>QEPC01010372.1:1284924-1320579 GCA_003113815.1 Sphenodon punctatus | reverse complement strand
GCCCCCTCCCACTTAGAGCCTCGTGGGGATCAGCCTCCCTCCAAGGAGAAGGGAGGAAGGACTCACTGAGCTGGCCAAGGAGGGCAGGAGGGAGTGACTGATAGCAGGCGGGGCTTGCACTGCGAGCGAGGCAGAGACTCAGAGCAGCAGCACCAGCGTGAAGAGCCGCCCCCGCAGCCTTCCCGCAACCCATGGCTCCTAACGGGGGCAGGGGAGCGAGCAGAGTGGTGCCCCCCCTCCCACTGCTGCTTGAGTCAGCTGATGCCTCTTAGGGAAGCTGCTCCCCTCGCTGCTCCATTCAGTCCCAGTTTGAGCTGGCTTTAGGGACTGAGTGAGTGGAGGTTTTCCTGCCATTGCAAGACCCAGCCATGGACCTACTCCTGCCCCGTATTGATGCCCCTCGCTCCCTCCACGAGGAGGCTACAGGGCCCCCACTCCAGTCATTCACTTGCGATTTCCCCTCGGTGCCTCCAGGTTGCGGGGGGGAGGGCTTGGACACCCATGGGTAGTCTCAGCTGCTGCCTCCCGCTGGCTGAGCTTGTCCTGGGTACAAACTGTCAGCTGGGAGGCACTGAAGGTGGCCGCTGCTGTCCGCACACCTCCTGCTGCTCCTCTAAGCCCTGCAGACTGTGCTAGGCTAGTCGGTGTCATGTCAGTTACACAGTTCCCCGCTTTCTGGCTCTTCTACTCTCCCCTCTCCGGGACCCAAGAGCCGGGGAAGCAGGGAGCTGTGTAAGTGACATGACACGAACTTGTCACTGTCATGTCAGTTACACAGTGCCTCGCTTCCTGGCTCCACTCCTTTCCCCTATCCAGGACCCGAGGAAGCAGGGAGCTGTGTAACTGACATGACACTGACTAGCCTAGTCAGTGTCATGTCTGTTACACAGCGCTCCGCTGCTCCACTCCTCTCCCCTCTCTGGGAAAAACACACACAGGCAGCACGAGCAGTCAGAAGGGGACAGATTTGTGCCACCCTTTTTGCACATGCATGAGCTAAGTCCCATAAAAGCACACACAAAATGAGCGCCCCTTTGGCTACTCCTTTGTCTCTATGTCTCCTGGGGAGGGGTCCAAGGAATAGAGTGCCTGGGTTCATGGGCTTGCTCTCCTGATTTGGCGCAAAACTGCAGTGCCTCCACCTGGGGTACATACAGGACTATGGGGATCCTGATGAGGAAAGGGGCAGGCTACTCCCCCCCACTGCATGGCCCAGGGCCCTGTGGTGGGAATGCCTAGGACTAGCTTCGAGAACAACCCCCCCCATTGAAACACGCACACATGAGACAGGCTAACAAGTTAAACAACAGGTTTATTCTAAATAGAAAATAAGCCTCACAAGGCAGGTTAAAAATGCTTCAAGATCCCCTGTTCCCTCAACAGATTCTCTGGGGACCCCACACTCCCTCTCCCCTAGAGTGCTGGGCTGGGACAGTTAGCGCACAGGCTGAGGCCTCTAGGAGCTTCCTGCCAGGGTAATAGTAATAGGGTCGTGGGATAAGGCGACCCCTCGGGCCGGTGGGCTTTCCCTCCGCTGGCCTGGTTGAAACTGGACTGCGCTGCCCAGCTTCAACCAGCAGGATGAATGTCCCGCTGGCCGCCCTGCCAGCCGACCTCCCACGCTATCCCTCTGGTACCTGGGGGTTTTGAATCCTCAGACTTCCGTCTTTCCCTCTGGTCTCCCGTCAGTCGGGCTGCTGACCAAGTCTCCTCTCTGTGGGTTTTTGTCAGGAAGCTGGCAGCTCATTGGAGCCTTCACACTTCCCTCACTGGTAGCTTCGGTGAGGGCTCAGGTCTCTTCTGACTGCCCCAGGTTCCTTGGCAGCTCCAACTCCCCTCCTCTGTCTCTGGCCTTGCTCCCCTTCAGGCAGCCTCTGATCGCAGCTCTGCTTTGTGCTGCTGATTTAGCACACCTGTTTCTTCTGCCAGGCCTTCTCAGCCTCTCCTCAGGCAGCCATCTTGTCTCCCTTTCTTCTCCCTCCCTCCCTGCAACTCACTCAGTTGTTCTCTTCTGCCCCCTAGTGGCGGTCTCACTGCAAGTGCAGGCTAAGCACTTGCTAGTCCCCAAAGGTGGGGGGAGCTACACACACATAAATAAAACATAAAATAAATAAAATAAACATCTTCCACTACTCCATTTCACAATGTGAAATGAGAAGCACATACCCTGACCATTTCCTGACTTCTGTATGCAACCAGATTCTCTCTTACTAAGAAGATAAAGAGAAAACCCTGTCAACGCGGTTGCAAGCCAGAGGAAATTGCCCTGAAAACTCCCATTGAAATCAATGGAACTCTCAATGAAGAACGTTAGCTCCGCCTTAACTAAGGGAGCCACTAGCATGGCTCCATAATTAGATTTTTTAATTGAGATTTGGTGATGGAGATTATAGTATTAATAGATCACACAGTGGCATAACGTGTGTGATATTGTATGGAATGTACACTGTAATATATTTGGCCATGGCCATAAATAAATTTTATTTATTATTACTATTATTAAGGGGAAGACATGATTGCAGTCTTCAATATCTGAAGGGCTGCCACAAAGAAGATAAGGAACTGTTCTTCAGTGTTACAGATGGCAGAACTAGAAACAATAGGCAATTACAGGTAGATTTTTGGTTAGTTTCAGGAAAAACTTCCTAACAGTAAGAGCTGTGCAGTAACAAAACAAGTTGCCTAGGGAGATCATATACTTCATTGCTGTTTGTTCAGTTAAAAAAAAAAAAAAAGGCTGAACAGCTATCTGTTGGGGATGTTGATCCCATTATATCCAAGTAGACAGTTGAGCTAGATGACTTTTGAAGTCCAACTCTATAATTCTTTGATTCTTGTTACACTAGCCCTTCGGCTGGAGGGTCACACCAAACACCACTTAAAGGCACTGGCCTAACTGAGAATTAGGGTGTAAGGAGGGTGCAAGTTATTTGTTTGTAGTAGTTGTATGCCCTGTTGCTTCCCAGTTACAGTGTGTTAACTCTGCTGTGATTGAACAATGCACAAGGAACAGCAAGACACTTTGGATCAAGTACTACATGGGCAATACATGCTACAGGATCCTGGGGACAAAGCCTGAGAGCATGAAACTTGGGAAAACATGCAAGCTGAGGTGTGGCAAGTTTGCCCAAACTCACTCCCTGTATGGGGGGCTGTGCCTCAGTTTCCCCCCCTGAAGCAGCACCAAAACAACAGAGTTCTCACACTTCTCAAGCAGTTTGCTTATTCTTCTTTCCACAACACCTGTTTATACAAGGTTCCCCTCCTGACAATGGGCTTACCAATCACAACTTAGACCCCAACACAAACATCAAAAATTGGACACATCTCATCCCTTGCTCCAGGAATTACTTCCCAGGCATATTAACCCCTGCCTGGAGGCAACTCCTTCAAACTTCCCTTGGGTAAGCCTTCCCCAGTGATCTCACTCTTGCAGTGAACTGTGGCTTTTTATTCTCCCCTCATCTCCCTCCATTCACTACAGCTGGGAGGTGTAGCTAGCTAGGAGCAGGTTAGCTGAGCTAATTAACCCTTGCAGGACTAGCTCACCCTGCTACAAACCTCCCCCTTTGGAAGCTTGACATACAGGCAAACACCCATGCTCCTCCCTTGTACTTCTAAAGAACATATCACGTATACATATAGTAACAATACAGGCAAACAAGTTATAACCAAAATACAATACAACATCTGCCTTCTTACCCCAAGTTCCAATCAAAGAACCTCCTGGAGCTTTCAGACTGTCCTCTCATCCTGCTGTGGCTAGATCCCCACAGCCCCTCCAGGGCATCTGTTCATTACTCATTTCCTAAGCTGCTAATATAAACCCATTTGAGCCCTTGCTCCAGTTCTGTAATCCCCTTCAAGAACTCTACCAGCAGAGCATCCCAACTTTCCATGCTCTGGAATACAACGTGTTATAATTATAGAAGACCTTCTTTTCCCAGGACTGATTCCTTTCCGTATCTTTGCCTGTCTTAATCTTTGGCAGGTTTCTGCTTCCCATAGCTATTCCCTCCTGTACTTAGGTCTGGGCACCCAGCTTTTGTACCATCATCACTCCTTGATGACCTGACATGCTCCTCCCCAGACTCAACTACAACCTATTCCTCAGTTCTGCTAAGTCTCCCTGTAGGCGAGAGCCCCACTGTTTAAGTTCAGCCTACATTTTAAGGCCTTCACCTGAGCCTGGAGTTTCCCCAACTGCCTTGCAGAATCCTCACATCTTTTACCCACAGTAGAGGGGGTCCCCATTTCCACAGGGGTCTGGCATGCCCGTACTTTTTCTGCCCACAAGTTATGCACCACCCCAGCATTCTCATATTTAATACTTTTCACATACCCAAGTTCCCTGCAGCACCAGCACTGTACCACAGGGAACTGTCCATTCCAACCTCCAGGGTTCTGGTCCACACATCCGCCCAGAGTCCCAGGCCACTTTCAGACATGGGCCCCCCACACATATTTGGGCCACGGGGGAAATGCGCATCCCAAATATGTGCGGGGATCAGCCGGTCTGAAAGCGCACACACACACACACACACGGCTTTGCCAGCAGAGACGCACAGGGATGCAAAACTCGATTTCCTGCTCGGCATCCCGCACGTTTCTGCCGGCAAAGCCGCACCGGGTGGGGGGTGCTTTTCAGACCGGCTGATCCCCATGAATACTCGGGCTGTGCATCCCCCCCTCCGCAGTCCAAATATGCGTGCGGGGGGGGGGGGCATGTCTAAAAGTGGCCTTAGTCCAGTCCTTTACTGAGGTCGCAGCACCACAGTTTTCGGGTAAGAAGGGCAAACCCTCCACAAGTATCCCCACTGTCCACAATTGTAGCAGGCCCTGTTGCCTCCTCCACCCCCACCCCCACCCCGGTCCATCTCCACTGCTTTCCTGCAGTTCCCACTGGTCTCTGCTGCTCTCGCCCTCCAGGCATCCAGCCTCTAGGCCCACCAGCTAGGGTTATCAGCTTCCCTATGAAGTTACACTGATCTGCTGGAGTTCATGCATCACTTGGGGTGGGCCATGGCTCAGGTGGTAGAGCGCATGCTTTGCATGTCTAAAGTCCTAAGTTACATCTCCGGCCACATTCACAACTTGGCGCGGTGACAGCACTCCCGCAAGGAGAAGATGCAGCGGGGGAAGGAGGCCAGTACTGTCACAATTTCTGGTGTGAACGGGATTCTACCGTGACAATACTCGCAAGTGACAGGGCTGGCCACCGTAAGGTGTGAATGCGGTATCCAGTTCAGGATCTCTGGTAGGATGCCTGGGTGAGGCCTCTGCTGGAGACCCTGGGGAGCTGGATTTGAAACCCTATTGTCGTGTCAAGTTGTGACAATACTGGGCTAAGACATTTAGGCAGCTCCTTACACCTTATACCTCCAGGTTCCCTCCGGTTTCTCTGCAAGCATCTTCCTCCAACTGTAGTCCTCTTGTTCTAGGGGCAATTGTCTGCTTTTATTCTCCACTATATGTAGCAAGTTCACCCCAACTCACTCCCTGCACAGAGGGCTGCGCCTCAGTTTCCATCCTGAAGTAGCACCAAAACCCAGAGTTTTCACAGTTCTTATGCAGTTTGTTTATTTTTCTTTCCTGGGCTCTTGTTTACGTAGGGCTCCAACCAGGGTTCCCTCCTGGCAGTGGACTTCCCAATCACAATGTAGACCCCAACACAAACATCAAACTTAACAAATTCCATCCCTTTCTCCAGACATTATCTAGCATAATGCCCCAGTCTGTAGGCAACTCCTTCAAACTTCCCTCAGGTAAACCTTTCCCAGGGATCTGGGAACTTTGTTTTTTTATTCTCCCATAATGCACTCCATGCACTACAGCTGGGAGTCTTAACTAGCTAGAAGCAGGAGAACTGAGCCCATTAACCCTTGCAGGGCCAGCTCACTCTGCTACATGAGGATACAGAAGCAAGCTAGAACCCTGGCCATATGCAGAATGAAGATTGCCAGCACATCCCCCCAGGAAATGAGACACGTAGACAGCAAGATGGATTAAACTGGCCGCACTCTTTAATCAAACAAAATCAATAAAGTTGGTGGGGATTGCTGCTAAGCAATCACGGGTCCAGTATTTTATATTATGGAACCTATTTAAACCATAACAGGTGTCTGGCTTGGATATGCCCTCCAATGCCAGCATCGAATCAAACTTTACCGAACATTCCCCTTCAAACAGCGCCTGGCCAAGGCCGAAGGGGAAACGCCCTGATGGGCACGAGTAAAGAGGAAGGTGTCTTGAGGTCTGAGGGCTGTGCTTGCCCTTTCCCCCCGTGACATACTCCTCCCAGGGTGACGACCCTGTTGTTAGCCATACCCTGCTTATCGCCATGTATCGCCACCCCATCTCTTAGGGAGATGACTCAATTCTCTATCCTAATCTACCTATCCTAAAACCTATTAACTATACTGGACCCCCACAAAAGTGTGACATATAAATTGTAAATCTATAAATCAACCAATATATAGCCACATTATAACTATCGTCCAAATTATCCTCATTGTTTGGGGTGGGACTTGAGGCAAAAAACCGGATACTGGTTTTACTGGTTACCGGTTTCCAAAAAAATGGTTTACCGGATTAAAACCGGTATGCCAGTACTGGTATTTTTCCACTGGTTTCAATGGGGAACTATCCCCATTGAAATCAATGGGAAAAAACCCCAAGACCTCCCCCACTCTCCCTCCCAGACTGTGCGGGTGGAAGGAGGAACACCCCCCACCCACCCTGCCCAGTCTGGATTTAAAAAAAAAATTTTTTTACCCTAAGTCCCTGCTAGTGCGGGCTCCGGGCCACTGTCATGCCGGTGGCAGTGACCCAGAGCCTGCACCAGCAGGTACTAGGGCAATCCCTGGGGTTGGGGGTGGTTTAACACCCCCCCACACCCCAGGGATTGCCCTACCCCCCCACCCAGGGATCACCTACCTTACTTGCGCTCTGGGCGGCATCAGCTGCAGCATGGTAGTCCAGCGGCTTCAGTGCTGGCTGGCTTCAGCGTTTCACTAGGCCTTCCGGGGAAACCCGGAAGTTCCCCGGAAGGCCTAGTGAAGAGCTGAAGTCAGCCAGCGCTGAAGCCGCTGGACCGCCATGCTGCAGCCGCTGCTGCCACCTGGAGCACAAGTAAGGTAGGTGATCCCTGGGTGGGGGAGTAGGGCAATCCCTGGATCCACCCCAGGGATCACCCTAGTACTTGCTGGTGCGGGCTCTGGGTTGCTGCCACCGGCATGGCAGCGGCACAGAGCCCGCACTAGCAGGGACTTAGGGGGAAATTTTTTTTAATTTAAATCCAGGTTGGTGTTAGAGGGGACAGGGGAAGAGGGGAGGTAGATCTGGCTAACCGGCTAATTGATCCCTCGAGTACTCTGCACACTCGCGAGGGGGCACCACCATGGTTGGGAAAGACACCCCTCAGGTTGTAATAGGGCCGCTAGCTTAAGGATAAGCGGCGGCCTATCTCATCATAGGGGGGGAGACAGCAAGGCCCTGAGTGGACCCCCACTCGAGTGTGCTGGTTGCAAAGGCAACCCCTTAACCCCCACGAATTCACCAACCTCGCACGTGCCCCAGGGATACACACAGGGAAGGGGGTGCTTACCGGTGCGGAGGGCAGGGGGAGGTTCCGGTGGGTACAGGGGTTCGGGGGGAAAGGAGGACTTACACACACTACCAGGGGCGGGGTTGAGGCTGAGGGAAGACGGCCCCACCGAAGGGGGGGGGAAAACAGTGCCCACCACCCACACTTCTCCCACTCACACACACCCACTGCTAAACCCCACTCTTTACTATCTATAGCTACTCACTCGCCGCGACCACACCCACGCACCACACTCTCACTCCGTCCACACTCCTCACGTTCCAAAAGATACTTCCTACTCCGTCAAAGCACAAGGGGCCAGTCTGCAGCAACGCTGTTCACCGGCGTCGCTCTGCAGTCCCTGGCTTCCTTTTAACTGTCTGCTCCCAGCCCCGCCCTTTCCTGGAGGCGTGCTGAGCGACGCCGCGTTTCTGGTGGCCCCGCCCCTTCATTCCCCGCCGGCCTCACTTCTACTAGCTTTTGCGGCGGCGGAGACTGTTCCCGCCGCCGCGCCTGAGCCCGCTGTACCTGCATCCCTGATTTGCTCCTACGCTGCTGCGGGCTGAGGGCTCGCCTCCCCTGCCTCCGTCCTCGGGTAGGCTGCAACCTTACAGTACCCCCCCCCCAAGGCCCCCCCCCCGGGCCGGGGCTTCAGGGGGAAGCGGGCGTGAAAGGCACGGACAAGGCGGGGTGCATGGACGTCCGAAGCGCTCTCCCAGGAACGCTCCGCGGGGCCATAACCCTTCCAATCAATGAGGTACTTCAGGACGCCGCGCGGGCGCTTAGCATCGAGAATAGCGCGAACCTCGTATTCCGGGAGCGCATCAATCGCCTCTACGGGCGGAGGGGGAAGGGGGTCAGGAAACAGAGGAGGGTGGACAGGCTTCAGTAGGGAGACATGGAAGACGGGATGGCAGCGAACCTGAGCTGGCAGGGAAACGTGATACGTCACTGGATTCACCTGGCGAAGGACGGGAAAAGGCCCCATGTACTTGGTATCCAGTTTGGCGGATGGTCGACGCGATGGGAACTGGCGGCGGTCGACCCATACAAGGTCCCCTGGGGCAAAGGTGGGTGCTGGGCGGCGATGGCGGTCGGCTTGTTGCTTGTACTGTTGTCGGGCCTTCTGGAGTAAGGTACGGGCACAGGAATGAACGTGGTGCAAAGTCTGGATCATTGCGCCGGCGGCCGGAACAGTGGTGGAGGGGAGTTCGGGCAAGAAGAGTCGTGGGTGGTACCCGTAGTTCACATGAAACGGGGAAGTGCCTATGGAAGCGTGGGGGGCGTTATTGTACGCGAATTCGGCGAGGGCCAGATAATTTACCCAATCATCCTGGAGATATGACACATAACAACGTAAATACTGTTCAAGTGACTGGTTCGTGCGCTCTGCCTGTCCATTCGCCTGTGGGTGGTACGCGGTGGTGGGTGCCAGCTTCACCTCAAGGGCGGAAAACAGAGCGCGCCAGAAATGTGCAATAAACTGGGAGCCACGATCGGAGATAATAACAGTGGGGAGTCCATGTAATCGGATGATGTGTTGCAACACCAACATTGCAGTCTGTTGTGCTGTAGGGAGCTTTTTACAGGGGATGAAATGTCCCATTTTGGTGAATTGGTCGACCACTACCAGGATCGTGGTGTAGCCGCGTGCGGGGGGGAGTTCTACGATAAAATCCATGTTAATTCGTTGCCAGGGGCCTTGGGCTTGAGGTGCTAGCTGTAATAATCCGGAAGGCCCCTGGCGGGGGGACTTAGTTCGGCTGCATACCGCACACCCACGGACATAGGCACAAGTGTCTTGTTTTATGGTGGGCCACCAAAAGTGCCGCTGAATAAGTTGAAGCGTGCGCCGTTGCCCGGGGTGGCCGGCAAGGGGGGCGTCGTGATGTGCTCGAAGCACTTCCTGTCGGGCCCCTGTCGGGACGACTATGGCCTCTGGATGGGCTTGTGGCCCCGCTGTCTTGGCAACCGGGGCCCCTGCCACGAGAGTAGGGTCTTGGCGGGCGAGGCGTTTAAATTGGGCTAGGGTCATGCCCGAGGCAGCGAAGGCTCGCGTCGGGCAAATAGTCTCCCCCTGGTGCGCAGGCAGGGGCGCAGTTTCCTGGTACCGGGAAAGGGCGTCTGCGATCGTGTTGCTTTTTCCTGTTCGATAAGATATCTGAAATGCAAACCGGGCGAAGAACAAGGCCCACCGCGCGTGCCGGGCATTCATAATGCGTGCGGTTTGTAGGTATACCAGGTTTTTGTGGTCAGTCTTGACTTGGACGGGGTGTGAAGCGCCCTCTAGATAATGTCGCCAACTTTCAAAAGCTTCCTTGATCGCTAACAACTCTCTGTCCAGCACCGTGTAGTTCCTTTCCGCCGCGGTAAGTTGGCGGGAGAAGAAGGCACAGGGTAAGGGGATGGCTTCTCCCGGACCTTGTTGAGAGAGGACCGCACCGATGGCGACGCTGGAGGCGTCTGTTTCTACCAGGAAGGGCTGGGAAAAGTCGGGGTGCTGCAGAATGGGGGCGACGGTAAAGGCTCTCTTTAATTCTACGAAAGCTTCGTTTTGCTCTGTTTTCCAGCAGTATGGTTCCCCCTTTTTTAACAATCGTGTTAGGGGCGCCGTGAGGTGTGCGAAATGTGGGATATACTGTCGATAATAATTGACACTCCCGAGGAATCGTTGCAAGGGTTTGACAGCAGTAGGTGCGGGCCACGCGGTGATGGCTTGGACTTTCGCCGGGTCCATCCCTATTCCTTGCGGCGAGATGATAAACCCTAAAAAGGGCACCACCTGTTGGTGGAAGAGACATTTCTCCCGCTTGCAGTACAGACGATTTTGGATTAGTCGCGTTAACACAAGGCGCACATGCTGCACATGCTCCTGGAGACTGTGGGAAAACACAAGAATGTCGTCCAAGTAGGCAACTACAGATATATCTAGAACGTCGCGAAAAAGGTCGTTAATAAGGTGTTGAAACGTCGCCGGGGCGTTTGCAAGTCCGTACGGCATTACGAGGTATTCAAAAAGGCCATACCTAGTGCGAAAGGCCGTTTTCCACTCGTCCCCGGCCCGGATGCGTAAGAGGTTGTACGCCCCCCGGAGGTCGAGTTTGGTGAAAATGGAGGCTCCCTGTAACCGGTCCAGGAGTTCAGGGATGAGCGGCAAGGGATAGCGGTTTTTTATGGTCAGCGCATTTAATCCTCTATAGTCGATGCAGGGGCGGAGGCCCCCGTCTTTTTTAGGAACGAAAAATAAGGGGGCTCCGGCAGGGGACGTAGAGGGGCGAATAAAGCCCTTTGCGAGGTTTTCCTCCACGTAGGCCTTCAGGGTTTGCAACTCGGGGGCAGATAGCGCGTAGATCCTTCCGTACGGAGGCATGGCGTCCGGGAGGAGTTCAATGGGGCAATCATAACTTCTATGGGGGGGGAGCTCGAGCGCATCTTGTTCTTTGAAGGCTTCGTGTAGGTCTTGGTATGCCGCAGGCAGCTCTACGACTCCCCTGTTGGGGGGACCATACGCACAAAGCGCCAGCTTCCGTACGGGTGCACGACAATGGTGTTGCTGGCACGTCGGGGAGTCAAATTTCATGCACCGCTGTTGCCAGTCGATCGAGGGGTTGTGTGCCTGTAGCCACGGCATGCCAAGAACGATGGGAAAGGCAGGGGTACGGACGACATCCAATGACAATCCTTCGTGATGGGTCCCGATGGTACCCTGCAAGCAGGGGGTGCTGTAACGCACCGGGCCCGAGCTTAAAGGCGAGCCATCTATAGAATAGATGGTCTCCTGCCGTGCCTTGGGCACCAGGGGCAGACGCAAGTGGCGTACGAGGAGCTCATCAATAAAATTGCCGGACGCCCCAGAATCAATCAGGGCCCACACTACTCTCGCACGTTGTTCAGCAATTTGCAGGGTCAGGGGCACACAAAAGTGGTTTGGGCTGTCCCCCAAGGGGGCATTTTGCCTCGTCAGGGGGCCTACTGTTCGTACCGGGCTCCCCCCTGACCAGCCCGGCCGTCCGCGTTTCCCGCCTGTCGGCGTGCAGGGGGCAATTGGGGGCACTCTCGAGAGAAGTGACCTTGGCCCCCGCAGTAGAAGCAGAGCCGGCTCGCCCTTCGTCGCTCTTTTTCTTGTGTGGTGAGTGGACCCCGTGCAGCCCCGAGTTGCATGGGCTCCGGGGGCTCGGGAGTTCGGGTTTCCCCTGCCCCGTGCACCAGGACGGGGGTTCGCGGTGCCCATGTTCGTGCTCCTTCTTGTCGCCGCTCCCGTCGTCGTTCTGACAGACGATCCTCAATCTGGCACGTAAGGTTGACTAGCTTAGGCCAGGTCTCGGGCATCTCCGTCATCGCCAACTGGTCCTTGAGTTCCTCGTTTAGCCCTTTTCTGTACAGTACCTTCAGCACATGGTCCGGCCACCCCAGCTCCGCCGCCAGGTGTTGGAAGCGCGTCACATACTCCAACAGAGGGCCTCTACCTTGTTTCAGGGTCGTGATCGCTGCCTCCGCGTCTTTGACTCTATGAGGGTAGTCAAAAAGGAATTGAAATTCCCGCAAAAACCCCTCGTAGTCCCGTAGTAATGGACTTTCCTTTACCAATAAGGGCGTGGCCCAATCGAGGGCCAACCCTTCCAAATGGCCAATGATGAATGCCACCTTTGTTTCATCCGTGGGGTAGGTGGAAGGCTGTACCTGAAATGCTAGCTTGCATAGTGCCAGGAACCCCTGGAACTGCTTTCGGTCCCCATTAAATTTCATGATCGGGGGGTGCCGGGGTTCCCTAGCCCCCGCCATGGCGCCCCACCTCGGTTCTGGGGGGTCTGGCACTAACGGGGGCGCCGCGGCCCCTATCCCATACTCCCGGTCTCGTTCCTGACCCTCCTTAATATCCTTAACCTCCATGGCTAGGGATTGGATGGCAATTGCCATCTCCTCCAGCCGTTTGGCCAGATCCATGTGCCGGTGAAACTGTTAGGGGGGACAGGGGAAGAGGGAAGGTAGATCTGGCTAACCGGCTAATTGATCCCTCGAGTACTCTGCACACTCGCGAGGGGGCACCACGATGGTTGGGAAAGACACCCCTCAGGTTGTAATAGGGCCGCTAGCTTAAGGATAAGCGGCGGCCTATCTCATCATAGGGGGGGAGACAGCAAGGCCCTGAGTGGACCCCCACTCGAGTGTGCTGGTTGCAAAGGCAACCCCTTAACCCCCACGAATTCACCAACCTCGCACGTGCCCCAGGGATACACACAGGGAAGGGGGTGCTTACCGGTGCGGAGGGCAGGGGGAGGCTCCGGTGGGTACAGGGGTTCGGGGGGAAAGGAGGACTTACACACACTACCAGGGGCGGGGTTGAGGCTGAGGGAAGACGGGCCCCACCAAGGGGGGGGGAACAGTGCCCACCACCCACACTTCTCCCACTCACACACACCCACTGCTAAACCCCACTCTTTACTATCTATAGCTACTCACTCGCCGCGACCACACCCACGCACCACACTCTCACTCCGTCCACACTCCTCACGTTCCAAAAGATACTTCCTACTCCGTCAAAGCACAAGGGGCCAGTCTGCAGCAACGCTGTTCACCGGCGTTGCTCTGCAGTCCCTGGCTTCCTTTTAACTGTCTGCTCCCAGCCCCGCCCTTTCCTGGAGGCGTGCTGAGCGACGCCGCGTTTCTGGTGGCCCCGCCCCTTCATTCCCCGCCGGCCTCACTTCTACTAGCTTTTGCGGCGGCGGAGACTGTTCCCGCCGCCGCGCCTGAGCCCGCTGTACCTGCATCCCTGATTTGCTCCTACGCTGCTGCGGGCTGCGGGCTCGCCTCCCCTGCCTCCGTCCTCGGGTAGGCTGCAACCTTACAGTTGGGCAGGGTGGGTGGGGGGTGTCCCCCCTTCCACCCGCGCAGCCTGGACGGGGGAGGGAAAGTGTTTTCTTTCTTTTTTTTGTTTCTTTTACATTGTGGCCAATCATTTCAATGGCCGCAATGTAAAAAGATTCAGCACGGGGAACCGGTACCGGTACTCTAATTACTGGATTAATCCGATACTGCCAGTACAGCAAAATACCGGTAGTATCGGATACCAGGGGGACTGAAATTCCCCACCCCTACTCATTGTAATTACTCCCTTTCAAATCAAAATTGTCATTATTGACTTTAGACTCCAATCAGCTGACCAATTCAAGTTGCCAAATTGTATTCGAATTCTTGAACATTTAATTTAATCCTGTTCCCACACTGCGAAGAAGGCGAAACCTGAAAGCCCTCACAAACAGTTGAGGTGGCTTCCAAAATTCCTTCTTGGCCCCCTAACGGCGACCAGTTTCATACCCACAGTGTCAGGGGGAATGGGTGGGTGGCTGTTCGCTGTGCTGTGATCTGGAAGCAAGTGGGGGTTCTCTGTCCTTTCCTGCAATGTGCAGATGGCGCGTCCCTGCCCCCCAAGCAAAGGGGAGGGGCCGTCACCTGCAACAACCAATCCACGGCCTCAGTCAATGTCACATGCTGCCTGGGCGACCAACCAGGTCCCCGGGCCACACATACGGGGCTTCTGCCCACTTTCTGTTTGCTCCATGCTCCTCTTCCCCCATCGGGGTGCAGCAACACCCACGCACCCACCCCACCGCCATTTTGCGTAGCAGAGGGCCCTTCTCTGGCAAAAACTGGACCTGTTTGCTCTTATGAGAGCTGGGCCATGTTCAGGTGCAATCCTTATAGTCGACCTGTCCAAGTCTCCTGGTCTTTAACCTTGCAACATATTGTAAAACATTTGAATGTGTGACAGTATAATCCAGCTTCCTGTTGCTTGTAAAAGTCAAATTGTAATCCCATGACTCAAAGTCAACAGCACTTGTTCACCAGGACTGCCAAGGGATACGATTTAGTAAAAATCTGGTTTTATGTGAAAGACATAGATTACCTCTGTGCTGATCTGCCCAAATTTATTTATTTATTTAAACACTTGTATACATGGCAGCCCAGGGCACTGAACAACACATAATAAAAACATAATACAAAAATAAAATACAATATAATATAAAATCTCAGTTAAAACCATAAGATACTAGAGGTCCAAGAAAATAAATAACCCTTTATCCCCCCAAAAGAAATGTCTGAAAGATTCATGGGATTTTCCAGAAATCTCCCTTTTCCCCTTTTCACACAAGATTTTCCTGCACTGAAAGTTCCTTTCATCTGGTAACACTGCTCCAGGTCTTCTTGTCACTTCAATTTTGAACACAGTGCTTATCTGCTCATTTATTTCTGAGGGGTTTAGCTGGGCAGAGAGTCGCAGGCCCAAATCTGTCTCTACTAAGATCAGCTGGAAGCTTTGCAGTTATTGCTTTACACGGGAGCAGGCTGGGTCACTTGTGAGTAGTACTGAAACTGGGAGTGGTTTATTATCTGCAGGTATTATTTGTAGTTTTGGTAGCTCTTTAGAATCAGGAACTTACATATCTGATTTTTTTAGTATTCGCTTTAATCCCCTCCACCCTCCCTTTTTTCCCCTGGGTTTTCAGTTTGGCTGTTTTGGCATCTTGGTAGTGTCATTGTTTTGGCAGTCATGCATTCACAATAGTGGAAATTTTGCCCAAATGACACAACTGAATTTGTTGAGAGTTATTCTATTAAAAAAAAACCAAAATAACCAAAATTCTGAAATAACCAAAATTAAGTAGTAAATAAAGCAATATGCAATAACAGAAACTGATACCCATCAGAGCGCAAATGGGTATTGGTTATTACCTAAAACACCATTTCCAGTTTGGGTAGTGCAGAATTGACACCCATTTTTTGGGTACCCACTTCAGATGCACTTATGACTAGTTAGTTACAGAAACCTTAGTTGTATTGTACTACCCTCCCAGGAAAAAGATCTGAAAGAGACCTGGTCAGTTTGTTAGAGGCCGCTTTTAGATGAGTGCCGTATTTCCAGTCGCACATTCTTTATGCGAGGTATTTCATTTGCGCTGTTAAAGAATGCACGACCGGAAATACGGCATGCATAGGTGCATCTAAAAGTTGCCCTCAGCACTTTTACAAGCTGCATGATTTCATGGCACAAGTGGGCGGTGCTCATCTAAAAGCAGCCAGACTCAAGCTCTGGCCTTTGCATATGGTAAAAACTGGGCTTTCCTGGAGGAGCAGTTGTGGGCCTTCCTGGAGGAGCAGTTCCCTTCACACTGGCAGCAGTAAACTCTACATTTGTTGAGTTATTTTAATTAAAAAATTATTAATAAAGCAAAAAAAATGGTTTTACTTTGTTCAAAAGTACTGTTATCCCTGCAAAACAGGGCCTGCTTGTGCAGCTAACAGAGTAGCAGCTCCTTCCTTCTGCTGGAGAGAAATGTATTTGTAATTTTAAGGTGGTGAGAGCAACAGGGGGTTTAAGAAGAGGAATATGGGATTGGAAATGGCTATGGAGAGTGGAATGGAGACTAGGTGGGTGGGATTTGAAGGGTATGTAGGAAAAAATTCCACAACCCCCCTGTGAAGGGGGTATGGGCACAGGGGGATGAGGGTGGGGATTGTGCCACAGTCCCCTGGTGAGACGGGGGTATGGCAGAGTGCGGGAAAGGGGGACAGGTCAGTTTACCTCCAGAGATGTTGTGTTTGGGGCATGTCCTCCAGCTGCCGTTGCCCCGGGAGTTTTGTCATCCCCATGAGGTGGTCAGACCTTGGGAATGGGGTTTCAGTTAGGTGAAGTTGAAGAGAGGTGAGCTGGGGCTTACGGATACAGATCCTTTATAGATTAGTTATGGATTCAGATCCCATTGAAGTCAATAGGAAATTTTCCCATTGAAGTCAATGGGAAATCGATCTGTGCCCTCATCTGTACTGCCTCTCAGGGCAGTGGGTCTGTCCTCCCCTATACCCATTCCCATCCCTTTGGGCCCTGGAGTGTACTTACCCCTCATGGGGTTTGAATGAACCTCCACCAGATTGCCACTGCTGTGGGGTGCCTCCCAACAGGCTCTCTCATGGAGCGGTGCTGCCAAGCTCCTGGCTCCAGAGTACGCATGTGTAAAATGGCCACAGGGGCCACTTTGCATATGCAAAGCCCTTTTCCAAAATAGTGGTGGTGGTGGTCATTTTGCACATGCATGATCCGAAGCCAGGAGCTTGGCAGTGCACTGTGATGAGGGAGCCTACGGGTATGCTCCCTCACAGCAGCAGCAGCAGCCGGCATAACTTCAGTCAAGCCCTCCAAGGCTTGTAAGTACATTCCAGAGCCCCAGGAGTGGAGGAAAATCCAGATCCAGAACACTGAATCTGGATACAGGGTATAATTTGGATTGATCCATAATAGATCCATCTGAATCTGGAATGCCCATGCCTAGCAAGAGAGAGGTTTAAACAGTGATTGTACCTATCAAGGTCATGCTGGGGAGGGAGAGGTATGGCGAGGGTGGGATGAAGGGGCGGATATATTTAGTGCCTGTTCCCCTGTCCCACATGTCTCAGGATTATTGGGGGTTTAGGCCAATGGAGACCCCGATCTGTCACTGATGCTACTTAATGTGAGATCAGAGGCAAATAAAGCATCAACCATCTTTGATCTTAGTATGAGGCCGCTGACCTCATATGTATTATCAAGACCTGGCTAGATGAGGCACCTGGGCCCAGATGCTGCTGGTTGAGTACTTGGTGCAGCATCAGCCTAGGATTGAGGGCTGAGGTGGTAGAGTGGGGGTGAACTGTAAAGAAAATCTGGCCTATGTAAGGCATCTGTTGCCTACCTTGTCCAACATGGAGTGTGTCCATCTAGTGTTTGAGTACCAGGATAAATTGGGGATTCTGTTGGTGTATTGACCACCCTGCTGAACAACAGACTCCCTGACTGAGCTTAGAGGTGTGCACCAGGGGCCCATGTCATTTTTGTTTTTCATTTTCATTATTTAAATCTGTTGTTTTCGTTTTCATAAATATCAAATTGTCGTTTTCATTTTTGCTTTTGTTTTCCATTGGCTTCAATGGAAACATACATTTTTGGTTGTACTTTTTGTTTTACATTATAAGTGGCTGAAACATGGCGTGAATATGCCTCCAGTGGTATGCATTATGTGTACTAAATTCCACAAAGATTGGATAAAGGAATAGAATTTTAGAAGCAGTTGAAGTATTTTATTTTGAAAAAATCTTCATATACCTTCCTAGGTGTAACTTCTTTGCCTCACATTTATTGTAGATGAAACTTGGTAAGTTTATACCCCTTCCCATATTTACTATATCTGCCAACATTCAGAAGGATTGGATAAAGGGTCCTGGTGGTATAAGCGATTAACATATAAATGTATGTCTGACTGTAACATCTTTGTAGTCCAAGCAATGTACATGAAATTTGTCAGGGCTGTATCTCACACTTTCACAATCATCTCTGCCAAATATCAGAAAAATGTGCTAAGGGGTCCCAATTTTATATGCCTGCACAGCATATGCAGAGAAGGAGCCTATGCCAGGGATTCTCTTACGTGTCACTGTGGTATAAGATGGGTTTGTGATGCCAATTGGCCAGCAGAAATGTCAGCCAAATATCCTCATTCTGTGCTGTGACCATCCCAACATCTCTCCCCCACTTGTTACTGGGAAGTCAGAAGCATCTGTTTAGGAAAGAGTCAATAGAGAGAGTCTTATGTCCTCTGTCAGAGTGCTGCAGAATGCGATTGTGATGATAATTGGTCAGCCTGGATGTGTAAACTATGTCTCCTGATTGCTGGAATGATATCCCCAAAGTCCCAGTTATGTCCCTTCTATGCCCGCCTGAGGGCCGCCCCCTATGCCTGCCTTGAAGCCACTACCTATTGGTACTGTAAAGCTAGAAGCATGCAGTAATTGGCCAGTGAACGTCTGTCAGTCTGTTGGGTTGCTCCACATCCTCCCTCTTACAGTCTCTCTCCCCCTGCCATACCACGTGCCTGCCTCTGACTGGCACTGCATGTGCTGCTATTTATCTGAATAATGGACTTCAAGGAGACAACATCAATTGCTTATAAAATTGGGTCCCATTATCAAATTGTTGTGTAGTTTGGCAGAGATGACAGGGAATGTATGTGATACATTCCTGCTAATTATCGTGTAAACAGGATAGAATATACAAATGTTAAAGCTGAAAATGTATTTCCAAGTTAATATCTTACACCATCAGAACCCTTTATCCAATCTTTCTGAAAATTGGCAGGAGTGTTAAGCACGTGGAGGGACATAATATGCATAGGTTTCGTGCAAATTGCACAGAAGATAAAGAAATTATAGCTGTGAATGTGTATGGAGCTTTTCTCAAAATCACAACGTTCAATTACTTCCAAATTAGGTGCCCTTTATCTAATCATTTTGAACATTGGTACACATAGTGCCATCCATTGGGGGTACAATCTCCCCAAGTTTAATCAGAAATGAATAAGAAACAAAAAAGTTATAGCCAGAAATACATTTTTCAGTATTTTCCCTTTGTCAAAAACAAAATGTTGTGTTGTTTCTGGTTTTTGTTATTTGTCATTTTTGTTATTGCAATAACGATAACAAAAATGACAATTTTCATTCTTGTTATTGTAATAACGAAAACAACATGTACACCCTTACTGGGCTGGCTGATCTGATCTTGGAGGTGGTGTTGAGGTCCACCAGGCCTATTGTCTTGGATGACTTCAACATACATGCCAAAGCCAACTTTTCAGGGCCGGAGCATAACTTTATGGCCTCCATAACAACCACAGGTCTATCCCAGGTGATAACTGGTCTGACACATGAGGTTGGGCACATGTTGGACTTAATGTTCTGCACTGACCTGGAAACAGGGGGTGTGATTACAGGGGGTGTAGTAAAGACACCATTGTCATTTTCAGATCATTACTTTCTCAAGCCCAGATCCCTGTCTTCCTTTGGCCTATTGAGGTAGTAGACCAGTTAGGTTGGTCCACCACCAGAGACTAATGAATTCAATAGGATTCCAGAACCTCTGGGGATTTATCCACTAATCTTGATGGCTGAACTAACCTTGATGGCTGGGTCAGTTTCTGGAATAGCATATTGACTTGGACAATTGACATGATGGCACCCAAGCATCCACTCCCACAGCTATGGTAGCACAGGTTCCCCTAGTAAAGCAGGAAGGTAGGCAGTTAGAGCACAAGTGTCACTTGCCTTGTGCTGAAGCTGACCAACTTAATCAATCAAATTTCTATACCACCCTTCCCAAAGGCTCAGGGTGGTTCACAAAGCATAAAAACAGTAAAATACAGAAAAACAACCCCAAACCTCCCAACCTTTCCACAACCCTCCACAAAACCCACCCAATACCATATCCCCATTTTTCACATCCAAACCCCCTCACATCCCTACCCCAAACCCCCATCCCTTATCCCTGCCCACCAAATGCCTTTACAAACAAGAAGGTCTTACGCCGCCTCTAGAAGAGGCTCAGACTCAGGCTCAAATGAACCTCTGGGGGGAAGGGAGTTCAATAGCATTGAAGTAGAAACCGAGAATGTCTCCCTGCAAGCCCTCATCGTAAAAACAAGACTAATGGATGGCATCCACAGAGGGGCACTCCCAGCCAATCACAGGATCCACAATGGGGCACCTATCCCTCCGATAGGTGATCTGTCAAATATGTGGGGCTCCTAGTGGGACTATGTATTTATTTATTTTATTTAAAATTTATATGCCACCCTTCCCAAAGGCTCAAGGTGGCTCACAACAATACAGATATATAAAACTTGTTGAAAATAGCCTAAAAAAACATAAACCCTCCCACAATTCCCCCATCAGAGCTACCCGTACCCAGTATTATCTTCCCAACAATTTCCCACACCCAAGCCCCCCTGACAATGCTATCCCAAAACCATCCATCACAAACCACCCCTATCCTTGCCCACCAAATGCTTTTTCAAACAAAAACATCTTACACCACCTCAGAAGACACTCAGCCCCAGACTCAACCAAACCTCCAGGGGAAGGGAGTACATAACATTGGGGCAGTGACCAAGAACGTCTCCCTCCTCATCTTACAAACAAGACTAACAGACAGTACCCACAGGAATGTGCTCCCGGCCAATTGTAGGGACTGTAATGAGACATGGAAGGAAAGTCAGTCTTTCAGATATGTGGGGCTCAGACTGTGTAGGGCCTTAAAGGTCAAAATGAGAACCTTGATTTGTGCCTGGAAAGCTATTGGGAGCCAGTGCAGACTTTGGAGCACCGGTGTAATGTACTCCCAACGCCTCACCACTGAAAGGAGGCAAGCTGCCACATTCTGCACCAGCTTCAGCTTCCGAACAGTTATCAAGGGTAGCCCCACAAAAAGCACATTGCAGTAATCTAGCCTTGAGGTGATGAAAGTATGAATGACAGTGGCCAGATCCAAATCAGAAAGAAAAGACCGCAGCCTCCTCCCCAGATGGAGTTGGTGAAAAGCGCTCCTGGCCACCGCCACAACCTGACAATCCAGGCACAGCAAGGGGTCCAAAGCACTCCAAGGCTGAAAACCTCATTGACCAGAGGGGGCTATTGACTCCATCAATAACAGGAGTCCCAATCCTGTCTAGTTCACAATGCCAGCCAACCATCATCACCTTGGCCTTGTCTGAATTCAGCTTCAATTGGCTCATTCTCATCCAGTCCCCGGCAGAAGCCAGGCATTGGGTAAGCACTGATCCTGCAGGGCCTGGGTCGGATGAAAAAGAGAGGTAGAGCTGGTGTCATCACAGCATACTGATGGCAGTTGACTCCAAACCTCCAAATGACCAGCGGAGCTGCCACCAGAGGTGCCAGTGACCTCATATACACATTGAACTAGAGGGGGGACAGAATAGAACCCGGTAGGACACCACAGGGGAGGTCCTGAAAGGACGACGAGCAGTCGCCCATCACCACTCTCTGGGACATCCCGACCAGGAAGGAGCAGTACTACTCAAAGGCAGTCCTACATACCCCTCCCCAAGTCCCGCAGTCATGTCAACAACACCTATTGCCTGATGTGACGAGTTTGCCACCTACTTTGCAGACAAAGTTGTTTGTGTTCGTAATGACTTGGGAACTGTTAGTTCAGCTGCAGAATAAGAGTTTGAGTTGGAGAAGATCAGTCTGCTCATGTTCATTTGTATTAGCTTCATTTACTGTCATCCACTGATACAGAGGATTTACTTACAGGTGTCCAGTTATGAATTAGATCGATGCCCATCTTGGCTGGTGAAAGCCAAGTTAGGAGAAAATTAGTCGGGAGCCATTGGGACTATTACTGGCTGGCCTCCCTTCAAGAGGGCAATGTACTGGATGGCCTCAAAACGTAGTTGTCTGGGCTTTGCTCAATAAACCATTCCTTAATATTTGCTCTCCTGCCAGCTTCCCTCTCATTTTTAGGGAAGCTTATTGAACAGGCCTTGCACCTTCAGGTGTACTTAGGTATCATCAGATTCCTGGATCCATTTCAGTCTGCCTTTCACTTTGGACAAGGTACTAAGACTGCGCTTGTGGCCTTGGTTGACAATCTACACCTTAAGGAAATTGTACCCTGTTGATCTTGTAGATCTTGTTAGATCCTTCAGCTGGCTTTGATACATGAAGTGTTGTTGACATGACTGTGGAACCTGGCAGGAGTTCGTGGGACCACTCTTAAGTGGTTCTGTTCATTCCTGTCGCGAAGGTCCCAAAGGGTGGTGATGGGTGGTTGCTTGTCATCCCCTCAAGGAACTCCTCTGTGGAGTTCCATCTTGTCTTCCCTCCTGTTCAATGTGCATCTGAGACCTCTGGGTGAGATCGTACAGAGATTCATAGTGAGGTGCCATCAATATGGTAGTTGATGGCATCCAGCTGTCCCTCTTTTTCATCTGATCCAGTCTCAGCACTTACCCAGTACCTGGCTGCTGTTGGGGACTGGATGAGGGCAAGTCAATTGAAGTTGCATCCAGACAAGTCTGAAATAATGATGGTGGGCTGTCCCTGTGACTTAGTGACACCCATCATCGATGGGGTCCAGCCTCCTTGGGTCACTTGAGTTTGCAGTCTTGGGTTGCTCCTGGATCCATGCTGCGCTTAGATCATTAGGATGCTGCAGAGGCCAAAAATGCTTTTCACTAACTCCATCTGTTCAGAAGGCTGTGACCCTTTCTTTCAGATTCAGATCTGTCCATCCACTATCTGTCCTTCATAATCATGAAGCTAGGCTACTGCAATGCAGTGCTTATTAGGCCCTGGCTGCCTGATTTTATGGGGGCATATGGGGTGGTTGTTAGGTCCTACCCTACCTTGTATTATGGGGTTGTTATTAGGCCCGGCCCTGCCCAGGGTAAGTAGGCATGTAGGGAGCTTATTAAATTTCCCCCTGATGGGTGCTAGGAGAAGCATGTAGGGTGGTTATTCAACTCCGCCCTGCCCAGTGTTATGGGGACATCTGGGATTTTCATTAGACAATCCATCTAACCCCTCTTTCCATTTCTTCCTGTGTGTGGTTAGGGGATTTTTCCAGACCAGCCAGAGAGTCTATTTCATTGATCCGCTGGAAGGCACCGAAGCAGGGGAGCATGCCTTGTACAAACCATATCACCTGCGAAGGAGGCGTGGCACTTGTGGAGACCCCAATGTGACTTTGGAATATGACCACAAACCCAAAGTTGCTGCAGCCATGAAGCCCCATGACTGGGTAGGAATCAGCTCACTTTTCTATGTGGCTCTGTGATGGGGAAGAAGCGTGGTGAGTTCCTGAGCAAGCATAGACCAGGCCCTGCTATGAGAGGACTGGTCACAAGGGGTTCATCTGGTTCTCTTCCCTTCCTCCACCCAACTGTTGGGGGGGGGGGGGAGTCTCAGGGAAGGCTTGCCACGGTCACCCTCTGGGATTGATAGGGAAGCCCCCTTGCTCTTGGGAGGCGGCTTTTGGGAATGGTGGACTGCCTTCCAGCCTCCCTCATCAGCGTGGCTCCCAGGGCTGACAGCCCCCTGATACAAGTAGAGTCCTCTTGCGTTTCCTGTCCAATCTCATTCCAAGTCCTGGGTACTCCCATTCCTTGCACAAAATCCCTCCACTCATGTCCTCTATGCCTCCACGGCCAGGTCAACGTTCCGCTTGTGCTCCGCTTGCCCCTTCTGGCTTTCTTTGTACTTGGGTTGGAGGCTGCCCAGTCAGTCTCCTTCTCTGCTCTGCCATGCTTCCCTGAGGGCCCTGGTGCTCCTTAATGGGCTTTGGTGAGCATGTCCTGCCCAGGCGACTGCTGATGATGTTGCCCTTGCTTCCTGTTCTTTGAGCGCTGTTGCAGCGGCCTGAACCCCTACCATTCCCACAGGTGAGCTACCTTAGGCCCTTTGCTGCTCCTTTGCAGCTCCAGCGTTGGGACTCCATCCTGGTCCAATCGCAGGGCACTCCACCTAGAAAACCCCATTGTCACACTCCTCTGCCGACAAGGCACCGGAGCATCATCCTCCTGGTGAGAGAAATAGTCTGCATTAGTATGCCACCAGCCAAAGCGATGTTGTATGTCAAATGCAAAGGGCTGCAACACCAAGCACCAGCACTTTAAGCATGAATTGGAATCCTTTATTGATGCCAGCAGCTGCAACATTGCATGGGAGGTCACAAGGGTAAAGCGGACCCTTAACAGGTAATACTGCAGAGTGTCCACTGCCCAGCAAATGACTAGCGACTCCTTTTCTATGGTAGCACAAACCTGCCTCCTCCTGTCCAACTTCTGGCTAATTTACACAATGGTGTGCTCAACCCCATCTAGAATCTGGGATAAGACCACCCCTAGTCCCACATCAGAGGCATCCATTTGCAATATGAACAGCTGTTAGAAGTCCATAGATCACGGGGGCTGAATAGAGCCTTTGCTTTAATGCCTCGAAGGCCTGCACCTGCTGAGACATCCCTTACACTCTAAGTGGTTGTTAGCCCTCTGGCACTGCATCGGTGAGAGGGGCCACCATAATAGGGAACGTGGTGCCTATAATAGCCAGCCAGTCCTAAGAATTGCTGCACCTTCACCTTAGTCTCAGGTAGCAGCTACTCCCTCAAAAATTGCATTTTATTCAGTACAGGTCTCACATGCCCATTCACTACCTCAAGCCCAGATGGCACATGGTCAGGTTAGCGGTAAGCTCAGTGGTGACCAAGACTGTCACAATCTATTCTAAGTGGAGCAGGTGCTCTTCCTGGGGTGGGAACTAAAGCAGGGGTGGGGAACCTCAGACCCGGGGGTGAAATGTGGCCCACAGCAAGTTTTTATGTGGCCCCTTTCCTTCCTTTGGTCTTGACTTTTCATTTTTTGGGGTCTCCCCTGAGGGCAGCTTAGACACCCGGGTGGCTTCTCATGCTTTAAGTGCTACCCCAATAGTTACATGGTCTGCGCAAATGACAAGTCAGGTGCAGAGTCTTTTACAGGGGAGTGAGTGTGTGGTATTGTGGGGGAGGGTACTCGGAGCTTTAGGACTGTTGGAAATGATGGTATCCTTTAAGGAGTTGGTTCAGGTTATCACCCAGCTTTTGTCATCACACCAGAGAGAAAATAAGAATGCCAGTGAGCTTGGAGGCCAGCAATGGTTTGATGTTGAGTGCAGACAGGCCAGGAATCATCTTAAGGCCATGTATAGGAATTATCGCCGCACTAGGCAGCCAGCCCTACCCAAGGAGTACTTTGTAGCCAAACAAACGTATAAGTCTCTTATTAAAAAGAAAAAGCAGTTCTTCCGGCTGGGCCAATGGCAGGAGTTACTGGATGCAGCCCAGAGGAAGGATGCTAAAGTATTTTGGAGATTAGTGGCAGGGGTAGAACTAAGGGAGATTCCCCTACGATCTTTCCCGGTCCCAGTAGGTGCTTGGGAAGATCATTTTAGGGCCTTGTATGCAGCCAAAGAGGCGCAGGTCGATGGTCTGATGTTTGATCTTATGACCGCGCCTCCTTGGCCGCCAGTTACAGCGGGGGAGGTAGCAGAGTTGGTGGCCACCTTTCAAAACGCTAATGCCCTCGGGATTGATATGGTCCCTATTGATTGTATTAAGGCCAATACAATGGTATACAATGGTGGGTCCCAGTCCTGGCAGCATTCTTTACCATGGTAAATGAGACTGGTATTATTCAGGCAGGCTGGGGAGTGGCCATCATTGTCCCAATTTATAAGAAGGGCATTAGAGGGGATCCGGCTAGCTATAGACCAATTAGCCTACTCAGCACAATTAGTAAAATCTATGGCAAGTATCTGCTCGTAAGGCTGACCAGGTGGATTCTTGAGGAAGATATTATGAGCCCAGAGCAGGCCGGTTTTCTGAAAGGAAGGTCAACGATCGGACAGTGCTGGATACTGCACCATCTTTGGGGGAAATATAGGGCTCTGAATAAACGGCTCTTTGCAGCTTTTTTAGATTTTAGAGCCGCATTTGACACGGTTGATAGACGGCGAGACTGGAATAAACTGAGAGGGTCTTCAATAGATAGGAGATTACTTATGTTCCTGCACAACTTGGATTTAGATACATCTCTCAGGGTGAGGGATAGGGAAGGTCATCTTTCGGGTAGGGTGGATACCTGCCGTGGAGTGCGGCAGGGATGTGTTCTTGCCCCTACCCTCTTTAATCTCTATATAAATGATATTCCCCCCCCCTCCCCTTGTTGGCCAGATCTGATTTTTTTCCCCCCGAAATTGGCTGACAGACCACTGGACTGTCTGCTTTATGCGGACGACCTAGTGGTTCTGTCTCAGACCAAGGTGGGACTGGCGAGACAACTGCAAACTGTTGGAATCTATTGTAGGCAGAATAACCTGGAATTAAACCACGGGAAATCTAAAGTGGTAGTCTTCTCAAATGAGAGAAAGGTGTATAAGTGGGAGGTTGATAATATCGAGATCCAGCAAGGTCCGTTTTTTAAATATCTGGGCCTACATTTCCATAAGTCAGGGAAGTGGACTGAGCAGGTGAAAAGAGCGCTCGCTGCTGCAAAGGGCCCTTCCCTGGCGTTGGCCAGATATTTCTTTAGAACAGATAAGACAGTGGTCAACCTGGCAATACAGGTTCTGAATGCCAAGGTTAGGACAGCCCTTCTTTATGGGGCAGAGCTCTGGATCCCTCTGACTAGATGTTCTTTAAATGGAACTCAGTCTTGTGTGACTACGAATGGGTTTAGGGACCCTTGGTCAATCAGTGCAGTAGATTTCTTGGGGAAACTGGGGTTTTCCCTAGAATATATCTGGGGCAGACCCCCGTTCTGTGCTCTCAGGGAGGTGCTTGGTCGTCTTAACGATGTCACTAGACAATGTGACTTTGCGGCAGTGAATGCGACTTTGCACCTCCGGGATTACTACCTCTGGGTGCCAGAGATAGGATGTATGGCTGTTTGGCTGTTTCCCCAAGGGCTAAGCACCTGATTATGTGTGCAAGATTTAACGCCTTGCCCTCTAGGGTTTTTGAGAGTAGGATAGAGGGTGTTCCATTCTCGGAGAGATTTTGCCCCTTTGTGGGTACACTGGTGGAAACTGTTCAGCACGTTCTTTTTGCTTGCCATTTGTACAATGTTGTGAGGGATAAATATTTGTCCCCTCTTCTGCAGGATTACCCGGGTAGGTCGGGGTTTAGCTTGACGACCCATGCTCTGTCTAATCCGGTCCATTTACAGTCAGTCGCTAAATTTTTGGTTCAAGAGGTCTTTATGAGGAAATCATTTTTGGAGTATAAAATCCAGACTGATACGATTTCCTCAGAGTAAGGAAAAACCCCTTTAGGACGACAATGGGTTTTGCTTGAAAACGTATTGGTAAATTTGTTTTATTTGATATTTGTAGCTAGTATGGTTGAAAGACTGTATGATTACTATGGGGCTTTGGTACCTCGTCTTGTATTAATTTAAATTATGTGACTATAGCCAGTGGCTTGTCTAAATAAACTAAATTGTATTGTATTGTGGCCCCTTTCCAGTGCCTGGATCTGGCCCCTGGATCCATTCTCTACCCCCAAGCACTGAAAAACTGAGCTCATGATAATGGAGCAGAGAGGAGGGCATGCACACAAGAGTAGGGCACAGATCCATGGCACAGAACTATGATCTGGGTCCTCCTTTTCTTGAATAAACCTGTTAATTTATTGATGACAGCTACTGCAACATTGCATGGGAAGTCACAAGGGTAAAGCGGGCCCTTAATAGGTAATACTGCAGAGTGTCCACTGCCCAGCAAATGACTAGGGTCTCCTTTTCTATGGTAGCACAAACCCGCTCCCTCCTGTCCAATGTCTGGTTAATTTACACAATGGGGTGCTCAACCCCATCTAGAATCTGGGATACGACCACCCTTAGTCCCATATCAAAAGCATCCAACCTCTATGTGGCCCTCGAAGCTTGAACTAATATTCAATATTAGACAGAAAAGTTTCCCCACACCTGATCTAAAGCATTGTAAATGGCTTTAGTGGTTCCTGAAAGGCACGGGGCTAATAGGATGGCCCATTAGGCTTCCGGCCACTGGGCAGCTGTGGCCACCCATTAAGATGTATTGAGGAAAGCTTCTGGGTCATCTTAGTGAGGCAGACTAGAGGGCCCTTCTTCCCTCCATCCTCTTTTGCACATTCTGTCAATGCTGTTATAGCCGGCGACAGCAGCAAGGCTACCTAGCTGACAACTGGGACCAAGTTTGCAGCTGTGATCAGGCCAGTTCCTGCATGACCTTTTTGTAGGAATTGCTGTTGCTGTTCCACCTGGATGGTGTGGCGGTCTAGTAACCATTTCATTACAGAGCCTTGGTTCATCTTTCCCGCAGGAAGCACCAGGAGGGTTCCCCTCCCCACCTCCTCTCCCTACTTGTTGTGGGGTCCCCCCTTTTGTTGTCCCAGATTAAAACCATTGCCCGCATTCTCCATCACTATGACTATTGGTGGTGGTGGGGCTTAGGGAAGGTTTGACCCGGCCACTAGCCGGGAAGTCCCCTTTCTCTTGGGAGACGGCTTTTGGGAGTGGAAGACTGCCTCTTTCGCCCTCCCTAATCAGCACAAGCAGCCCACTGATACAAGCAGAGTCCTCTCATCCCCTCCCCCTGCAGTCCTATCTCAGTCCAAATCCCGGGGACTCCTGTTCCTCACATGGGATCCCTCCACTCATGCCCTCAGTCTCTCTATGGCTGGGTTGATGTTCCCCTTGGGCTCCGCTTGCACCCTCAGGCTGCACCTGTACCTGGGTTGGGCATTGCCCTCTCCACTCCACCACGCTGTCCCATTCACTGTTGGGCATGTCTCACCTGGGTGCCTGATGATGATGTCATCCTCACCTCCTCTCTTCCAAGCGCTGCCACAGCAGCCCCAGCCCCCGCCATTCCCACTGGTAAGCTGCCATGGGCCCTTTGCTGCTCCTTCGCAGGTCTGGTGTCGGGGCTCCATCACAGTCTGATCACAAGGAACCCTTCCCTGTTGTCACAAGCACCAATGCCCATTTAAAATCCCCATCCTTTGACTGCACAAAATCAGTTGTTGCCACTGTTACAAGGATGTCATGTAATCACAAGCAGGAGTCTCACTACCTCTTCCGCCACAAGATCTTGAGTATTTTCCTTTCTTGTCCAGCCACATTCACTATCCTGCAACTTGGTTCCTGCACCCAGGGCCAGCCTTACCCCAGGGAGACCCAGGGAAATTGCCCTGGACCCCAAAGTGGCCCCTGTTTTCACCAGGACAGGATGTGGGGGGCCCACTCCCTACCAGAGGGGCCCAAACATGACCATCATTAGGGCCCTGAAGAGGGTGTCCCCAATTGAGGAGGGTCCTCCAGGGGCCTCACATTTTGTCTTTGCCTTGGGCCATGCAAATTCTAAGGCTGGCCTTGCCTGCACCCCCTCTCTGACTTATGCTGCCCCCTCTCAGAGCTGCTGACACAATCACTCTCCATGTTATGTGCTCCCACTGGCTCCTCACTCACTACCATATGGAATGCAGAATTCTACATTATTGATGTAGACCTGATTTGTAAACTAGGTTTTACTGCTAGGGTTGCTAGGCATCCAGTTTTCAATGGGATTTCCTGGGGTGGGGTTTGGGAGGGAGAGGGTTGACATGCGTCCCAAGGGCACTTCCTGCGGGACTCTAGAAATCCTGTCCCCGCTTCTGCTGGTGGTGCCAGGGCCAGCCCCAGGCATGTGCCCCATGTGTGGCCCCATGGCTAACTGGACCCCCCCACTTGCATGGCTGGCCAGCAGGCTGCAGCCAGCTTCTCCCCCAATAAATTTTTCTGCCTCCCCTTCCTGGCTCTGGTCCCCAACCCTCATCTGCCTCTGCCTCCTAGTAGTGCTCCAGCAGCAGCAGCAGCAGCAGGGGGGGACACTGATCACTGGTAGATAAAGCTGTTTGTTTACAAATAACTCCTCCCCATGTGCTGATCAGAAGGTTATTACCTTGTAAAGAAGGTTCTTTGAGATGGCGCCTAACATTCTCACAACTGGGTTCTGCATGCTCACCCTATTCAAATAATAGACCACATGATGATCTTGAGCTCCTCTAGTATAAAAAGCACTCTCCCTCTCAGACTGACAGTTCCTTCCAACCCTTTCTAGAAATATAAGGAAAAAATTCCATGCGGGACTGGAAGGGTGGGTGTTGTGAGAATGTTAGGAGACATCTCAAAAAACCTTGTTTACAAGGTAGCAACCTTCTGTTCTTCGAGTGGCTCCTCACAAGCTATTTTTACATGGATCCACCGGGTGGGGGGTCCGTGGGCACGCCAGTGCATGGACGGGGCATGTACACAGCTGCACACGCATCCCCACTCACCCTCCACTCATCCACACCTACGGAGTAACCACCGTGCAGCCTAGCCCGTGGCCAATAGACTGCCAAGCCAGTGGTCTGAGGCGAAAAGAGATGGTGATTCATCAGGCTGGCTGCTACTCCAAGCCCTCCACCCCTGGTGCCTGGAAGTCTGCTCCTAGCTGAGTCAAATGACTTCCCCCTCCCTGCTACATTTGGCCATCCAGTGACCTGACAGAAGACCATGTTTTAGCCACCCGAACACAACCGAACGCGATTCGAATTAAACGAACTGTTCGGCCATTTCGTAGTTCGGTGTTCGGTTCCGTTCGGTGTGTTCGGCCATTTCGTAGTTCGGTGTTCGGTTCGGTTCGGTGTGTTCGCCATTTCGGTGTTCGGTGTTCGGTGTTCGGTCCGTTCGGTGCGTTCGTGTTCGTGTTCGTGTTCGGTTGTCCGAACAGGCCGAGTTCGGGCCGAACACCGAACTACCGAACCGCGTTCGCCCATCCCTACCGAGTTCTCTGGGAAGGGGGAAATTTGGGGCTTGGGGGGCAGGGAGTAACATGGAGGGAAGTGGTGGAGCAGCCAGGAGGCTGTGAAGAGGGGGAGAGCTGAGGCATGGAGAAAGGGCATCAGGAGCTTGCAATGGAAGTCCCATGAGGATTTGGGGATTGAGGGGAGGCTCCCAACCCAGCACTCTGCTCTCCTTGCTGCTGGGGCAATACAGTGCACCTGGCTCACTTTGCCTACCCAGGAAACTCCTAGCTGTGCTTCCAGACCTGCAGAAACATGGCCTCAGTGCAGCAGCCACACTGCAACTCCTGCAGGAGAGGCTGTCTCTCAACCTTTCCCTGTCACTACACATCCTGTTATTCACCAAATCTTCCCCCAACCATTCAACATCCCCAATTCCCCCTCACATTCTCCCAATACCACAAACCCCATCACCTCCCAAGCCCTCCTGTATCCTCTCCCCCATACTTCTATATTATGGATTCCCACACCCAGGGACCCTTGTTCACTGCTTTTTCCTAATAGCTGCTAATGGGGAAAATGAAGTGAAGGCATGTCCCTGCCCTCACTACACTGCCAGCATCTGAGGCTGGGCTATAGTCAGGGACCCATACTCACTGCACCACTGTGATTTGATTTGTGCTACTTTTTGCGGTGTCAGCTGAGCGCCACACAGTAAGCTTTAATTGTTTTTTAAGGGAGTTTTCTTGTTGCTGTGGAGGAAGTCTCCATACTATGCTTGGAAACACTGCCACCTACCATGCTGTGATAAATTCCATAGAATCATAGAGGTGAAAGTTACCTCAGAGGTCATCTAATCCAACCCCCTGCTCAGTGCAGGAAATCCACAGCTCCAGCATCCCCGAAAGATGGCTGTTTAGCCTCTGTTTTAAAACCTCCAGCAAAGGAGAGTCCATCACCTCTCTAGGTAATTTGTTCCACTGTCGAACAGCTCTTACTGTTAGGAAGTTCTTCCTAATGTTTGTTTTCCTAGGGTTTGTCTGGGAGAGCGGTCTCTGTGTGTTTGTTTGTGGACAGGCCGTATGCTCAGAGGGGTCTGTGTTTGTTTGAGGATAGGCCCTGTGCTTAGAGAGGTTTTTTCTGGGCAGGGTGATCAGGAAGCAGAGTATTTTACTGCCTGATTGTCCTAGTGTGTGTGGAGGCTGCTGTGAATCAGGCTTGATTAGGGGGCTGAGCTAGAATCTGCTGACTCAGGGGCCAAGCCACCAGAGTATATAAGAAGAGCAGACAGGCAACAGCCCAGAAGACAAGTAAACAGGAAAGTTTGTTTGGGAAGTAGCTTATGGAGGGAACACCCTAGGCAGGTGAGTGACTGTATTCACCTATACACCTAAGTGTTCTAATCAGCCTTATCACCTCTTTAGTTCCATAAGTATCTTTCAACCTGTTGTGTTGAAGGTCAGCTAAATCCTTAAAATACCAGGGGCGGGACCCCGGGCCCATTACCGGCTACCGGATTTACCGGTTACCGGTTTCACAAAAACCGGATTCCCGGATTAAATCCGGTATACCGGTGCCGGATTTATTGCATTGGTTTCAATGGGGCGCTGTGTCCCCATTGAAACCAATGCAATAAATTAAAATAAATTCCCTCCCCCTCCCAGGCTGCGCGGGTGGAAGGGGGGACACCCCCCACCCACCCTGCCCAGCCTGGCTTTTTGTTGTAAAAAAGATAGAACAGCAACAGAGTGAGACCCCGAGGCGAGCCCCCCCCCCAGCACCAGCGGCCGCGGCGTCCCCGCAGCCGCAGGTAAGTATGACCCGATCCCTGGGGGGGGTGGGGGTGTTTAACACCCCCACCCCCCCCAGGGATCACCCCTACAGCGCGCTTGCCGCTTACCTTGGGGAGCTCCGGCGGCGGCGGGCGGCCCGGCGGCTTCAGCGCCGGCTGTGGCTGCCGGCTTCAGGACGTTCTAGGCCTTCCGGTGAAACCCGGAAGTGCACCGGAAGGCCTACAGCGTCCTGACGCCGGCAGCCACAGCCGGCGCTGAAGCCGCCGGGCCGCCCGCCGCCGCCGGAGCTCCCCAAGGTAAGCGGCAAGCGCGCTGTAGGGGTGATCCCTGGGGGGGGTGGGGGTGTTAAACACCCCCACCCCCCCCAGGGATCGGGTCATACTTACCTGCGGCTGCGGGGACGCCGCGGCCGCTGGTGCTGGGGGGGGGGCTCGCCTCGGGGTCTCACTCTGTTGCTGTTCTATCTTTTTTACAACAAAAAGCCAGGCTGGGCAGGGTGGGTGGGGGGTGTCCCCCCTTCCACCCGCGCAGCCTGGACTCGGGGAGGGTTTTTTTTTTTTAAAACAGTTTGGCTGGGGCTTTAAATTTTTTTACATTGCAGCCATTTTTAAATGGCTGCAATGTAAAAAACCGGCACACTGAAATCCGGTACCGGGGGCCGGATTACCGGGCCGAATCCAATAATGCCGGTACGCCCGATACCGGCATTATCGGATACCGGTAGATCCGGAATTCCCATCCCTATAAAATACTAATCCAGAGGGGGTACTAGTCTAGGAAGCTTTGCTCCTGTCCCTTGTAGTTAAATACATAACTAGGGTTAAGCCTAACATCTCACTAAACAAGACGATGCAGACCAGCACTGGGATGGGGGCTACCCAGTATTTTGCAGAGTGCCACATGTATGATTATCTTCCTGGTTGGGAGAGGTGGTATGTGTGCACCTGGTGCAAAGAGCTCCTAGCTCTCAGGGAACATGTACAGTCTCTGGTGGCTAGAGTGGCTGAGCTGGAGAAGCTGAGGCAGACAGAGAGGTATATAGAGGAGTCCTCCAAGGACATAGTAGAACAGTCCCACCTATGTGCTGGCAGCCCCTGTGCTTCTTTGGAGGGGCGAGGTCTCCAGGGCGGAGAGCACAAACTTGAAATGTCAGGAAGCAATCCCGTAGCTGGGACCTGCAGTCCGGGTGATGTGTTATGCTCTCACACCAAGGATATTTCTCCAGGGGTGTGTGCCCAAAAGGGTGGGAATAGGACAGCTTTGGTAGCTGGGGATTCGATTATTAGGAATCTAGATAGCTGGGTTGCTGGTGGCCATGAGGACCGCATGGTAACTTGCCTGCCTGGTGCGAAGGTAGCAGACCTCACACGACACACAGATAAAATCCTAGAGAGTGCTGGGGAGGAACCTGTTGTCGTGGTCCATGTTGGTACCAATGACATAGGTAGCTGTAGGACGAAGGTTCTGGAGGCCAAATTTAGACTTCTAGGTAGTAGACTGAAGTGCAGAACCTCTAGGGTAGCATTCTCAGAAGTTCCGCCTGTTCCACGCGCAGGACCCCAGAGGCAGGCGGAGCTCCAACGTCTCAATGCGTAGATGACACAATGGTGCAAGGAGGAAGGCTTTAGACTTATCAGGAACTGGACAGCCTTCTGTGGAGGGGGGAGCCTATACAGGCTCCACCTTAACCAGAATGGAACCCGGCTACTGGCACTAAACATTAAAAATGTGATAGAGCAGTTTTAAAACTAGAACCTGGGGGAAAGCCGACGGGCACTATGGAGTGCACAGTTTGGACTGTGGCATCTATGCAGGATGATGTTAACTTAGGGGATTTAGAGTTGCTTAAGACTGAGGAAGGGATAAAAATTAAGGGACTTTAGTTGGAATTTGCTGGAGAACAGATAAATAACAATTCCAGGGTGCCTGATACAGTCCCCTATAATATGCACAGTAAGAAGAATAAAAATAATACACATAAATGTCTATATGCAAATGCTAGAAGCCTAAAGAGTAAGATGGGAGAATTCAAGTGTATGGCCCAAAATGAAGATCTAGACATTGTAGGCATCACAGAAACATGGTGGAATTAGGATAACCAATGGGACACTGTAATACCAGCGTACAAAATATATCGGAATGATAGAGTAGATAGTTGGTGGTGGGGTGGCTCTATATGTAAAACACAAAACTGAGTCAAGTACAATTAAAATTTTAAAGGTTGCAAACTGTTCCCTAGAATCTCTATGGATAGAAATTCCAGATATTTATTTATTTATTCACATTTATTAGCCGCCCCCTCATACCTATGGCATCTTGGGGCAGCTTACAACAAATGAAAACAGTAACAACAAGCATAAAATTTATTCCATTTTAAAACAACCCCACCCATCACTCTTCTTGAAAACACAACAACACCCTCCCCTCCGAAGGCCTGGGCGAACAGCTAGGTTTTACCGGCTCAGCAGAATGCCAGCAGACCCGGGGTCAGGCGAGCTTCCTCCAGGAGGGAATTCCAGAGTCGCGGCCCGGTCACCAAGAATGCCCTTTCCATTGTGGCCCTCCATTTAACACGGGGGACCTCCAGGAAGGCACCCCCGGTAGACTGCAGGGATCGCTCTCCGAGGTGGTCCCCGAAGTATGAGGGGCCCAGACCGTGTAGGGCTTTATAGATCAAAACCAGCACCTTGAATCTGGCCTGGTATAGGCAGCCAGCGCAGAGTACAGAGCACAGGTGTTATGTGCTCCCGCCGACCCATCCCTGTAAGGAGACGGGCCGCCGCATTCTGCACTAACTGCAGCCTCTGGACCAGAAACAGGGGAAGCCCCATGTAGAGCGTGTTGCAGTAGTTGAGCCTCGAGGTGATGAAGGCATGGATGAGAGTGGCCAGGTCGGGCCCGGAGACGTATGAATGGAGCCTCCATACCAGATACAGCTGACGGAAGGCAGCTTTAGCCGCTGCCGCCTCCTGCTGATCTAGACGGACGTCCGAATCCAACACTACCTCCAGACTCCGAACCTGCTGGGCTACAGGAGGGCAGATCCCGCCCCCCCCCATCGGAGGAGCCAGCACCCCCCTCGCCCTTCCCACCACCATTACCTCTGTCTCTGT
>QEPC01010372.1:1267589-1282793 GCA_003113815.1 Sphenodon punctatus | reverse complement strand
AAAATGATCAAGGGCATGGAAGGGCTCCCATATGAGGAGAGGCTTGGTAGGTTGGGGCTCTTCAGCTTGGAGAAGAGACGACTGAGAGGAGATATGACAGAGGTCTATAAAATCATGAGTGGTGTGGAACTAATAAACAAGGAGCAGTTATTTACCCTCTCAGCTAGTGCTAGTACTAGAACTAGGGGACACTCCATGAAACTCATGGACAAGTTTAAAACAAATGAAAGAAAATATTTTTTCACTCGGCGTATAATTGGGTTGTGGAATCTACTGCCAGAGGCTGTGGTAAAAGGGCCAGTACTATAGCTGAGTTTAAAAGAGGTTTGGACAAGTTTCTGGAAGATAGATCCATTAGCAACTATTAGCCAGACAGGATCAGGGAACATGACGGGAGCTGGGGGAAAACAACAGGGAATGGATCCCCCATTGTGGTTGGGTGCTTTTCCCAAGCCACAGTGATTGGACACTGTCAGAGACAGGATGCTGGGCTAAATGGACCATTGGTCTGACCCAGTATGGCACTTCTTATGTTTAACTGAAATCTGCTTTCTTGTCATTTGAGCCCATTATTTCTAGTCTTGCTTTCAGGATCAAGACAGAGCAAGTCTTTGGCATCCTCTCTGTGACAGCCCTTCAGTTAGTGGAAGATTGCTATGTCTCCCCTTAGTCTTCTCTAGGCTAAACATACCCAGCTCCTTCAACCTTTCCAGGTTGGCTTCCTAGGACTTGATTTCCAGACCCCTGACCATCTTTGTTGCCTTCCTCTGAACCCTTCCAATTTGTCAATGTCCTTGTGCTCAGTTCCCGGTTCAGATGAAGTCTGGCCAGGGCAGAGTAGAGTGGAACTATTACTTCCCTTGACTTTGAAACAATGCTTCTAATTGCATTAGCCTTTTTTACGGCTGTATCACTCATAGAATCTTAGAGTTGGAAGGTACCTCAGAGATCATCTAGTCTAGCCCCCTGCTCAGTGCAGGAATCCACAGCTACAACATCCCTGACAGATGGCCGTCCAGCCTCTGTTTGAAAACCTCCAGCGAAGGAGAGCCCACCTGAAGAGAGGCAGTTGGTGCACTAGATGATCAGGGAACAAAGGAGGTACTCAAAGATGACAAGGGAGGCAATTGCTGAGAAACTAAATCAGTTCTTTGCATCAGTCTCTACTGCAGAGGATGTTGGGGTGATACTAAAACCAGAACTATTTTTTGTTGGTGAGGAATCTGAGGAATTATCTGAAATTACCATCACGCCAGAAGAGGTTTTATTGCATATTGCTAATTTAAACAGAAGCAAGTCACTCAGGCCTGATGGCCCCTCACTAGAGACTGCTGAGCAAGCAAAATCATGGGAGAAGAGGAAGAGTTCTGTCATGGATTTGTAGCTGGCTAAAAGATAGGAAACAAAGGGTAGGAATAAATGGTCATTTTTTCAAGTTGGAGAGAGGTAAACAGCGGGGTGCCTCAGGGGTTGGTATTGGGACCAATATTGTTTAACATATTCATTAATGATCTGGAAAAATGGGTAAAGACTGAGGTAACTAAATTTGCAAATGACACAAAATTATTCAAGATAGTTAAGACCCAGGCAGACTTTGAGGAACTACAGAGGGATCTCGCATAACTAGGTATATGGGAAATAAAATAGCAAATGAAAATCAATGTTGATAAGTGCAAGGTGATACACATAAGGAAAAATAATCCTCACTTTACATACATGATACTAGGTTCTGACTTGGGTGAAACCACTCAGGCGAAGGATCTTGGAGTCATTGTGTATAGTTCCTTGAAGACAACAGCTCAGTGTGTGGCCTGGGAAAATATACATAGGTGGAAACATGTATTTTTCATAAGTGGTCTGGAAAAATATACCTAAGGTGGCTACCCTATGCCCCATTGAGATAAGCTTGGGCGTAGTTGGTACTCATTGTCTTACCCTGCCCTGCCCTTCACGTTATCGCTTCCCCCAGCCCATAGGGTTAGGGTTTCCTTTACCTAATTGTGCCCTGCAGCCCTACACAAGAATACAATATCATGTGCCTTAATACAGAGAACATAACGATCCTTTCAGCAAGTTACAACCATTCATGATTATACAACACCCCACAGCACCTTAGCGTGTATTGTGTCAGACCCCTGTCTGGTGACAGGGTGTTTGTGTTTAGCTTGGAGGAGAGGTGATTAAGGAGGTGATTAAGGGGGGATATGATTGTTTATAAAATCATGAGCGGTGTGGAAAAAGTAAATAGGAACTGCTGTTTGCCCTTTCTCACAATAAGAAAACAACTCTCTGAAGTTAAATGGCAGCAGATTTAAAACAAACAAAAGTACTTTTTCACTCGGCAAATAATGCAGTTGTGGAACTCATTGCCAGAGGATGCAGTGAAATCCAGCACCAGAACTAGCTTCAAATGGAAACTGGATAAATTCTTAGAGGATAGAGCCATAAATGCTTACTAGTTGGAGTTTAGTAGTCAGGAGTGGTCAGCAGGAGATGGGTCACACCTCCATGACCAGTACTTCTCCCGAGCTACTGTAGCTGACCACTATCAGAGACAAGATGCTGGGCTTGATGGACCAGGAGTCTGACCTAGTATGATACTTCTTATGTTCTTTCAGAAATCAACTTCATTTCAGCAGGGTACTCGCTACATAGAGCTGTTTGTAGTGGTGGACAATGCAGAGGTAAGGGAAGCAGGGGTGAGGGAGGGGAGCAGCCTTTCATTACCTAGTACTAGTTTTAAAAATACCTCCGTTGGATTTGGAATTTGTTTTTTTTTCCTTTTCCCTAGTACAAGACATACAATGACATGCAGAAGCTTCGGAATCGTGTGAAGGAAATTGTGAACCATGTTGACAAGGTCAGAAGTTACATGCTAGAACAGACTAGGACAAGTTATTCAGTTTCTTTTGCTGGTGCGTTGTCTTTTAAATAGGATGTAATTTTTTGTCCCAAAACAGTTGGATTGCATAAATTTTCATGAAGTCAAATATACAGATTTACAACTGGTTGTAAAGAACTGGTGGGGCAGAACTGAGAGGGTGACAGGGGGTAGTGAGAAAGTTAAGAAAAGAACATGGGGAGCTGGGTAGGTGGCCTGGACACACAATGCAATGTTCACGCACAATTCTGCCAGTTGAGCTCTAGCGTGAAAAGTGTAACGATAGCTCCTCTAATGTTCTTGTGCTTAGTGCCATGCTTAGAGCCATTGTAACATGTAAACAGAGGGCTGGGCACAGTCAGGCACAGGGTTGGATCCTGAGAAGTTGGGGTCCTGTATGAAATGGTGGCCTGGACCCCCTTGTCACCTAGGAATGTTTGACAGTCACACACTCACAACCGTTGGAAAATCTTATTATAATTAATTAATTTTTATGTACAATTGAACACAACAACCCCTTCAGGGGCCGGGGCACTCTGCATTGAAAACCTGTATGTCATGCTTTGTGTTGCTACTTCTAGTTAACTCATGGGCTCTGTATGCTGGCTTCCCTTCCTGATTTGCCATGCGCCCTCCATAGATTGGGGCTTCCAGCAATTGAGGTTCTGTGAGGCCTTATTTTGCACTAGTGTTTCTCACACTCATGTTGTCATTTCAAGTTTATTCATGAACACTACATATTGGGAGGCCTCTAATGTGTGGTTGCACAGTCTGCACTTGGACTTTCATCTGGCACTAGCTAGGCACTGCACAGGAGAGTGCACCTTCTCTACACACTGACAGTCTAAGGCCTCCATGGTTGTGGAACTAGCAGTGTCATGGATAGGGTTGCCACTGATGCATCGCCAGAATAGAGGACAACAATTTGCATACAAAATTGAATATTCTGATTTATATTCATTTATGCAAATTTGCTATAATTAAAATAGAAATTACTGTACAACTCACCATAGTGGGGGACGATTGTGACCAGATCACCTGTACCTGCTCAGTCCACTTTCCATTATAAGGTTGAAGGGGGCCAATAGGACAACCATGGGGAGAGGTGGGGGGAGAGGGGGAAGAGGGGACAGCCATATGAGGGAGGAGGGGGGCATGGGGCAGGAGAGGGAGCAACTCTTTCTCTCACACAGACACACACACTCTCTCTTACACAAATACTCTCTGATATCTCTCTCTCTCTCACATACACACACACATTCATTCTCTCACAGACACATACATTGGCAGACACACCCACACACATACAGATATGCACACACTCTTACACACGCTGTATCTGATATCTCTCTCACACACACACACATACTCTCTCACATAGACACACATACATAGACAGACACACACTCTGACACTCACTCACTCACAGACACACACACACACACACACACACACACTGTCTTACACACACTCTCTCTGATTTCTCTCTCACACACATAGGGTATTTTCTAGGGGTGGGCGTGCCGGTAAATCCGGTATCCGATCATGCCGGTACTGGACGTACCGGCATTACCTGAAATCCGGTCCCGTTACCGGATTTCCGGTACCGGATTTTTTTACATTGCAGCCATTTAAATGAATGGCTGCAATGTAAAAAGTCCCACCAAAAAAGTTTTTTAAAAAAACCTCCCCGAGTCCAGGCTGCACGGGTGGAAGGGGGGACACCCCCCACCCACCCTGCCCAGCCTGGATTTTTTTTTTAAAGAGAGCCCCCCCCCAGCCCCAGCGGCCGCGGCATCCCCGCAGCCACCGGTAAGTATAGACCCGATCCCTGGGGGGGGGTGTTTAACACCCCCCAACCCCCCCAGCGATCACCCCTACTACAAGTTGCCACTGTACCTTAACTTTCAGCGGAGCTCCGGGTGCGGCGGCGGTGGCGGCGGGCGGTCCGGAGGCCTCAGCGCCGGCTGTGGCTGCTGGCATCAGAGATGTTCTAGGCCTTCCGGGGAAACCTAGAAGTTCCCCGGAAGGCCTAGAGCATCTCTGACGTCGGCAGCCACAGCCGGCGCTGAGGCCGCCGGACTGCCCGCTGCCGCCGCCGCCGCACCCGGAACTCTGCAAAGGTAAAGCACTCAACTTTAGTAGGGGTGATCCCTGGGGGGTTGGGGGGGTGTTAAACACNAAGGTACAGTGGCAACTTGTAGTAGGGGTGATACCTGGGGGGTTGGGGGGGGTGTTAAACACCCCCCCCAGGGATCGGGTCTATACTTACCGGCGGCTGCAGGGACGCCGCGGCCGCTGGTGCTGGGGGGGGCTCTTTTTTTAAAAAAAATCCAGACTGGGCAGGGTGGGTGGGGGGTGTCCCCCCTTCCACCCGCGCAGCCTGGGAGGGGGAGGGGGGAGGAATTGTATTCCATTGATTTCAGTGGGGACACGGTGCCCCATTGAAATCAATGGAATAAAACCGGTACCGGATACCGGATTTAATCCGAGAATCCGGTTCTTTGAGAACCGGAAAATCGGTAAATCCGGTATCCGGTAATTGCCCTGGGGTTCCACCTCTAGTATTTTCAGATGTTACGAAATCGCTGCTAACCACACTAAACCACAGTGAATCCGGTGTGGTGGCAGTGATCGCGGGAACGTCTGTTTGCTCCCGGCCACATGTTCACCACAGCAAACACCCAGCTGGGGTCAAAATGACCACGGTTCTGGAGGTGAGGCCAGCCTCACCTCCAAAACCGTGGTTAATTTGGCCATGATCCGGGACAGGGTTGGGATTGGCCACGGGTAACGACTGTTACCCCCCCCGTCCCAGAATCAGGTCCCAACCACGGGATGGGATTGGGCGTAGTGGCCTGATTGGCCACTATGCCTGTCCGTCTCCCTGAGGGTAGCCGGCCATGGGAGCGCGGTGGGGCAGGGCTGAGCATGTTGCGCCACTCGGCCCTGCCCCCTCCCCGATTCCCCACAGTGATCAGGCTGGCACATCTAAAGGACGGCTGGCCTGATCACGGAGCAGGATCTGGAACAGATCCCGGTCCGTGTTTCGGTGTGTTGGGCCTGGAGGCCCAGCACGTCTGAAATTACCCATATACAAACACACAATCCTTCTCACGTACACACACATACATAGACGGACACACACAAACACACTTACACACACACACTCTCTGATCTCTCTCATACACACAAACACTCACACCTCACATACAGACACACACCCTCTCTCACACACACACACACCCATTCAAATTCACATACACGCTCTCATCTCTCTCTCTCTCTCTCCTAGACAGACACTTTCTGATGCACACAAACACACTCTCTTACACACTCTCTGATCTCTCACACACATAGACACACACTCTCACAGACAGCCCCCTTCACATACACACCCATTTAAAGTTACACACATGCTCTTACCTCTCTGTCTCTGACAGACACACACTCTGAAAGACACAAACCTACTCTTATATACACGAACGCACACACACACACACACACACACACTCTATCATACACACACTCTGATCTCTCTCTCACACACAAAGACACATACCCCCTCTCTCTCACACACACACATTCAAACTCACACAAACGCTCCCACCTCTCTCTCTCACACACACACACACACTCATTTAAACAAACTCTCTCTTACATTCACTCACGCACACTTTGGCCCTGCCAGTGGCCCCCCTGCCAGCGCACCTGCTGCTGCCACCTGCCGTGGTCTCCTGGCTGCTTGGAAGTCCCACTGCGCGCCTCCACGCTGTGTGTGTCCAGAACCACCAGCCATTTCCTGAATCTGGCGATGCTATTATTATTATTATTATTATTATTATAAACATTTAAATAGTGCCAGTAGTGAGACCTGGTGCTGTACAGAACATAGAAATAGATGTGGTCCCTGCCTGTGGCTTGCAATCTAAGGACTACATTTCCCAGCATGCCAGATTCAGGAAATGGCTTACCCCGGCATGTGCATGCATGCGGAGGTGCACTGCACAGCAGCAAATTTCAAGCTGTGGCTGATGGTGTTGGTGGGTTGCGCAGGCAAGCAGTGCTGCGGCGGGTTGGGTAGCAGGGCCCGGGGCACCCTGGCAGGCGGGCGGAGGGAGCGGTGGAAGTTCTTCCCCCTCTGCCCCCCACCCAGGCTTCTTCTGAGGGTGGGGGCTCAGGGCCAGTGGTTGATTTTTTAAAGTTACAGCAGCTTAGCTGCTGTCTGAGGAGCAGCGCAGCTGGGGACAGAGCAATTCCAGACAGCACACGGTCCGGTTCCTTGTCCATCCCAGACAGCCTAAATTATCAGGAAAACAGGACAGTCCAGGATAAAACTGGAAATTTGGCCACCCTAGTCATGAATATCACGAGGACTTCTGGAGCTATTCTACCTTGGCACAACTCCCCATTTGTCCTCCCTAAATGCCACAGCATAACCCTATAGCTCAGGTCAGGTCACTTCCTTCCTTACACCGCTTTTAAGCGAGGGGCGCTGAAGCGCCTCCTGAACGCTGCATTAAAGCAAAGCCGCTGGAAGTGACGTTCTCCCCATTGCCAGCAGCAGCTGGCAACACGGGGCTTTGGAGCGGCGCGTTCTGAAAGCCTGAAAATTGAAGTCTTAAGAACGTGCTGCTCCAAAGCCCCGTGTCGCCAGCCGCCGCCGGCAACGGGGAGAATGTCACTTCCGGCGGTTTTGCTTTAACGCGGCGTTCAGGAGGCGCTTCAGCGCCCCTCGTTTAAAAGCAGCCTTAGTGAGGACCGTGAGGACCACACCCACTGCTTTCCATGCCAGCTTCACCCATATAATCAGAGACGTTCAGAGGGACCAGTAAAACTATCTCAGTGCTGAGCTAGTGCATGATCTGCATGCTGTATAAAAGCCTTAAATGTGCTTTACTCAGGCCAGGCAGCAGCCAGGCCAGCAGAGCACTCCAGTGCTAACTAACAAGGCACTTCTCCTGATGAAGCTTTATCAGAGCCTCAATTTTCGAGTGGCCTTGATGGGCCTGGAAGTTTGGAATTATAAAGACAGAATCACCGTGAGCTCCAACCCTGACACAACTCTGGACAACTTCCTGCACTGGTGCAAGACTGAGCTCCTGAAGAAGAACAAGCGTGACAATGTACAGCTGATAACGTGAGCATAACGTTATGCCTCGTCCTATCCTGTTTTGTGGGATCAGTTTCAGATGGTGGCTCCTGCTGATGTAGAGTCCTTGTTGGGATCTGTTCGTGCCATTACTTGTGAGCAAGATTCATGCCCGTCCTGGCTGGTGAAAGCTAGCCAGGAGATGTTACGGCCATTGCTGGCTGGGGTAGTTAGTGCCTCCCTTCGGGAGGGCAGGGTGCCTGACTGCCTAAAAGAGGCTGTGGTTAGACCCCTGCTCAAGAAACCATCTCTTGATGCTGATGCTGATGCTCCTGCCAGTTATCGGCCGGTCTCTAACCTTCCCTTTTTAGGGAAGGCTATTGAACGGGTTGTGGAACGGCAGCTCCAGGAACGTCTGGACCGCACCGGTTTCCTTGATCCCTTCCAGTCTGGGTTTCGGCCTGGGTATGGTACGGAGACTGTACTGGTGGCCTTGGTTGATGATCTCCATCTGGTGTTGGACCAGGGTCGTCAGACCTTACTGGTCCTGGTAGACCTTTCGGCTGCATTCGACACAGTCGATCATGAGGTGTTGGTGACTCACCTGCGGGACTGTGCCAGAATTGGTGGAACGGTCTTGGACTGGTTTTGTTTGTTCCTGGCTGGGAGAACTCACTGGGTGGTCTTGGGGGAGTGTACGTCTTCCCCCCGGGACCTCATGTGTGGAGTCCCGCAGGGTGCCATTCTGTCCCCCCTCTTTTTTAATATCTATATGCAGCTGTTAGGGGAGATCATGAGGGGGTTTCAGGGCATGCAGTGTCATCAGTATGCTGATGACACTCAGCTCTACCTCTCCTTTTCCATCGACCCAGGCCATGCAGTCTCCTTATTTTCCCAGTGCCTGTCAGCTGTGGGGGCTTGGATGAGGTTGAGCCATCTGCAATTGAATCCTGACAAGACGGAGGTGATGTTGGTGGGCGAGGGCTTGGGGGACCTGGGGGTGGTTGAATCTCCTCTTGTTGGGGGGGTTCGCCCTCCCATGGTCTCTCAAGTGCGGAGTCTGGGTGTGCTCCTCGATTCGCGGCTCAGCCTGGAATCTCAGGTTGTGGCCGTGGCGGGGAGTGCGTTTCGGCAGTTACATCTTGTCCGGCGGCTTCGGCCGTATCTCTCAGACTCCGACCTCGCCACTGTCATCCATGCCTTCATCACCTCGAGGCTGGATTACTGCAACGCGCTCTACGTGGGGCTGCCCGAGAAGCTGGTCCGGAGGCTGCAGCTGGTGCAGAATGCCGCGGCCCGTCTCCTTACGGGGGCGGGTCGCAGGGAGCACATGACACCAGTGCTCCGGGCTCTGCACTGGCTGCCTATAAAGCACCGGGCCAGGTTCAAGGTGCTGGTTTTAACCTTTAAAGCCCTTCACGGCCTGGGCCCTGCTTATCTGCGGGACCGCCTCACTCCCCATATGCCTGTGTGGCCCTTGAGATCATCCGTGGGAGCCTTTTTGGAGGTTTCCCAGGCGAGGCGGGTGGCCACCGATATTAGATCTTTTTCGGTGGCTGCCCCTGTGCTGTGGAATTCGCTCCTGGAGGAGGCTCGGTTGGCTCCCACTCTCCTGCTATTTCATCATGTATGTAAGACCTGGCTGTTCCTTCAGGCTTTTGGTGAGGGGTAGGGGTGGGGGGTTCCCTGCATATTGTGTATTTAAATTGTTTTAATTTTTTTAAATTGTTTTATTTATTATTGTTTGCCGCTCCGGGCTGCCCTGTGGGCAGGAGGGGCGGGATATACATTTTAAATAAATAAATACAAATTTCCCATTCAAACCCTGCCTGCAGCATGGAGCTGCCCTTCCTCAGAGCCTATCTATAGGCTGGCCAATGGATGCTGAAATGTGCATTTCTTGTGAAAGAGGGTGGAACTGCTGGTGACCCAGGGCAAGTGCGGCCCCTTCCCTTCTCATCTCTTGAGGGTTATGGGGGGAGGAGGAACATGCTAATTTGTCCTTCAGTTCATGGCTGTCTCCTCTATGAGCCTCACAGGGAGAAAGGGAAAAGGAGTCATCTATGGCTGCCCAGTGCCCCAGGTCTGCAAAGATAGAGACCCAGGTCATGTATGCATGGCTGACAGCTGCTGTATGCTTGGGGAGGTGAGTTGCAGTGCGCTGCAGCCCCTAAAAGCTCTCGGGGGGAGGGGGGGGAGGCAATATGCACATGTGCCCCAGGACTCCATCTTTAGGAACACCAGGGCCCTGTGTGAGGAATCCAAATGCATTTGGAGGGGTAGAGCTGCTCGGGGTAGCACAACAGCATTTCTGGGATCTGAGCATCCACTCATTTTTCCCTATTGGAGAAACCCTATGCACCCATGGAATGGTTCCCTGACTGCAGAGTTCTTGGGGTGAGCCTGGGCAAATGAACACAGTGGGGCTCAGGTGCTACTTGACACAGTGGGTATAAACACTTGGACACACAGGGTGCCTGCCCCCAGATCTGAACTGGGGGTGCACCCCCGCATCCACCTGCTTGCAGCCCTGCCTGGCTCCATTTTAGACAGACTTGGCGATTTCCCTTGCCTGCGCGGTGCACCCCACACACACCACAGAGTTTCAGGTGGATTGCCTGACACTCTAGGCTGGCACTCATAGCTCTATAGTCTTGCCCAGGGCAATGGCCAGCTGTAAGTAGAGCTGCAGCATGGGTCTAGTGAGCAGATGGACAGCTCCACTTCGGGCCGGTGCCCGGGTGCCTGAGTCAGGTGTTTGCATCCATGGAGCTATGTTCTGGATCACTGCAAGCAGGGGCTCTGCTTCCACATCTGGCAGGGTGCTTTTAAATAGACCGGTCAGCCTGGGGGTGAAGTGGCCTTACATGGGCAGAACTGTAGCTCTGGTCCGTCTAAAAAAACACCCAGTGTAAGCACCTGACCACAACTGTACAAGCGAGCCACACTTTTATTTGGCACAGACACCAGTCATGGGTTCCCCGACACAAACATCCAACCAGGATTCCACAAGCATGAACACCCAGTTGTGACTCCATTAACAGAAACACCCAATCGCAAACTAATGGCGCAAACATCTGCCCATGACTTCCTGAGGACAAACTCGCAACTCAAAACACCCAAACATGACTCTGTTAGCTCAAACACCCAGAAATAGCTCCATAGATGCAAACACCTGACTCAGGCATGGTGCTAGTCAGGCTGCTAGGTACACATTTCAAAATAAGGGAATCTACGGATTTGCATACATTTGAACAAAATTATATATGCACATCTCAGTTGGATAAATTTGGATCTGCAGTTCTGTGCCAGTTTATGTAAAAGTAGCATAGGCAATTTCCCTCACTCCCACACACATTTTTGAAAGCCCACATTTCCCATCCCCCACTCCTGTGTCCCCCACCCCGTCCCCCATTATCAACAGTTACCAGTTACCAGTCTGGTACCAGTGAAAGCCAGTTACCAGTGAAAGCCAGGAAGGGGATCAGTTCATCCAGGCCTGGAAGGGGAAGAAGCAAGTACAGGGAGACAGGCTCATCTCTCCCTGATGGAGCTGAGGGCAGAAGGACCATCTCACCTTGGCCTCCTCACTCTGGCTGGCTGTGACAGGAGAAATTTCAGGCCTTCAGGAAGCACGTTTATTGTGTAGGGGTTGGTACTAAGGCTGAGTGAGGGGGACTGGGAGTCTGGGTGTGTAGGGGCAGGTGCTGGGCCCATATCAAGGAGACTGGGATGTTAGGATGCTGAGGAAACTGTGTCATGACATGAAAGGGCTGTGCAGAGGTGAAAGCAGGAAGGCCTTGGAGCTAGCCACCCATTTCACTATGTTTTCCCCTTTGGTGGCAATGGGGAAAATGCAGTGAAACCTGGATCTCTGGCCACAGGTTGGCAGTGGAGTTCTGTGGAAGACATTCCCCATGCTCTCATGATTAAAGCCTGTGGTTAAAGTTGTCACTCATACAGGCAGGGTCATAGCAGTGACTGCCTGGCTACTGTCCCCTGGCCTGAGACTTGAGTGCTTGGCTGGACAGACTTATGTCTCTCCTTCCATTGCAGATGTTGTATGTGATTGATCTTCATGCTCAACTCCCTTTGATTACCACTACCTACTACCTATTGTTTCTTTGTCTCCTACACCTATATTTTATTTAAAAAGAGAGATATGTAGTAATCACAGGGGGATGAGCATGAAGATCAATTACATACAATGTCTGCAATGGAAGGGAATAAGTCTGTCCAGCCAAGCACTCAAGCCTCAGGCCAGGGCACAGTAACATAGCCACTGCCAGTCAGAAATATATAAACTGAGCAAATGTAGGGCAGGTATATATGAGGAGGCACGGAATGGGTGGGAGTGGATAAGACAAAGTAATTGGTGGGTGGGGAGTTAGGGAGAAAAGAGAGAGAGATGCCAGACATTTATTAAAATTATTTATTTATTTAGCGTCAGTAAATTTACCTGGCACTTGTACAATCAATAGTTATGGACAGGTCCCTACCACTAAGGGGTTTACAATCTAAGAAAGAAGGGAGGAGGAGACAAGGGAGTGATGAATATCGGGAGAGACAAGAGTACGTTCATGAGGTTGAGAAGTTGGCTTCCAAGTGCATGTGCTTCACTTAGTTACAGGGAACTAGATTCTGAGTGAGGGGGAGAGGACGCAGTTTCACTCATGAGAAGCTAGAGAAGACCTGATGGAAGAGGTGGGTTTTCAGGAGGGATTTGAAAGTCAGGAGGGAAGGAGCAGAGTGAACATATCCAGGGAGCAAGTTTCAGGTATTAGGGGCAAAAACCTTTAGAGGAGCAAAGGGGTCACAAGCAGGGGAGGGTGGGGGCAGAGGAGGAGCAAAGCTCCTGGGCAAGAGTGTGGCAGGATACAAGAGTGGAGAGAGATGGGGGAGCAAGGCCATGAAGTGCCTTCAAGGTTAAGACCAGGGGCTTGTGGAATGTGTTCACGTAGAGGGAGCCAGCCAGTGTAGGGCAGAGAGGAGGGACTGAACGTAGTCAAAGCAATGGGCAAAGTGGATGATTTTGGCTGCGGAGCATTGAATGGAGTTGAGGGGGGTGAGATCAGAGCAAGGGAAGACAGTAAGGAGGAAGCTGCAGTAGTCAAGGCAAGAGATTACTAAAGCATGGACTAGGGTTTTTGCAGTGGCAACAGTAAGGCAGGGCTTGATTTTAGCAATATTATACAGAGTGAAGCGACAGGATTTAGCAACAGCCTGGACCTGCTTAAAGGAGAGGGAGGAGTCAAAGATGAATCCCAGGCTACACGTTTGACGGACCGGCTGGAATTGTGACTCCCTCAATGAAAATTGAGAGGGAAGTAGGAGGGGAACGTTTTGGGGAAACATGAGGGGTTCTGTCTTGACCATATTAAGCTTGAGTTGGTGGCGAGACATATAGCAATATGAGACTGTATGGAGGGGGAGAGCATGGGAGTGGAGAGACAGAGTTGTGTTTCATCAGCATACAGGTGGTACTGGAAGCTGTGGGTTTTCATGAGTTCTCTTAGAGAAAGAATGTAAACGGAGAAGAGAAGGGGGCCCAGGACAGAGCCTTGGGGAATTCCCACAGAGAGGGAAAGTGATGTAGAGAGGTACCAGCAAGAGAAACGTTGGCGAAGCGGTTCGAGAGATACAAAGAACAGAGTCCTGGAAACCAAGGGAGTGTTGTAGCGAATCCACAAGAAGGCCATTTAAAAACATGTTTTTAAATGTCTGGCATCTCTCTCTCTCTCTCTCTCTTTTCTCCCTATACAACCCTCCTCCCACCAGTTACCTTGTCTTATCCACTCCCACCCATTCCGTGCCTCCTCATATATACCTGCCCTACATTTGCTCCGTTTATATATTTCTGACTGGCTATGCTACATGCCTGAGGAAGGGCCCTGTGTGGTGTGAAATCTTGCTCATTTTCACCAACAGCAGTTGGGGTCCAATAAAAGATATCATTTGAACTACTTTGTCTCCCTGTCACTTGGGACTTACATGGCAATCACACACTTTCTGTGTATTTCCTTTCCTCACAGAGGGATAGATTTTCAAGGCAAAACAGTGGGACTTGCCAAGATGTTTGCAATGTGCACAAGGGACTCGGGAGGCATAAATCAGGTGTGTGTCATTCATTGTTTCCTTTTACAAAGTTAGAAGTAGGACAGAAGTTGGATCCCTAGTCTATAAGTTTTTAGTAATCCCTAGTTTATAGTTTTAATAAGTTTTTACATTTTTATAATTGTTTTAAATGTATTTAACAATGTTGTGAGCCGCCCCGAGCTGCCATTGCAAGCAGGAGTACATTGAAATAAATAAATAAATAAAATTAAATAAATGTGTTAGCACTGTTGAAAGGCATGTGCCTTCTTCTCTTGACCACTGTACCTCAGGAATGCAAAACCAGTGGGAAATGGAGGGAGTATTCCCTCACTTTTTGGAAGGAGGGGTCAGTCCCCACTCTTCCTGCTCAGGTGGTGGTGGGAGTAGAGGTTCTCCACCCATTGCTCTCCAGTAGCCTTGCAGAATTTTCTTTAAGATGGAGCACAATAATTATTAGTTTGATGCTTGCTTTTCCTTACTGTTGCTCCTATATACTTTGACCTTTTTTCCTTTCAATCATCACCCGGCTCTACAAAGCAAGGAACTGGGAACTGCTCCCTCTCTTTCTAAATAAGCTAACAGAAAGGGGACACAAGGATACAGTGAGGAATACATCCCAGGACTCTTAGCATGGCTGCCCCAGCCATGCTGCTAATGCTGCTGCAGCAACCTGTCTAACTACTGGGGAAATTAAAAGTTCTTCTCTCGTGGCTGAATTAGAAGCAGTGGGTTGTTGCTTCTATGGTTCAAGTGGTAGATCTTTGAAAAAGAAATATGAAGTTCAGGGATTCAGGTCTAGCTCATGTTTCTTTAAGTTTAACATGGGCAGGACCAAGAACATAGCCTCTGGCCTCACAGCTTTGGAAGGTCATGAAATGGAGTTAGCCTCCCTTGTAACTGCAGCCATCAGAGTAACTACAGTCCAAAATGAGGCTCCAGCTCCTCTCCTTTGATGTCTAAAGCCCCACCAAATGGCAGTTGCCCCCCCTCCCCCCCATCTAGTTTCTGAGAAGTTCAGATGCTGAGAGCAGAGTGCTCAGGGATTGTCCCTGCACTCTAGCTCAATAAGAAAGATTTCCCACCCCCATGCCACCATGACTGCAACATGGATTATAGACGGGGGGGGGGGGGGGGG
>QEPC01010372.1:1247378-1266755 GCA_003113815.1 Sphenodon punctatus | reverse complement strand
TCACCAGTTACTGACCTGTCTCTAACCTTCCCTTTTTAGGGAAGGTTATTGAGTGGGCAGTGGCGATCCAGCTCCAGGCGCATCTGGACACCATCAGTTTCCTGGACCCTTTTCAGTCTGGGTTCCGTCCCGGCTATGGCACTGAGATAGTGTTGGTGGCCTTGGTCGACAATCTCCGCCGGGAGATGGATGCAGGATGTTCTACGTTTCTTATCCTGCTAGATCTCTCAGCCGCTTTTCATACCATGGACTGTGGGCTGCTGTTGAGATGGCTGCGAGACCTGGGGGGTCTGGATGGGACTGTTCTTGAATGGTTCCGCTTATTCCTCTCGGGGAGAAGCCAACGGGTGGTGTTGGGAGCTGAAACATCTTGCCCCTGCGCCTTGTCCTGTGGCGTTCCGCAAGGTTCCATCTTGTTTCCTTTATTATTTAATGTATATATGCAGCCCTTGGGGGAGGTTGTGAGAGGGTTCGGGGTGCATTGTCACCAATCTGCTGATGATACTCAGCTGTACCTCTCTTTTTCAGCTGACCAAGACCCTGTTGTCTCATTGCTATCCCAGTGTCTGGAGGCCGTGGCAGAGCAGACTGAAGCTCAACCCCGATAAGATGGAGGTGGTGGTGGTGGTGAGGGCGAGGGACATGTCGGCCCCCCCGATTGGCGGGGTTCACCCTCCTATAACTCAGCAGGTTCGGAGTCTGGGTGTGGTGTTGGACTCAGATCTCCACCTGGATCGACAGGTGGAGGTGGTGGCGAAGGCTGCCTTCTGCCAGTTGTATCTAGTGCAGAGGCTGCGTCCATACATCTCCAGGCCAGATCTGGCCTCCCTCATCCATGCCTTTGTTACCTCGAGGCTGGATACTGCAATGCGCTCTACATGGGGCTGCCCTTGTTCCTGGTTCGTAGGCTGCAGCTAGTGCAGAATGTGGTGGCCCAACTCCTGAAGGGGATGGGTCATCGGGAGCACATAACACCAGTGCTCCAGACTCCGCACTGGTTGTCAATAGCGTGCTGAGCCAGGTTCAAGGTATTGGTATTAATCTATAAGGCCCTTCACAGTCTGGGCCCCTCATATCTCAGGGACCGCCTCGCCCTTCGCACCCCAGAGCAGCTCCTTCTGTCTCCTGGGGGTGCCTTCTTAGAGGTCCCCTGTGTTAAGCGGGGGGCTACGATGGAGAGGGCATTCTCGGTTGCCAGACCACGTCTTTGGAATTCCCTCCTGGAGGAAGCTTGCCTGGTCTTTTGACATTCTGGCGGATTTGTAAAACCTGGCTGTTCCCCCAGGCCTTTGGTGAGGAGCATTATTGCACCATCTGTGGTATAAGATGGGTTTGTGATGCCAATTGGCTAGCAGAAATGTCAGCCAAATATCCTCATTCTGTGCTGTGACCATCCCAGCATCTCTCCCCCACTTGTTACTGGGAAGTCAGAAGCATCTGTTTAGGAAAGAGTCAATAGAGATTCTCGTATGTCCTCTGTAACAGTGCTGCAGGATGTGATTGTGATAATTGGCCAGCCTGGATATGTAAACTATGTTTCCTGATTTCTGGGATGCTATCCCCAAAGTCCCTTCTATGCCTTCTAACAGGGCTGGCCCCAGGCATGTGCCACATGTGCTAGCTGTGCACATGGGGAATGACTCAGAAATTTTTAAAAATAAATAAAATAAATAAATAAATACATTCTAATCACTGAATGCTGCATTTAGATGGACATGTCATCCCAGAACTAATGAAATAATCCTGGGATGAGTGTCTTTGTAAAAACGCCCTTGGACACCAGGAGACATTTCCAAGGAACCGATTCATCATTCTTGCTATTATGCTTAAATCTCATAATGCTAAGCCATTCTTGTGATTTGGGGGCCTGGTTTGGCTTTTTTGCACATTGGAGGTTGGTAGCCTTGAAGAAGAGTTCAGATTCTTTACATAAATGTTTCAAATATATTTTAAAAACCAAGCAGTTCAGATTTTGCTCTGCTCCTCTCACTTCTACTTCCCTCGAACTTGCTTTTGAAAAGAGCCAGATGTTTCTGGATTTTCTGCTTGGCCTCTACCCTGTCTTACTTCTGGCTGCTCAGAGATATCACTGCCAGACACCGAGGGCCCATTCTTGAAGTCAGGATTCTGCGCATACAGAAAACTACAAAATGGTGTCTCGTGTTTGCTCTTGCATGCAGGTAGAATGCAACAATTTTTATGAGTTGTGCTGAGCATTGGATAAAAGTTTATGTATTTATTTTAAAAATTTATATCCCGCCCCTCCTGCCACAGGCAACCCGGGATGGAGAACATGCATTCAGTGCCTTATGGTAAAGCATGCTAACAAAATGAAGTCATACGTAAGAGAAACATCCAATAAAACAAGTCCTGTGCTTCCCTCTCTCTCACTAATAGCATGTCTTTCCTGAAGGAAATGAACCAGAGAAACTAGAGAAGAAAAAGTAGAGGAATGAAGGATTCCCATCCGAAGCCAAATATTTTAAAACAAAGTATGAGTGAGAGCTTTCAGTGACCAAAGGCTACTTCCTACCTGTTCAGATGGGAGTGGGCCTCTAAATGTGCCCAGCTGGGTTTTATATGCAGAACCTATAAGGAATTCACTTCTCCATCAAGAGTGAGCAAATAAGCCTTTTTGTGCAAATGAACCTTCAAGCAGCCACCTACTCTTCTAGAAGGAGAAGTGAGCAGATGAGAGAATAGAGAAGAGAAGGGGGAGCCAGTGGAAACATCTGTCTGTTCCTTATATTGATACCAAAAAGTAAATTAAATTCCTGATTATTTTGAGACATTTGCCGATCCAAGGCCTTCAGATCTCTGAAGCTGGTACTTTCATGCTCTGGTAGCAATTCTAAAGGTGATTTCGTAGCTTTGACTGCATGACTTTTGCACAATATTTCTTTGTACATTAGAAGTGCATGTAATTTTTGTTGTTACAATAACAACAAAATTTGTCATTTTCATTATCGTTATTGCAATAACAAACGATAAATAATAATGAAAAAAGAAACAAACGACTTTGTTTTTGAAATAAAGGGAAAAAACTAAAAAATGTATTTACGGCTATAACGTTTTTGATTCTTATTCAATTCAATTAAATTCTGAATTAAACTGATTAAACTTGGGGAAATTGTACCCCCAACAGTGGGTACAATTGGTATGTGTACCAATTGTCAAAAAGATTAGATAAAGAGAACCGATTTTTAGAAGCAATTGAATGTTGTGATTTTAAGAAAAGCGCCATACACATTCATGGCTACAACTTCTTTATCATTGATCCAATTTGCAGGAAACCAGTCAATATGATGTCCCTCTGCAAGCTTAACACTCATGCTAATTTTCAGAAAGATTGGATAACGGGTCCTGATGGTATAAGACATTAACTTGAAAATACATTTCCAGCTGTAACATTTTATATTCCATCCTGTTTACAAGACATTTGGCAGGAATATATCATATACTTTCCTTTTCATCTATGACCAACTACAGGACAATTTGATAAAGGGATCCAATGTTATAAGCAATTGAAGTTGTCCTGTCACGTTTTGCATACTCTTTTTATAAGAAGGGAAAAAGGCTAAGTTTCCCAGCTGAACTGGTCATACTGGATTGGGCCTTTTTCTCCTAAATGTATAAATTGAGTTTTACACTTTACTTTGAGGTCCGGCTAGCAAAGCAAGTATTGTAAAAATGACAATACATTTATAAATAAAGGAACATGAGACTTTTGGAATATAAAAATATATACAAAGTTTACTTAAATATAAATAGAAAATATCAGTAGCTTACATAGAATGGTATTGATAGACAATCAAAGTTACATGATCTTAAAACATTTCTATCTTAAGAAAAAGCTTCTAAAAGCTTAACATATGCACAATTCATTGGCTCAAAGATATCAAGAATCATACTTTACATTGTTTCCAGATCTTTCCCTTTGTCTGCCACAAAGATGTTAAGTGAGAGAGAAATCCAAGCATGTGGATTTTGAGTCTAAGGAAAGCCAGGCTGTCTCTCTCTATAAAAGCAAATGCCTGTTAGAAGGATCACATTACTGAGTAGTGTCATCATGACATCATCCTCAAGGAGATACACTAGATTCTAATTGGCTCTCTTAAAGAAACCAATCAGAGTTAAGACTTCCTTCTAGGTTTTTTCAAGGTTTAAGCTAAATAGAAACCTTGTATTTTTATCAGAGATAATTGTCAGATTATAGAGAAAATAACCAGATGCTAAAGTTATTTCAACTATAAATTAATAGATATGTTAGCTGGAAAAAACTAACAAATCCTCCTTCTTAGTATGGAGATTCTTCTGAATAGTGCTATCTGTCATTTAGACACCTAGAGATAACATTTTAGACTTCTTGTCTGAAAAAACTCTAAGTTAACCAGAGGGAGTTAGGCTAGCTAGAAGGGGCCTCATTTTATGGCCTTCTATCCGGCTGTTTCCTTGGCAACAGTCAAAGGTCCATTTGGAGAGCTTGTAAATAAACTCAATGGAATGTAGCTGGGGATTTCAGCTTGAGTCATTATAATCACAGAAGTTGATTTTGGGAATCAATGCTGTGAAACACAATTCAAATACATTGAAACATAAAGTTAACATATAAAAACTCAGTTAATACATTTGAAACACAGATGGCCAAAATATATAGGCCTATAATAGGAATACGTGACAGTCCTCTTGAAGACCATTATTCAGATAAATAGCAGCACATGCGGTGCCAGTCAGAGGCAGGCACCTCAACCCAACAGACTGACAGACACATTCACTGGCCAATTACTGCATGCTTCCAGCTTTACAGGACCAATCAGTAGTGGCTTCGAGGTGGGCATAGAGGGAGGCCCTCAGGCAGGCACAGAAGGCACTTAGAAGCCAGCCCCAGGGTTTGTGAGGCCATGTACGAAGTCTTGGTGTGGGGCCTAATTTGCATAATTAGGCCCCAGCTAATTATGCAAATGTGTATATTTACATAAAATTTACTCCCTCTGGACAGGAAGGATTCCCGTTCTCCACCACTCTGAGCAACCACGGAGAAGCATGGCCTCCCCATGCTACTCTTCCCCCCCCCCCACCAGTTTGGCACCCCTTGGCTGCCTTACCTGGCACTCAGCCAAGTGGCCATAGACAAGCATGGCCTCCCAATGCTTCCCCCCCACACACACAAACCTTCCCAGACGAGCATCTACAGCCACTCCCCAGGAGTGGTTCCACTGCAGGGACAGCCAGGCGGGCAGTGAGGCAGGCACAAAGAGACTGACTGCGTTCACTGCCTTACTGGAGGAGGGGGTGAGCTTAGCCAGCCTGGCCTCCAGTGCCTATTGCTTCTTGCTGCTGGTGCCACCTGTGCCTTGTGCACGCATGTGGTGTGACCACTCCAGAGGTGCTACTATCAAACACACCAGACACCCAAAATGCAGCTAGCATATTAAGCACATTATGCCATGAAAAGAGACATTATATATATATTATATAAACCAGCTCAGTTGTGCCCCCATAATCAGTTCATGATACCCCCACCCCATAACCAGTTAATTTGTGCCCCTGCCCTCATATAATCAATTCATGCTGCCCCCCACCCATAACCATTTAATTTGTGCTCCCAGGACAGCGTGAATTGATTATATGGGGGGAGCAAATGACTGGTTATGGGGTGCGGGTTTAAAGACAGTATTGCTGTTAGCAATAACTTCATTAAGAAAAGTTAGTGAAATAGCAGTCATAATAATCTCAGAACCATATTTGCAGATATAGTTTCCAAGATAGAATAGATATTGCTTTACAGCCTAAATTCCTACCTAAGATAGTATAAGTAGGACAGTTGTGAGAATGTGGCCCTTTTTACATGGGCCTCTCTCACCCATGAACATGCAGATTTCTGTGTGTTCATGGGTGGGGGAGCCCCGCGTGAATGATACGGTGCATGCACCCATGGTGAGTGGGGGAGCATGGGCGCCCACGTAACACGCATCCCCACTCACTCCCCACTCATCCCCACCCTGGGGAAATGGCAGTTACTCCATGGATGTGGGTGAGTGGGGAAGCGTGTGCAGCCGTGTGCATGCCCGTCCATGCACTGGCGTGCCCACGGACCCCTCACCCGGTGGAGCCATGTAAAAATAGCATGTGAGGAGCCAGTCGAAGAAGAACAGAAGGTTGCTACCTTGTAAACAAGGTTCTTTGAGAAGGCTCCTAACATTCTCACAACACCCACCCTTCCAGCCCCGCATGGAATTTGTTTCTTATATTCCTAGAAAGGGTTTGAAGGAACTGTCGTTCTGAGGGGGAGCGTGCTTTTTATACTAGAGGAGCTCAAGACCATCATGTGGTCTATTATTTGAACCCAGTTGTGAGAATGTTAGGTGCCATCTCAAAGAACCTTCTTTACAAGGTAATAACCTTCTGATCAGCACATGGGGAGGAGTGGTTTGTAAACAAACCACTTTATCTCCCAGTCCAATCGGATCGGTGTCCCCCGCTGCTGGTGCTGCTGGAGCACTACTAGGAGGCAGAGGCAGGTGAGGGATGGGGACCGGAGCCAGGGAGGGGAGGCAGAAGAACTTTTGGGGGGAGAAGCTGGCTGCAGCCTGCTGCCCAGCCGTGCAAGTGTGGGGCCCCAGCTAGCCACATGTGCACAGCTAGCACATGTGGCACATGCCTGGGGCCAGCCCTGTTAGAAGGCATAGAAGGGACTTTGGGGATAGCATCCCAGAAATCAGGAAACATAGTTTACATATCCAGGCTGGCCAATTATCACAATCACATCCTGCAGCACTGTTACAGAGGACATACGAGAATCTCTATTGACTCTTTCCTAAACAGATGCTTCTGACTTCCCAGTAACAAGTGGGGGAGAGATGCTGGGATGGTCACAGCACAGAATGAGGATATTTGGCTGACATTTCTGCTAGCCAATTGGCATCACAAACCCATCTTATACCACAGTGACACGTAAGAGAATCCCTGGCATAGGCTCATTCTCTGCATATGCTGTGCAGGCATATAAAATTGGGACCCTTTATCACATCTTTCTGATATTTGGCAGAGATGATTTTGAACTGAAGGTGTGAGATACAGCCCTGCAAACTTTCATATACATTGGTTGGACTACAAAGTTGTTACAGTCAGACATACATTTATAAGTTAATTGTTTATAACATCAGGACACTTTATCCAATCCTTCGGAAGGTTGGCAGAGATAGTAAGTATGGAAATGGGTATAAACATGCCAAGTTTCATCTACATTAAGTGTGAGGCAAAGAAGTTACAGCTAAGAATGTATATGAAGATTTATGGAAAGTTAAATACTTCAACTGCTTATAAAATTGGATTCCTTTATCCAATCTTTGGGGAATTTGGTACACTTAATACCTTCCATTGGAGGTACAATCCCTCCAGCCAAATATAATGAAAAACAAAAAAGGTTACAGCCAAAAATATGGTTTCCATTGAAAACAATGGAAAACGAAAACGAAAGCAAAAACAAAAATTTGGTATTTATGAAAACGAAAATGACAGATTTAAATAACGAACATGAAAAATGACATGAGCCCCTGGTGCACACCTCTAATTAGAAGGTTCCCTTTCCCCTTCACCATTCCTCTCATGCTTCCCTTTTATTTCCACAGGAGGAATGCTTTCTGCTGTTTTGAAATTTGCATGATGTACTTTTGTCTGAGCTTTAAAATGGAATACAAGTTGGTAAAGTTGATATGTAGTTATCCTTCTCCTTCCATGATTCAATCTCCTAGATCCCCCTAAACTTGTTTACTCTTAGCTATATGTTAATTTCAATCCACAAATTTCATGCTTAATAAAAAATGCAGCTATATTGACGTTTGTAAGAAACTACAGTGATGGGACACTACAGAAAATTCTAACATAGATAGAATGAAAGTGCTTTGGCATCATCTAGGCACTATCCTCTTTCTCGTTGCATAGGACCACAGCCCAAATCCTATAGGAGTGGCATCCACCATGGCTCATGAGATGGGACACAACCTAGGAATGTCTCATGACACTGATGACTGACAGTGCTCTTCTCCAAAGGCTGATGGTGGATGTATTATGGCTGCAAGTATTGGGTAAGAACAGTGGGAAAAGAAGAGGTTGATTTAACACCCCTGCCTGGTGCTGCACTAACTGAAGAGCATTATTCCCATTGAAAGCAATGGTCAGTTTCGTCCTGAGGTTAGTGAGAGAACACTGGACTGTCAGTGTTTACTGCAGGTGGGGTCGGGACCATTTTTTTGGTTGTGCTGGACCTGACTGCCCGTCTAAAGGTAGAGTGGCTGGATGCACACTGCTGCGAGCCACGGAGCACCCACTCGTGACCATGTATGGAACACAGCCGGATAATCCAGTGTGCTCCAAGTAGGGCAGGCCACATGCTTGGATGCTTGGTAATGGGCAGCCACGTAGTCCCTGCCCATATGAATGGCAGCTGCTAGCCACACCAGCAGACAGGTCTGCCACTCATAGGCACCGTGGGCAGTGGAAGCAGCCTTTGCAAGTTACAAGAACTGGCCAGGAGTGCTGGGGAGTCTGGGTTCCCCAGCACTTGCACCGGGAACATGTAACTTGCAAAGTCCAGCCCAGCACGCTTCCTCCTCACCCATGGTTCTTGGCAGGGAGAGTGCATGGCGGCTGCCTCTGTGGCTGCAGCAACCATGCTGGGAGCCACCCATTAGAATCCCTCCCCACGCACTCCACCTGTGTGGGTGCTCCATGGCAGAGTCACGCTGTGGCCACGGATACACACACACCTTGCTCATTTAAAAACACCCATATTCACAAATTTCAAATATCTAAAAGTATGCCATACAAAAGATGGAATACATTTGTTTTCCATTATCACCAAAGACAGAACACAAAGCAATAGATTTAAATGGGTTTACTCTCAGGCACATAGTCTGGGGTTCATCTTTGAGCCCTCCCTCTCCTTTAAACCACAGATTGAATCTGTTGCTAAATCCTGTCATCTCTCCCTGCACAACATCACTAAGATTAGTCTTTTACTCACTGCCTCTACTGCTAAAACCCTAGTCCATGCCCTGGTCATCTCTCGCCTTAACTATTGCAACCTCCTTCTCACTAGTCCTCTTCACTCTCACCTTGCCCCCCGCCATCATCTATTCCAAACTCTGCTGCCAAGATCATCCACCTCGCCTGCCACTTTGATAACGTACAGCCCCTCCTCTCCTCTCTCCACTGACTCCCTCTACCTGAATGCATTCAGCACGAGCTTCTTGTCTTTACCTACAGGGTTATTCATGGCCTTGCATGCCTCCTCTCTTTACACTCGTATCCTGCTATGCTCCTTTCTGAAAGCTCTACTCCTCCTCTGCCATCACCTTTGCTTACTCATGGCTCCACTGCTCCTTAAAGCATCCATTCCCCCTTGCTGCTCCCCATGTGTGGGGCTCCCTCCCTGAACACATTTGCTCCTCTCTCTCCCTCCCTCCTGAAAACCTACCTCCTTCATCAGTCCTTCCCTAGCTCCTTATCCCCTTTGTCCCCTGCCTGATTTTCCCAACATCACCTTCACTTATGTAACTAAGCTAAGCACGTGTACCTGCAACCTCACACCTTCATGAATGTATCCTCATCTCTCCCTCTGTCACCCCCACCACTCCTCTCCCCTTTATTGTAACAGCTGGCCATTGTAGTCCAGAGGAGGGAAAGTGCTGAGCGGGATTCCAGGTGCTGAGAGGAGATTGGGAGCAGCATACACCACCTGGGGCATGCGCACTTCCGGCCCAGCCCTTTAAAGTGTTAGATGGCCCATGCTAATGCCATCATAGTCCAGAGGAGGGAAAGTGCTGAGGGGGATTCCAGGTGCCGAGTGGAGATTGGGAGCAGCATACACTGACTGGGGCACGTGCACTTCTGGCCCAGACATTCAAAGCCCCAGATGGCCCACACTAGCGCCATCATAGTCCAGAGGAGGGAAAGCGCTGAGGAGGATTCCAGGTGCCAAGCAGAGATTAGGAGCAGCATGCACTGCCTGGGGCATGAGCACTTCCGGCCCAGCCCTTCAAAGCCCCAGATGGCCCATGCTAGCGCTGCTGCTGTGCGCCATGGGTGGCGCACCTAAGAGCTGTGCGCCCTTGTGCGCCTGCAGGTTGTGGGGCAAGCTCTTTAATAAGAAGATTTATTTTGCCTCTACAAAGTAAGCTTCACAATTAGTTATTTTCCAGGGCTTGTTTATCTTGAGTCTTGCACTGTTTATTCTATGCAAACTAGACCATGCCAGTGTTGTCCTGCTGACTCAGGGGTGCCCCCAGAGGACTAAGTCCCCCTGGCAAAGGGCAGGTCTTGGAGGTTTGGTAAGAGACCAGGTATTTACCTTCAACTCCCTCGTGACTATCAGGTTTTGAACCTTTAAGGGCGGTAGATGTTTCTACCATATTCTCTGAAGGAGTAAGATTTGGGCCTTGGATGAGGGGCAGTTCTGGCTCCTTTAAATCTCTCTTGGGAGAACTTTGGTCCCAGGATCTGACTGATGGTGTTAAATCTCCCACGCTGAGAAACTCAAGTTCACTAATTATGTGATTGAGGCCCTTAATTTATTTATTTATTTATTTTATAAATTTGAACCCCGCCCCTCCTGCAAGCAGCCCAGATTAAGAATTAAGAATAATTTTATTTGGGACCTTATTAGAGCCCTCTCCGCTAACTCTAGAACTTTGGATCCTCTTTCCTATTCTTTCCATTTGTAAATTAGATTGTATTTTTGCCTACGGGCTGCTGTCCTTGTTTTTAGATTTTGGACTCTAGATATGATTCGAGAGTGCTGATTGTATGTTTTGGTAATTTTTGTTTAGTTTTTTAGCCCATTTATATAGCTATGGAATTAAGATCTCATGTGTCAAGGTCATATACTAATTTAGCAATGGAAATTGATCAAGTGGAAAAAGCCACCAGAATGGCGAAGGTTGCTGGTGCAACTCAGTCTAAATTGACACAGGTTTTTTTCACCCTCTCACCCTTTGGGAGAGAGTGTTTAACGTGTAAACGATGGCCTGATACCCTGTTTAGGAAATCTGCCATCCAATTCTCCTAAGACAAGTATAAACTCAGAGCTTGTTACTAAACTGGCAGATATTAATTTCCATCTGCAATACCTAAATAGGAATTTCAAGGACTTTAGTGTTAGGCAGGAGATAGATGTGGACACTAGATTTAAAGAACTTGAAGAGAGACTAGATCAATCAAATAAGATCCTTTTTTCCATGAAAGTTCTGGTAGGAGGGTTGTGGCTGGAATTCAGCAAAGCCACTGCTAATCCCCCCTTTTATGGCCCTGCGAGGCAGACTGGGTGTGATGTAGCTACCCAAACTATCTGTAATAATTTTGAAGTACAGGGTCACCTGGTCATAGGGCCACTTCTGTTACTTCTCCTCTAGCTAGGTCCCATGTACCAGTCTTTAAGGATATTCATATGAGGGAGTCCTTAGGGGTACTTAGGGCAACTTTTACGAATAATGAACTCTCTCAGGGGGGATCCCCTGAGATCCCCAGAGATCTTCCCACATCCAATCATGTCTTTCCTATACCAAGCAACCAACTAGTAAGACTATTCTAACCAATAGTTACTTAGAGCCCGTTTTGAGCAAAGTCTGGCCCCAGGAGACCAAAGTGCGTTGGGCTCCAGCCATTATTTTCCATTTAAATAAAAAGAAGAGATTCAGATTTTTGAGAGTTGCTGATTGGGATATGGTACAATTTTTGGATTACATTAAATTGACTATGGGACTGATTATTAATCCTCTGGATGTGGCTGCTATCATCCCTCTTTTGAATAGGGGCTGGTTTTTGAGGTACGAAGTATCCTTTAGATCCATGGAATAGCGCCTAAACTATGGATAGCCAGGAGACAGCTGAAAACCTCAGGGATCTTTATACAAAGGGTGGAAAACACCCTGGCCTGTGCTATATATTAGTCTTCTTTACATAATTTTTTATATATCACAGCCAATTTCTCAAGTGTTCTCAATGAGACCACATGCTCCTTCCATGAGAATCCAGAGACGATATCAGAATGGGATCTATTGGATATTACAGGATATAGGGACAAGTCTAGTCCCATTAACATGATCACCCTAGCAGAAACATTGATCCTATGACCGTCTGAACCAGAAATTTCATCAACTTGTGGCCTTAGTGAGGAGAGAGTTTCCTCTGAACAACTTTGTCTAGAGCAAGTACCCTTAACTAATATTTCCACTAACCCTTATTTAATCAAACAGGATGCTGTGTTGTCATCTCAAGATAGTAGAGGATTTATGACCAATCCACCCTCTTTTTCTATTTTAGATGGAATAGAAATTTTGCCTGAATCTTCTACGCTTATATCATCATGACAGCTACAGAGTCCTAATATTCACTGTTTATCGTGAAATATTAAGTCCAAGTTGATCGATAGGGATTGGGTGGACTTTATAGGAAAATACGATATAATATGTCTTCAAGAATCATGGTTAGTGCAGAGTGATGAAGATTCGCTTTGCTTTGATGGATTCCAGTTTTTTGCCGCTCCTGGATTTAAGGAGATGAGGAAAGGTCGGCTCTCTGGAGGAGTAATAATGCTTATTTCTACCAGAGTACAGGCTACTTATTAGATGAATCCCTGTTAAGCTGAGAAACTGCTTGGTTCTCCAGATTACATGTTCGGAATTTGATAGCCTTCTAATTGCTAATGTCTATCTCCCTCCTGAAGCCTCTCCTTACTATTCACCTTTATTTTGGGGCCAGTTGAATGAACTTTTAGACCATCTATCTCAGAATTACGCAAATACTACGGTAATTATAATGGAAGATTTTAATGCTAGAATAGGTGACCATCCGGCGGATGTTGTAGACTCTCACTTACAGTCATTCAGTGTCTCTGTGAACAGCCAAGGGAAAAACCTGATCCAGTTTATACTTGACCAGGGTTTATTGATTGTCAATGGTAGATCCCTTTCGGACCCTTCTGGCCATGTCACATATGATTCTATACTTGGGGCTAGTTTAATAGATTATGTGATGATTTCTCCATTTGATTTCCCTCTTATTAAAGATTTTGCGGTCTTGGTAAGGCCAGAAGGGAATCACTTCCCATTATACCTGGAGCTTGCAATTCCATCTGCTCGGGATTATTGTGACTATTCTGGTCCATTTGACTTTTTTATTCAACTTCCAGTTAAATGGACTTCTGTGGTTTCTATCCAGGTGGCACAATTACTCCACTCCCCTGACTTTTTAGCATTACGAGAGTCTCTTTTGGTAACCGATGATTACTTGGAAGTCTGCATTCTCCTCCAGTCTATTCTGGATCTCCTCCTGCCTTATATCACCAAGAGGCCTTCTGTGCATCCTGGTCACACGCGCAACAGTTCTAAAAATGTTTGGTATGACCGAGAGTGAAAAGATGCGAAGGTTGCTTTAATGAAAGTCAGGAGAGATTGGAATAGGTACCACTTGGATTGCGATTGGGAATCATATGTGGTAAAGAGGAGGGAATATTATAAGCTTCTGAGGATAAAGAGACGCTCTAAGTCAGCCCAAATTTGGGCGGAGCTTGAAGTCACAGCCAACACTCAGAATTCATCAAAATTTTGGAAATTGATAAATCTTTGGCATCAGAAGGGGAGACCCATCAGGTATACTCGAATTGAGGACGAGCGGTGGATCTCCTTCTATGAGGAGCTCTACCAGGACTCTTGTCCCGATCTGGCTTCTTGGGTTTTGCCCCCTTCATTAGACTCAGTATCCCCAGACCATGCAGATCGATTTCACTTGTTAGTCAGAGAGAGGGATGTATTAGAATACATTAACAAACTCCGTCTGGGCAAACCTCCAGGTGCGGATGGCATTCCGCCAGAACTTTTCAAGGACAATCGAGGCTGATGGATACCTGTCTTGGCAAAGTTCTTTACGGCTATAAATACAATTCAAATGATTCTGAAGATCTGGACCGTGGCAACTATTATTCTGATTTTTAAGAAGGGTAATCCGAAAGATCCTGCTTGTTATAGGCCCATTAGCCTCCTTTCAGTTATGAGTAAGCTGTATTATAGAGTTTTGCTTGTCTCATTGGAGGAATGGGTTTGTTCACACTCCCTTCTAGCGGAGGAACAATCCGGATTTCGGCCAGGAAGGTCAACCCTGGATAACTGTTTTATATTGATGCATCTAATTGATAAATATATCCAAATAAGGAAAGGTAAACTTTATGTGGCTTTTATTGATCTTGCGAAGGCATTTGATTCTGTTTCTAGGAAAATCTTGTGGTAGAAGCTTTCCATTTGGGGGATTAATCCCCACTTATTGAATTTAATAATTAATCCTCATGAAGATACGAAAGCTGTGGTCAAAACTGATCTGGAGGGTAGAACTACTAGACCTTTTCCGATGCACCAGGGAGTTAGGCAGGGCTGTTTACTGGCCCCATTGCTATTCAATATTTTTATCAACAACCTGGTGTATTTGGTTGAGGCCCAAACATTCTACCCCTCCAAGGATAAGGAACAGACTGATCTCACTGTTACTCAATGCAGACGATATTGTTCTTTTATCACAGACAAAGCAAGGCCTTCAGCAGTCACTAAATCATTTTTGCTTGCAGAATTCTTTATCGGTTAATTCTAATAAATCAAAAATAATTTCTTTTGGCGCGTCTAATTTAAAGTACAGATGGGTGACTGGCCATCAAGAAATATCTCAGGCAGTACATTATACTTATTTGGGTCTCATATTTTCAGCTTCACGAGCCTGGTGGGCTAATACCGAATTTTGGCTAGCAAAAGCAAGACAGTCAACGGCTGGGGTCTTAAAATTCTACCATGCTTCTCCAACAGCTCCTCTGGATCAAGTCATTAGCATTTTTACAGCTAAGGCTTTACCTCAGCTCCTTTATGGAGCAGAAATAACGTACTCCAGTTATACAGTTAGATGGGAGTTATCTTAGGGATGGGCGAACAGAACGGAGTTCGGAAATTCGGTTCGGTTCGGTTTTAAATTCGAGTTCGGTTCAGAAGTTCGGTTCGGTTGACCGAACAGACCAAGTTCGGTCTGATTCCGAACTTCCAAACCAAGTTTGGCCATTCAAAACCAGGGTTTTTTGGTGTGTGTTGCCACTAGGGATGGGCGAACAGAACGGAGTTTGGAAATTTGGTTCGGTTCGGTTTTAAATTCGAGTTCGGTTCAGAAGTTCGGTTCGGTTGACCGAACAGACCAAGTTCGGTCTGCACTTCGAACTTCCGAACCGCATTCGCCCATCCCTAGTTATCTCAAAACTATTTCCTTAGAAGTATCCTGAGGGCACCAAGAGCGACTCCGTTACCAATGCTTCATTTAGAAATGGGTTTTTTATCAGTTGAATTTCAAACTAATCTCAGAGCGCTCCTCTCTTGGTATAGATTATCCCACGTAAAGACTTCATCCTTGACTCATCAATGTTATTGTGAGCAAAAGTTACATCAAGGGGACAGTCAATATAAATGGTGGAAGGGGATCAAGCAATTGATTCTGAGTCTTGCTTTACCATTCGACCCCTGTTTCATTTCCTGGTAAAGATGAGATTAGGTAGAAACTACATGACCTGGCCGTGAAATGCGATGTATTAGCAATTCACGCAAGTAAGATAGCTCCTTTGTATGCTCAGGTGAAAGTTTCTTGTTCACTTGACCCATATCTCCTTCAGATACAAGATCCTAAAGAAAGGAGAATGGTGACTCTTTTGCGCTTTAATCTCTTCGAAATGGCAGTAGTAAGAGAAAGGAGAGACCAGGTCCTTGGAAGTCACATAGAACCTGTCTATGTGACTTCCAAGAAGTTGAGACTCTGACTCATGTAATTTTTTGTTGTCCCAGGTATAGGGATATTAGAAGTGTTTGGATTGAACCATTGTTTCAGAATTCTCCTCTAGCAACAGAAGGGGAAATGATATTATTAGCCACAGTCACAGACTCTGAGAAAACAATAGCGGTAGCCTGTTTTCTTATTTTGGTTGAGAAGGGCGCTAAAGCTCCAAGTGAAGAGGGATACAAGGTTCCAACATAGATGATCTTTAGTTATGTTACATTCTCCCTATAAAGTGGTCGTTGTTTCCTCTACATTGCTTTTTCAGTATTTTGATCTAATTAATCATGTTTTCATGAATAGCAATTTCGTTTTTATCCATGTGCACTAAATTTTACTTGCGATTTTACAAAAAGTTAAGGCTTTATGTACCCAGATTGTTTGTCTTTTTCCCTGGCTGTATGTTTTTCTCTTTTACTTTGGATATTTTATTTTATGTTAAGTATGTTTTAATTTGTGTACATATTTGGTATAGCAATTTTGCTGGGTACAATTGATTGATTGATTGATTGTAACAGTTGTAAAGCACCAGGTACATTGCTGTGGTATATAAATACTACTACTACTAAATAATAACAATAATTAATAATTAATTAATAAAAATTACATGTTTAGGTTAAATATTTGGAAAAACCTACTGTTAGGACAATTTAACAGTGGAACAAGCTACCTTGAGAGGTTGTGGAATCTCTTCTAGAGGTTTTCAAGAAGATTGGACAGGCATCTGTCAGGGATGCTTTAGGTGTAGGGTTGGACTAGATATCCCTTGAGGGTACCACTCCCCACTTGTATGATTCCCAAGAGCGTAGTTATAATAGGGACAGGTAGTGCAGATGTACCGGGGCCCATGAGCTTGGGGTGGGGGGGAACGCTCCCTGGTGAAGCCATGTCTAGTTTCTGCACTAGGACCCATTCTAGTCTAGCTACACCCCTGATAATTACCCTTCTTCTTTGACCCAGCATGATGTTCCCCAAACGCTTCAGCAGCTGCAGTGCAGATGATCTGCAGAAGTTTCTCAGTGATGCCACAACCAGCTGTTTGCTGAATGTTCCAAAGGTTGACGAGCTGTATGGGGGGCCTGTCTGCGGAAACCAGTTCGTGGAGCAAGGAGAGCAGTGTGACTGTGGGACATTGGAGGTAAATTAACTTCTACTGGCACCTTTCAGACAAGGGAGGTGAGATGGGGCAGCAGAAGCTTGGTCAGAATAGTAGAAGCTAATTAGAAAAGTGAGTTTTCTGCTACATACAGCAGATTTCCCAGGTTCTAAGATGCTGTTGGTGACATTCAGATGGGTAATGCCCTCTGCCCTTTCTCTTCTATATTTTTATTTAAATTTCTATGCCATCCTTCCCAGAGGAGCTTACAAATAATAAAAACATTAAAATACAAAAAAACTCTTTAAAGAAAACCAAACAAATTCAACCCTGCCACACCACCATCACAGCCATGGCATAGTCCTTCAAAAACGATCTATGCCACAATCTGTCAGCTTCAGTGTGAGTCGCGCGCCACCTGGACTCTAACTGCCTACCTTCCCGCTTCAGCTGCCTCAGGTCCTCTGTATACCAGGGGACCTGTTCTGCCACAGTGGTGAGATCAAAGTTCTGGGTGCAACCATGTCAATGGCCATGGTCAGGATGTCACTCCACAAGGTGACCAGGCCACTGTCAGAGTAGCCGCTAAGGTCAGTAGGTAAATCCCCCAGAGAATTCTGGAAACCAATAAGATCCATTAGCCTTCAGGGGCAGACCAACCTAACTGGTCCACCACCCTGATGATGACATAGGAGGACCGAGATCTGGTCTTTCAGAAGGTAATGGTCTGACCATGGCAACAGTGTGATAACACCCCTGATAATTGGAACCCCTCTATCCAGGCTGGTGCAAAACATCAAATTCTCATGAGTCGGGCCAGATATTTTCAGGGATAGGCCCATGGTTTTTGTGGCTGCCATGAACTGCTGCTCCATCCCTGAAAGGCCAGCCTCAGTATGTATGTTGAAATCACCCAAGACAATAAGCCTAGGTGACTTCAACACCACCTCTGAGACTAACTTGGCTAGAGCAGTGAGGGAATCAGCCATGCAGTAGGGTGGTCAGTACATCAAGAGGATTCCCAGCCAAATCTAACGCAAGGTGGACGCACTCTTTATCAGACAAATTAGGCACCAGATACCTCTGAAAGGCCAAGATGTCTTTACAGATTACAGCCACTCCTCCTGACCCCCACAGCTCCTGAGCTGAGACTGATGCTGCACAGAGTACCTGACTGGCACCATCTTGGACAATCCTAGTCCAGATGCCTCATCCAGCCAGGTCTCTGTAATGCATATGAGGTTGGCAGTCTCATCCTGAATCAAATAATGAATGGCAGAAGTCTTATTTGCCACCAACCAATGATCTCATAATCTCATTGTATTTTATATGATCTCATTGTATTCTTACTTAAAAGTAACTGGCCAAGATTATTTTCAAGTTGGAATCATACTTCCTCTTGATAGGTGAGGAAGGACTAAAAGTGGTGGTGGTTGTTAATATCAGAAAGTTTCTCTTGATTGTTTTTGCCCTAGTAATATTAGAAATGTCACACATAACTTCCCCTGTTCTTGTCTTGGGAAGCTTGGGGCCTCTCAGAGCACAGATGTAGCGAACGCTTGTATCTGCTTGGAGAGCCTTGAACCTGCCTGGCTCTGTGTCTGCATCATCACTTTCCTTCCTTTATAGGACCCTACTGTGCATCGCTTATTTGTAGTGCATCACTTATTTGTAGGCTCCTGCTTATTTTTTATTTATTTATTTTATTTATTTATATTTATAAGCTGGCCCTCATGCTTATGGCATCTCGGGGCGGCTTCCAACATAGTATAAAAAATTTTTAAAACATAAAACAAAATCTACAATATAATAATTAAAACAAATTTAAAACACCCCCCACAAAAATTAACCCACCCCCCACCCTCCCCTCCGAAGGCCTGGGCAAACAGCCAAGTCTTACAGATGCGTCAAAAGTCCAACAGGCCCAGGGCCAGGCGAGCCTCCTCTGGGAGGGAGTTCCACAACCGCAGCCCGGCCACCGAGAACGCCCTCTCCATTGTGGCGCCCCGTCTTACACGGGGGACCTCCAGAAAGGTTCCCCCGGTGGACCGAAGGGATTGCTCTGAGGCACGGAGGGTGAGGCGGTCCCCGAGATATGAGGGGCCCAGACCGTGCAGGGCTTTGTAAATCAGTACGAACACCTTGAATCTGGCTCGGTACGCTATAGGCAGCCAGTGCAGAGCGCGGAGCACCGGTGTTATGTGCTCACACCGCCTCATCCCCGTCAGAAGATGGGCCACCGCATTCTGCACTAGCTGCAGCCTCAGAACCAGAAACAAAGGAAGCCCCATGTAGAGCGCGTTGCAGTAGTCTAGCTTCGAGGTGATGAAGGCATGGCCGAGAGTGGCCAGATCGGGCCTGGAGAGGTAAGGTCGAAGCCTCCGTACCAGATACAGCTGGTGAAAGGTGGCTTTAGCCACCGCCTCCACCTG
>QEPC01010372.1:1120333-1246629 GCA_003113815.1 Sphenodon punctatus | reverse complement strand
CCAGCCCCCCCACCAGCCCCCGAACCTCCTGCAGCGACCCCAGCACAACCCATCCAGCCCCAGTACATCCCTTTCCTGAAACCCCAGCACAGCCTCAACCAGTCCTCAAGATCCCTTGCAGAGATCCTAGCACAGTCCCAGAAGCCCCCAGGACTCCCGCAGTGACCCCATCACAGCCCCCACCAGTCCCCAGAACACGCACCTCAACCAGTCCCAGAAGAGCTCAGGATCCCCCACAGCCCACAGTCTCCCCACTGCAAAACCTGCCTTTCAACCTCCAGGGTCTGGGATCAGGCAGCATATTCTCTGCTGCCTGCTGATCTCTGACTGTCTCTGCTGGTCAGCTGAGGCCAATGCAAGTACAATTATACTAAAAAAAAATCTGAAACAAGCAGAAAAAAACATTTTTATTCTGATTTTCAAATGGCTGTAACCTTTTTGTTTTTCATCTGATTTGCATGAAATTTGGAAAGATTGTACCTCTCACACAATTGATCCTCTCTGCCAAATGTCAAGCAGATTCGATAAATGCTGCCAATTATATAAGCAATAGAATGTTCATGCATTCAAGCAAAGGATGCAAGCTGGTCTTAACTATAGAGCCACTCCCACAGCTCTATAAATTGGGTGACTTCAGGGTGGGATTTTTATACTTTTTATACATCATAAGCTGATCTGGGCCTTAGGGGAAGAGTGGGGTAAAACATTAAATAAATTAATAAATAAATGGAATCTTAGTTCTACAACCCCTGCTGTCTCTTCTCGAACTCCAGTTCTCTTCTGACACCCCCTGTCGTCCTCCCCCTGCACAGGATCTTGCCTCCTTCAACAAGAAGATTGATAAAATCCACCATGTCTTCACTTCTCATCCGTCCTCCTCTCCAGTTTCCCTTCATGGGGTCGTTTCTCTCCTCTCTTCATCTTACCCCTCCACCAGCCCTCATCCCCTCTCATCTCCTAACTGCAATTGCCCCCAACACTGCACTCTCTCTACTGCATACCATCAATCTCTTCCTCTACTATCCCCTTTCCATCTCCTTTCAAATATACCACTGTCTCCCTCTGTCCTCCAGAAACCCACTCTTGACCCCTCCACCTATCACCCTATCTCACGTCTCACCTCTGAGAGCCTGTACTGTATTCTCATCTAAGTCTATCTCTCTGCCACCTTTGACACTTCCTCATCGGTTCACTTTGCGACCTCAGTTTCTGGGGCTCAGTTCCTTGGATGGTTCTCTTCTAGGGTGGCCAGATATGCAAATTATACAGGACACTTATGAGAAATACAGGTTGCATGGCAGCATTGAAGCCAGTGCAGCCCTGCAACCAGAATTTATCATGAGTACCCTGTAAAAATGTGCATACCTGGCCACCCTGTTCTCTTCCTCTCTCTCTAAATGCGCCTTCAGCAGCCATTTTAAATAGACACAGCTGAGGGGTGGGTCTGTAGGGGATGGGTGGAGGAACCATGCACTGTCCACCCACCCCAGGTGAGTGTGGAAGGAGTCAAACAGACACCACCCAGGGAGGTCATGGGAGGGTTGCAGTCATGGGAGGGTTCATGAGAGGTCATGGGAGGTCACAGCTTTTACCCTCTATCACTGGGCAAATTCACTGAATTTCATGACTTTAACACCATGATACTCTGTCTCTCCACTCCTACCCGCTCTCCTTCCATCCAGTCTCATATCACCAACTGTCTCTCTGGCATCTCCACTTGGATGTCTCACCATCTTGTCAAGCTTAATATGGCCAAGACTGAACTCATCTTCCCTCCTAATCCTTCCTCTCCCTCTTCCTTCTCAATTTCCATTGTGCTTTCCCAGTCAGCAGCTAAGTATGAGAGTCCTTTTACATTTAGCCTGTCCCTCAAGCATCATCTTTGACTCCCCCCTCTCCTTTATTCCTCAGAATCCAGTCTGTTGTTAAACCCTGTCACTTTGCTTTACATAATGTTGCTAAAATCTGGCCCCTCCTTACTGCTCACCCTGCCAAAACCCGAGTCATCTCTTACTTTGACTACTGCAATTTCCTTCTTACTGGTCTCCCCCATTATCACCTTGCCCTTCTCACTTCTGTTCAACATTCTATTGCCAAGGACATCCACCTGACCCACTACTTTGACCATATTCAGCCTCTTCTTCCTCCACTGCCTCCCTCTACTTGAACACATTCAGTGCAAATTCCTTGTCTTTACCTTCATGCCACTGCCCTTTCTTGCCCATGAGTTCCCTGCTCCTTGAAACATATTCACTCCTCTCATACTACCCCTATGCCTGGAACTCCCGTCCTGTATACATTTGCTCCGATCCCTCCCTCCTAACCTTTCAAGTTGCTCCTGAAAACCTACCTCTTCTATCAGGCTTTCCCTAGCTTCTCATTCCCACAGCCTGGTCACTGATGCTCTCTCTTCCATCCTTTCCCCCCGAGGTCCACTTTTCCCTTGTAACCAAGGTAAGTATGTGCATCGGTGACTTCTCAGCTTTATAAATTCAGTCTTGAATGGAAAGGAATGAATGGTGACTGAGGAGCAGACATAGCTTTATGTTATTGTTTCCTCAGCAGCTAAGTGAGAGCCCTTATCCTTAAGGGCTCCCCTGTAAGTTTCAAGGAAGGGGGGGGGGGGAGGATGGAGCTTATTTAGCTGTGTTTGCTCTTCCTGCTTCCCCCAGTGCCCAGCCCTCAGTCCATGCCTCTTCTTGTGTTTGCTTGCTAGGAATGTAGGGATCCATGCTGCAATGCCACCACCTGTAGGCTTCTGGATGGGTCAGAATGTGCTCAGGGGGGATGCTGTCACCACTGTAAGGTACGTTCACCCTCCCAGATCAGTTTACCATGAGCTGCCTCGTGCAGATAGAAACATAAGAGTTGGAAGGGATCTTGAGGGCCATCTAAGGGCAGCCTCTGCAACTTTGATGCAGATATGAGCGATTAGCAAATATGCTCAAAGCCCCCCAGCTGCACCCAAGTGCCAGACTCTGGGCTCCAAGGACGTTTCATAGCTATTCATAGCTTTGGAACTCCCTTCCGGAGGAAGCTCACCTGGCCCCTAGCCTGTTGACATTCCGGCAAAGTTGTAAAACCTGGCTGTTCGCCCAGGCCTTTGGGAGGGAAGGTGGGTAGGGTGAGGTGTTTTAGCTCCCCCACCCATTTTGGTTATTTTAGCTTGTTATTAAATTTATAACTTTAGCCCTGTTTTAATATTTTTATAAGTATTATTTTAATTATGTGAGTTTTAATGGTTTTATTGTGTTTTAAAATTGTTGGAAGCCGCCCTGGGCTGCATGGCAGGAGGGGCGGGGTATAAATTTATTAAATAAATAAATAAAATAAATATTCCTGAGTCCAACAAATGGATAGCTAGAAGAATATGTGTAAGGAAGCTTGATATGCATCTCTAGTGTTGTATCCAGGAACTTGTTCTCTCTTCACTCCCAGAGGCAAATGAACCTGGCTTCTCCAATGATCCCCAGCTCCCTTAACACACTCTGCCTGGAAAAGTCATTGTATCCACCCTCACCCCTGTTCCAGAGGCTGCTCCCAGAGCACTTGGCACTCATGGGCCCTGTTCTGTCCCAAAATAATTTGTAGATTTAGCTGTATGGCTTCTAGATACAGTTGTGCCAGCTGACCAGAGCTACAGCCAGAAAAAAACCACTCTTCAAGGCTCACGCAGTTAGCTCTTGTCCTGACTTATCTGCTCCCAGCAGAGCTTTCCCAGCTGCATAACTGTACATACCCAGATCTAGGGTTGCCGCCTTCGGTCGTTTTTTACCTGACACTTCCATTTTGGCTTATGGGAGTGTCAGGTAAAAAATCCACCACAGGTGGTAAACCTACACTGATCACAAAGTTGTGGTTAACCTCAGGATCATGATCTATCCCACACAAGTCCAGCCCCATACCAACAGCAATAAGAGCAGTACTTCAGATTGTAGCCCCTGCCCTCAAGACCTTACTCTTGATCTTGGCCCTCCCACTCAGCCATTCCATCACTTGCCACTGAACACATGTACACACAGACCTTTTGTTAGATTATTTGATACTTCATTTTACAATTTCTTCCATTCTTGTTCCACACTCCATTCTCTTATAGGGTTGGGCAGGTTGGCTATGGGGTGGGAGATGCATGGGAATACTAATTCTTTTCCACAGGCATTGGGGTGGAAGCAAGAGTCAAACTCTTGTCCACTTTTCATCCTCCTTCCTGGACTGTTCCCAAAGCTACAAGTGTTTGGGAGGACAGGGTGCCCATGTAGCCACTATGCTTCACTCGCATATGCTTGCGCTCTCTCTCTCCATATATATAGAAAAGAGATCACCACAAAAGTGTTTAGGGGGACACCTTCCCCACACACTCTAGTTCTGCCTCTGATCCAGAAAGCCGGCCATGGTCTGGGCTCTGATTCTGCTGTATGCCTATCCATGTGTGCATTTGTGCTTACTCAGGTGAGGCCTGCTGGCGTGTTGTGCCGGCCCAGCAAGAACAACTGTGACCTACCTGAGCACTGTACTGGTCATGCTGCTGAGTGTCCTGAGGACGTCTTCCGAGAGAACGGCTACTCCTGCCAGGGTGGGGATGGCTACTGCTACAATGGCGTGTGCCCCACCCACCTTGAGCATTGTCACCTACTCTGGGGTGCAGGTAACACTTTCACATTCTTGACACTGTCTGCAACCCTGTGCCAGTTCCAGCACACAGGGGAGGCCACCTCACGACTCCTTCACTCTTTCACTGTACCCTACTACAGTCTCCGCTCGAGTCAAAGAAGGGAGCTGCAGGCCTTGGCCACACTTAGTTCACTGGGGATGTTGATGTCAATGAGGGAGACTACACTCAGTCCAGAGTTTCAAGGCACCAGCTGTCTGGGAATCCATAACAGGCAGCCAGGCCACAGATGTTAGAGCAGTGTGAATGCCTGCATTGCCTGGATGGACAAAATCCAGGAAATACTAATGTGGTTAATGAAAATTATGTAGATCTAAATAATTCATTCATTCATTCACAATTTATTTGTACCCCGCACTGTCCTAGCCATGCTAGCTCGAGGCGGCTCACAAAACAAAGTATGGGGTAAATATCCCACACAGGGGACCCCCTACAATAACATAATCCAATACAATACACAATCAATTGAACCCATCATCCCCACATCCTAACAATAATACACTCATTAAATAAATATCAATAAACCCCACTGACAAAACTCAACCCACTTAGGCTGCTCTCTGCTGCCACCAGAGAGACAATCCTCCTTTCCTTACCATCCCTGCTGCCACCAGGGAAAGTAATCTGCCTCCATCTCCACCCCTTTCTCACCAGGGGGAGATATCCTTTTCAGTTTTATCAGTATCATAGGCGTATTCCCCACACACAATACCCCCTCCACCTCCGGGCCCCACCGAAGGGGCATGTCCAACTTCGGCATGTGCCTCTGGCACGGCCTTCAGCCACCCCGGATGATATAGGGGGCGGCCCAGAAGTTGGTGTGTCCCTGCCCTGCTCCCACAAAGGGGGGAGGAGAGAGGATTCCCAGGCCCCTAGCTGGAACATGTGGGGACCGCCTTCCCCTGCACACAGTACCAAATAAGTCCATGTCCATAGGGTAGAGGGGGGGGGGCTGCTGGACCCCACTCAGGCATCGCCACTGGCCGCGCCGTCCTCCTGCTCCCCGGGCTTTGCTGTCTCGCCTGTCGCCTCCCTCTGGCCTCCCCCCAATGATATAGGGGGTGGCCCGGAAGTTGCCGTGTCCCTGCCCTGCCCCCACAAGGGAGGGGAGGAGAAAGGATTCTCCGGGCCCTAGCTGGAACATGTGGGGACCCCCTTCCCCTGCACACAGTACCAGGTAAGTCCATGTACATAGGGTGGAGGGGGGGGGGGCTGCTGGACCCCACTCAGGCATCACCACTGGCTGCGCCATCCTCCTGCTCCCCTTTGCTGTCTCGCCTCCCATGCTGTCTCTCCTCCTTAGCTGGAACACATGGGGACCCCCTTTCCCTACACACAGTACCGGGTAAGTCCATGTTGTGATGTCTGTAAAGGGGGGCTGCTGGACCCCACTCAGGCATCACCACTGGCTGCGCCATCCTCCTGCTCCCCTTTGCTGTCTCGCCTCCCATGCTGTCTCTCCTCCTTTGCTGTCTCAAATGCTGCTGCACTGCCAGTTGCAGACCTGCAGGTCCTGGTTCCACTGGGTGCGTGTGGCTGAGGATTCTGTTCAAGCCCGTTGCTCTGGCGAATCTGGCCTATGTGGTATTTGCTAGGGAAGTTGCTTCAGTGGGATCTCAGTGTCACACAGTTCTCTTCCCATGGTCACATGCAATTCTCATATTGTTTAGTGCTGGCACTGGCCTTCCAGGGGGGAAAGCATCAATAAGCAAAACCTCCAACCCCCCACAAACCCCCGGCAGCCTCTTGACCCCGTCCACATAATCCACATAATCCCCGCCCACATAATCCATTGAGGCCTGGGGCGAAAAGTCCTTTATTTCTGGCTCCATAGAAAAGAGACCTACAGCACTGCATAGAAAATTTCTAACTCCATAGAAAAGACACCTGCAGTGGAACAGAGATCCCACAGGACTGATATCCAGACATTTGCTATCAACCAGATCACCAGAAGTCTTTTCTGTGGAGCTATGGTGTTTGGAAATAAAGGACTTTTTTTGGCCCAGCTTCAATGTCAAGCAATAGTTTTGAATTTGCATAAATCTACATAAATCAGCACATGAACATTTATACAAATTAGCTGGATTTCTTCCCAGGGATCATTCCTGGATTGCCTAGGGGAAAACCAGATGGCTTACAAACCTATTGGCCTGCTGCCATGGAGACAGCGTTCTAGATGCATGCTGCAGTGGAGCAGTACTTCCCTCAGGAGACGAGGCCTGGGGAGATCTGTCTCAATGAGTTACCTTACGGAGGCAGCCATATTGCTGTCTCCTAGAGGAGAGAGCCTGAGATGCTGAGTCCTGGAGATCGGACAGATGCAGCTAGTGGTACCCAGTGTGGCTGTGATACAGGAGTAATTATGACGATAATTTAGATTCAAAACTGGTGGAAGCTCCTGTGTGCAGAGAAATTTGCTGGGGGCAAAGTGGAGGGTGAGGGAAGGCTAGGGGTTAGTTTAGATGGGATATCAGTGTGGAGTCAGCTTTTCCTGCCTGCACAACCAAAGTTACCACCTTCTCCAGATGACTTTAATCTCCTAGAAGCCTGGATAGTAGTGACCCAGATGGATCATTGAGGCCAAAGGGGGTCACACGTTTGAGTCAAAGCCAGCTGCAAACTGTCTCATTCTTGGCTGTAACTGTAACTGGCACAGGGCTGACTTCCTATCAATGCAGTTGCAACATGCCCTGTCCTTGGCCAGCACACAGAACTAGACCCTCTGAGCCAGCTCCACAAAATTGAGGACAAGGGGAACTGTCCCTCTGGGTCCATGTGACCCTATCATTGGGCTTGCTCAATAGCTGGCGCAGCCATGGGGCAGACATTCTGACAAAAGAATTTGTGGGGCTGGGCTTGCAAGTCGTATTTGTGCCCAAATACAGGTACAACAAGGCTCTGCTTTTGTGTGTCTCCCTAGCTGCCCAAGTGGCCCCTGACATCTGCTTTGAGTACAATGGCCATCCAATGAAGTATCTCCATTGCATGACGGAATCAGGGAGAAAACCCTGCAACCCCAAGTAAGGAATTGTCAGTGCCTGACCTTGGCTTGCTTGGCTTTGGGCTGCTTGGGGTTCATGCCAGGGTCTGAAAGGCAAGCCATTTACAGAGAGAGGGTGCGAAGAAAGGAGAGGCAGCTGGTGAAGTGTGTCACGGAGGAACATAGGGTCACACGTGTGATACTAGCCTACATGTAGACTACAAGTCTAGTAAATATGTAAAGCAAAAGTTCAACATGTATGTAATGTTACAATTGGGAACTGTAAAACTCGATTCATGATGAAGCTCCAGGAAATGGAAAGACAGTTTGTGGATTCACCCCAGACGGATGGCCAGAGACTTTTAAAATGCTAAGTCTCAAAACCCGGTAAAGTGGGAGTGCGGACCTCCAACCTGTGACAAAGTGAGCCTGGAGGCAGGAGCCCTGGCTGCCCTTATCCATGCTGTAAGATACTGGCCCAGTTGTCTGTCCTTTCTCTGCCTGTGGAAGAAGCACCAAGTATTTACTTGCTCCCTCCATTGGTTCATCTCTGCAAGTCACGTGCAATGTAAAGGAAAGGCAGATTGAAGCAAGCTGGTATCCTGAGGAGAGAGGAGCAGTGTCATTTCAAATTTTCCATGGACCTTGGTGCAAAAGATGAAATAGAACTTCTCTGTCCCTGCTGCCAGGCAGACCTTACTGTCTCCTCCCAGAGATGCTCAAGGAGTTTATATGTGGATGTGGCACCAGAAAGGGTTTATTGAGGATGGTCTGCGGGCAGCGCTACCCCTAGATACATACAGAAGCACACGAACCTGCCCTTTCATATACAGACTCTCAAACACTCTCCACTCCCCCACACACTGACACCCTCATAGACTCGCACACTTATGTGCAAACATTCTCTCACACAGAGTCAGAACTCCTGGGTTTGTTCTGTCTCACACAGACACATTGGTACACACACACTCTCAAACATCCTGATACAAGCTCACTCTCAGCACTCACATTTGCGTGCCCTGCCCCCTTGCCTGAGCACAAGCAGTTCCCAGCCCTCTGCACCTGCTGAATGCCTGTGCCCACCAAGGTGCAGCAGCTGGAGATGCAGCCCCAGTAGAGTGGGAGATAGAGGGAGCGGCTGGGAGCGGCTCTGGTTGCATAACTTAGGGCGGATTCAGACGTGTCTTTAAATCGCACAGAATCCTCGGTGGCAAAGTGCGATTTAAAAAACCCCGCACTTCCGGGCCGGTGTGAATGCGCTGAGCATGCACATTTCCACTTAGCCCGAATGTTTGGAGCGCGGATTGAAAAGTTGCTCTGAGCAGGCTTCTGTACGATTTAAAGACACGTCTGAATCCGCCCTTAATTCAGACGTGCTTTTAAATCGCACAGCGGCGGCACGGCATCGTGCGATTTAAAGCACCGCGCGCTTCCGGGTTGGTGTGAATGCAGTGAGTGCGCACATTGCAGCCTAACCTGAACTGTTGGAGTGCGGTTTTGAAAGCTGCTCCGAGCAGCTTTTAAAACCACACTCGAACAGTTCGGGTTAGGCTGCAATGTGCGCACTCGGTGCATTCACACCAACCCGGAAGTGCGCGGTGCTTTAAATCGCACGATGCCGCCGCCGCTGTGCGATTTAAAAGCACGTCTGAATGAGCCCTCAAGTGTTATGTGAGCCAGCCCCTGCTTAGGGGCAGGGGAAGCCAGCACCATCCCCTCCTTCCAGGGCAGATTCCAGCCAGGCCCCTCTGGCTGCAGAGAACCAGGAGGATAGGGGTAGTGGAAGGAAGTCCTGTGACAGCCTGGGCCAGGGGGTCAGAGACTGGGTTAGAGGGAAGGAAGGGAATTATTCTGACTGCCCCTCGCAGGAGGAACTCTATCCTCAGTGTGCGAAACCAGTGCTGCAAAGGGCTCTTCCCCTCCACCAGCATGTTCTTGCTCTCTCCCCACCAGAGCAGCACACACATTATTTTACCAGCTCGTCCCTTCCTTCCCAGCAGCAGCATCAGCAGCAGCTCTTTATCCTTCACTCCCTGTTGGAGCCCCAACTTGCTCTCTTCTTTAAACAGTGGTGCTACTGCTACCTAGAATCTAGGGGGAACCAGGCTGATTGGGAAGCAAGGCGGGTTTGGGAGCAGCAGCTGCAACAGGGGAGGGGTTCAGAGGGGAGCCAGTTGGGAGGCACAGCACACTCCAGGGCTGGATCCTTGGGGGCGGCGGTGACATCAACAGGGTGTTTGGGGGACCTGCCAGGAGACTAGGCAACAGCTCTGCCCAGATCCTCAGGGCGCAGCAGCACTGAATGAGGGAGAGCAGACTGGAGGGGACACAGGGTATCTTTAGACATAACAAAGATCGAGTGTCAAAACCTCCAAACATGTGTTTGGCTGTTGTGTGTAAGCACCATCACAATACCAACACCAATTTAACAACCTGTTGAACATGCAATGTGAACACCATTGCCTCACAAGGGCATGTTTCAGCTGAACAGGTGGCCAACATTGTGTCTAATGATATTGCGTTGCGTGTTAGCAGGTACAACGCAGGGAACAAGGTGGCAATGCTTATGTGCTGAGATTGGGTGGCAAGCAAAAGTCCAATTTGCCTCAAGATGGGCTGTGTGTCTAACCAGCACCACATGGTGAACACAGGGTTAAACCAGCGTTCATATCAAGGTCAAAACACACATTCAGACACCGGTTGACATTATGTCTAAAGGCACCAACAGACAATGGCGGTCTCCTGCACCAGGGCTTATGGGCCCCCCAGGCTCATGGGCCCCAGCGCAGCTGCACCACCCATCCTACTAGCTACACCAGTGGAAGACGGGTCTCTGTGGCCCTGGCATTGGGTGTTTTTAGACAGATGAGCTGCCCTAGTGCTGGCTGCATCAGCGTGCTTCACCCCTGGGTGGCCTGCCGGTCTAAAGGTGCCAATGTGCAGGCAGAGCAGGCACAGAGCATGCCGTGCCTGCCCCAGGGCAGCCCCGTTGGCAGGCTGGAACATCCCAGAGTGCCACCAGTGGAGCAGGCCAACCAAACCCAGGGCACCAGCCCAAAGTGGATCAGCAGTCTGTCTAATACATGGACCCACGCTGCTGCTCCACTTCCGAGCGGCAATTGCCCCAGGCAACACCACAGTGCTGTGGATGCTCTAGCCTGCAACTCTATGGTGGGGCACACCTGGTGGCCAGGGAATCCGTTGAGTCAATCTGATCTAGATGCCGACAGAGCTGGGAGTGGGCAGACATGGGTGGGTGCATCCACAGAGCACTTCTGGGGTGGGCAGCCTTGCGTCCATCTGAAGACACCCATTGGGTCTAGCCCAGTACACAGGCCAGAAGAGCTCTTCTCCCCCTGTGTTTCTGAGACTGGCCTACCTGCTACAGACGAATGGAACACAATGGGTGCTAACACAAATGATGGTGCCACTGTCATCCTGTCTGGTGGTGGGGAGGGCTACCCCCAGCTGGGGCAGCTCTGGTGGAGGGAACACGCATTCTCGCAGTTGGACCTGGCTGGGGTGGGTGGGCAGGGAGTGACGTGTGGAGCCCCTGCACTATGGCTGGTGTCCCGCCCCCTGCCATGACAGACGAATGGAACACAATGGGTGCTAACACAAATGATGGTGCCACTGTCATCCTGTCTGGTGGTGGGGAGGGCTACCCCCAGCTGGGGCAGCTCTGGTGGAGGGAACACGCATTCTCGCAGTTGGACCTGGCTGGGGTGGGTGGGCAGGGAGTGACGTGTGGAGCCCCTGCACTATGGCTGGTGTCCCGCCCCCTGCCATGACAGACAGCCATGGCTGGCTGCCATAGTGACCTTCCACACGGCTGGGCAGGCACATGAACAGACATGGTCACCTGGTTCGGCTTGCTCTGGCCTGCCTGGGCAGCTTGCAGGGCAGACCATGGGCCCACTTCATTCCAGGCCCACCTTTCCAGCCTGGCCGCCAACCCCGCCGGGGTTAACACCCAATGTGACAGCATGGGGCCTCATTAATGCATGCCTCATTCATCCAGGGAAGGGTTCATTCTCACCCCTGTGTGCCTCATTCATCCAAGAGACATTGAACCATGGGGCCACCTTTGCTGAAAACCTTTAGCTCAACCCTGCCAGTCACTGCAGTAGGGCAGTGACTGGCTCAGAGATGCAATATGTTCCTTAGCCCAAGATTCACTCAAAGCTGGTGCCTTTGCCTGCCTCTTCAGTGGCCTCTTGAGAGCGAGTGAGCAGGTGCCCAGTTCAAAGAAACCTCTCTGGTTGCAACTGCTATCCTACCCTCTTCCCCCTGTGCTGGCCAGCACTAGGGCACACTGGGGTGGGGGACTGGTGTACCTGGCCTCAGGGGGGAGATTGAGAGTATCTTGCACCAGCACAAAGTTCTGTTTAGTCAAACAGTTCTTTGTTCTGCAGATTTGGGGCTGTGTGTTGGCCACAGAAAGACTTGTGAAGAGACCTAAAGAGAGAAGAAGAACTAATGCCCTGGTCCAAAGCCTTTCACTTTTTCCTTTCTCTCCTCCTGCAGGGACATTAAGTGTGGCACCTTGCACTGCCTGAGTGGGAATGCCAGCCCCATCACAGGGGGTGTGTACTCCTTGACTATTGGCAGGGTAACATGCAAAGCAGCCATCACGGACGTGGGAGAAAGTGATATGGTATCAAACCTCGTGCTGGTGCCAACTGGCACCAAGTGTGGAGAGGAAATGGTGAGAGCTCAGGGCAGGCTATAACTGGAAACAAAACAGTCTCTGACTGGTTGCATGGAGGAGGGGAGAGGGCCTGTCAGTGTCTTGCTGGCGGGGGGACACCTCTCTCCTGTTGAGAACCAGGGTGGATTTTGCATGGGGGCAAAAACCCAAACACTGCAGGACTGGACCACCTACTCCACTTTGAACTCTGTCCACATTTGAATTTCCCCAAAACTGGATGAGTGGGTGAAGTCAATGTCCTTTTGGCAGAACCTGGCATTGGGGGCTCTAAAAGGAGGAGCTGCTACTGTGCTCTTTCTGAGACACAGGAACATCTGTACTGTTAGTGAAGCCGCACTCACTGTGCTCATGCATTGCTTGTCTTCTCATTGCAGGTCTGCTATGCTGGACGCTGCCAAGACCTCCAGGTTTACGGTGCCAAAAATTGCTCTGCCAAGTGCAATAATCATGGGGTATGTTCAGTCTTGGCTAGGAATGAGAAAATAACTTTTTCTTGACAGCCTGGTGGGCATTAGCAGGAGGAGTGGGAAGGCTCCTGGCATGACACACTAGGACTCCCAGCTGCAGATTGCTGTTCTCAGCACATTTGGTGTGCAGAGCTAATCAGCTAGCACCTAACACCTAGCACTGCATGGGAGCTGTCATTAAATTGGAATTTGTCTCCAGACCAAAAGATATTTTGAATGAGAAGGAATCTTGTTCATGAGCTCATTGGAAATCCCTCCTCCATCCCCCTTACGCATGCCAGAAGGAAGGGGCTAGGGCTGCTGTGAGCACCAGGGAGCTGCAGGGTTTTAGTCAGTGGAACAGTGAGAGAGTTACACTTGAGGTATAATCATGCTTTACCCAGACGGCGACTGCCTTTGGTCTTGGGAAACCCTATGACTCTACTGGGCATCCTTGCTCCCCATGCCAGGAGAACAAGGATCTTGCCTGTATGTTAATGATTATGCTCATGATTTTGAGTCCTTGGCAAATGTAGTGCACTTTGTGCTACACGCCTCCTCAGCTGCTGAGACCAATATGGGTGCTTTGAGATGAGGGCCAGCAAGAACAGTCAGCCTATTCTGTGATTGCTAATCTCACCCAACCCTGCTCCAGGTTTGTACTCACAAAAGGAAATGCCACTGTGATCCAGGCTGGGCTGCACCGTACTGTGAACAGAAGCTGTCCGAGATCATGTCAGGTACACAATCCCTAAGGACTGACCCAAGCAGCCAGACTCTGGGCTGTAATCTTAGCAGTAAAGCGCTAACAGGTAGTCCCATTGCCTGAGGTGGGGTTTTCCAAATACTCCATGTTGGGCAAAATCTGTTTCTGCTGCAGCCTGTGGTAAAGTTTCCAATGGCTCTAGTAAGAGCCCTGAACAATTGGAACAACCAAAGCACCAGGAAGCATGGAACAATTCCATTCTGACTGCCCCGGCTGTGACTGGGGGAGTTATTCAGCCACCTCCCCTACTGTCCTTACTGTTGCTGTGAGTAAACTGGCCAACCAGCTCCTTGAGGCAGAGACTTGTGCATTGGGAGAGAAGGGGCTATCACCCTGATACCTGGCTCTTGGTCTCCAAAGGGGGAAGCAATGTAACTTTGGCAGTGGTGCTGACTGTGGTAGTGCTTCTGGCCCTGGCTTGCCTTGGAGTCTTTGTATTCATCAAAGGGAACGGGAAGAGATATTTACAGGAACGGTAAGAAAAAAATGCTGCTGCTGTTGGCACTCTGGTGCTCATGTCTTTGCTTCTGGACTGTGAGGTGGACTAGCTGGCACTTTTGGAAATAACCCATTGCCCACTAATTTCTGCATGAGGCATGTTCCAAGCCTTGTCCTGCCATCAGCCACCCCAAGGCAGGCCTGGAGGGGGAGGGTGCTTCTCCAGCAGCCAGAAAGCTGACCAGTTCTGGGCCCTCATTCTGAGGCTTCCCTCAAGGGCTCCACTGATTCTGACTGTGAGTGTTTTTAAACAAGTAAGGTTGGGGGAGAGGGGGATCCGTGGCTGCTGCGTGGCACAGCCTATGGAGCAGCCACTCAGGTCGAGTGTGTGGGGAGGGATTCTAATGGGTGGCTCCAGTGTGGCTACCTTGGCAGCTGCCTTGCACTCCCTCTGCCACGGACCATGGGGGAGGGGGAAGCGCACCAGGCTGGCCTTTGCAATAGGGTGTGAGCGCTGGGGAACCGGGCTCCCCAGCGCTCATGGTCAGTTCCTGTGACTTGCAAAGGTCGTATCCCCTGCTCACAGTGCCTATGAGCAGGGGACCTAGTTCATATGGACAAAGAATGTGTGGGTACCTGTTGCCATGCACTTCGTTAGCTTGCCCTGCATGGCGCACACTGGATTCCTTAGCAGGTGTGCTGTGAGTGGTTGCTGCATGGCTCACGCAGTGCGCATCCCCCTGCACCACCTTCATATGGGTGGTTGGATGAGTGGTTACTGGGTGGGCCATGCATAGTAGTATCTTGCTTAAAAACACCCTGTGATGCTGGCTTCTGTTCAGAGGCACAACCCAGAAGCTCTATCTCTCAGTGGCAGGTGGTGGGTGGGACAACGGTTAAAATTCAATACACAATGAATAATGATAACACACTAAATATGTTTCTGCCCTCATTAGCAAAAAGAGCTCAGATAGCTTTCAAATTCAACATCTGCGTTTGGTGTGTATCTAATCTGGGGACTCTCCTGAAGAACAGTTTTGCTTTTTGGGACTGAAATTGTCTGTCTGCATGAACAAGACACACATCTAAGCAGAAGAGAACTTGTTTTGTGTTTCCCCCAGTCTGCTCATCCACACAGGGAACACAATTGTTTAAAAACCTGCGGTGAGAAATATGGATCTCTGTAGGAAAGAAAAGGGTCTTCTGCAAGTTGTCTTCTGCTAAGATGCGTCTTGCTCTTGCAGCCAGACAATTTCAGTTCAAAAAGCCAACGCTGTTTTTCAGATCTGGATGCAGGAGAGACCCTGATGAGTTGCAAACCAAACCCATGGGTTAAACTAGCAAGCTATCCCTAAATCACCTCAGTGTGGTGACAATGGCTCTATGAACATTTTCTGAGAACAGCCAACCTTCACCCTTCCCGGCTCCTCCTTTTGGAAAAGGCAGATTTCTCTTTGCCCTGATCTGACAAAGCAGCCTCTCTCCCACCTTGCTCAGTTACTGGCTGCTAGAAGCCAACTGCATAACCACTGCATTTTCCTGAGAGAGAGAGAGAAAGGGACAAGGAGAGCCCTGTCACAGGGCTACAACCTGTTGGGACATATATTTCATTTACCTGCTGTAACATTTTAGCTATAGCATTTTACAGTCCATCCCAAAATATAGCACCTATCCCAATAATATAGGGTGCAATGGGGTGGCAGGACTTTCTCATTCTTTCAGCGGCCCATCTTCACAACCCATAAATTCTGATCAGCATTTATGATGAGTCTGTCTCATTGTAGGAGTCAGCCCGAGAGTAGGCAGGCAGTATCTTCCACAGTAAACTCTCCAAGCCAAGGCAGGCAGAATCAGTTGTGCTTTCCTGTGTTTTCTAGAAAAATCTCAGCCCACTCTAGAGCTGGCCGTGCCAATCCTGTATTTCAAGGTGACAGCAACAAGGGGGCAGTGAGAAACCAACAGCAGCATCATGATATCAGCCACCCAAGCCCGATCCCCCCTGCCTCAGAGCTGCAGAGCACCCAGCCCATGGCTCCCAGCCTGCCTCCACCCAAAGTAAGTTAAAACAGTAGCAGTTTGGGGAACTGGGCTCCAACCTCTTTTTGGAAGGGACTGTATTTGATCTCTTGCTCAGTTAGTGAAGTGGAGAATTACTCACCTGTCCTAAAGTGGCATTTTCAGTAGCATTTCCCCTGCACAAAAGGCAGCAGAGGTGCAGAGGCTTCAAAAATCACTGAAACATCAGGGGTTACCCTGCCTTGCAGAGCTCATGGGGGTGGGGACAGAGGACTGATGGCTGTACTCATCTGGTAGAATGACATTGTGTGGTTTTAGACAGATGCCTGTTTCGCTCCTGTTCAGCCTACCCCTGGGTGGCCCATCCATAAAAGGCGGGCCACCCTTGGGTGAGGCGAAGCAGGAGGGGAGCAGGCATCATGATGCAAGGAGAGAGGCCTGCCTGAACTTGGGGCAGGGGCAGAGCAGTGGTCCGTCTACTCGCAGATGGGCTACTGCAGCTCCGCTTCAGGCTGGGGGTTGCCCTGGCAATGTCCATAGAGTTTCAGGCAGCAGCCTAGAGCGGCTGGCGATCTGCCTACCACTGTATGGTGCAGGGGAAGGGATGCCATGCAGGCTGTCTATGATCTGCCAGGTCAGGGACAGCCTCTGTTTAAACCCACCCCAACCAGAGCAGACCCAGGGGTGGACAAAAACACACGTTGTTCTCCAGGTATTTGTGTCAGGAGAACCAGGCTTGGGATTATGGGGAAACCCAGTGTAGGGTAGAGGGGTAGGGCTGATGTGTACAGTACTGGCTGTGGAATATGTAGGGCTGGGTGTGTGCGGTGTCTGTGAGAAGACAGGAGGGCAGTGGTTACCCAGGAACTTCAGTTCAAGAGAGTAATTAAGGTGCTGAGTAACCAACTTATCTCCAAAAATATGCAAATTACAAGTTAAGGCCACTGCCTTAAGTCATATACTGTGTAAGCAGTTACGCCATTGTACACATGTATTGTGTTCGCTTATAACTTAGGCTCCAGGTGCCCACAATTTACCTTTGTCTTCCAGCTCCAATCCTCTTCCTTTGCTGGTTGTGGTCAACACTAGTTCAGGAAAGTCCTGAAGAGCAGGGCCTTAGTGAACCTACAGGCTGCTAAGGAGGGGCAAGCTGCCTAGGATCTCCTAGACAAGCGTGGGGCAAATCCCATGTTCCTAAGTGGGAGGAAGGTCAAGGACAGAAGAGCTGGTAGCCCACCTGAAACTAGGGACACAGTATACCAGCAGGGGGGGAAAGGGCTCAGGGCATGGGATCTGAGGAAAGCTGACAACTCCCACCTATGAGGGCTTGCCCAAGAACATGGGCTCAGCTAGGTGAGGTCCCAGGCAAGCGAGCAAGCACAAAGAGGTCCATAGGTGCTTGGCTCTGGGGCAGGTGCCTTGCGTAGTGATTCAGCTGGGAACAGCACACACAAATCCTGTGTGCCTGGCCCACTGGATTTCAGTTCAGTTTTGTCACTGGATTTCCTGATTGACTAGATGTGACCTCTGCACTAGGGATTGGCTGGAGGAAGTTATTTTATTTACTTAATAATCCCCCTTGAGTTTGCTAGTGCAGCAGATCAGTCTTTCTTGCTTGGTGCATCCCAGTTTCCATGCTCCTGGCTTCATTGCTCTCCAGTTTCAGCATCCCAGACCTTGCTACCTTTAATTTCACCTGTCCTCTGGTTCCTGCACTCCAGCCCTTACTACCTTCAACCTCATCCATTCTCTGGTTCTTGCACTTCCACCTACATCACCTCCTGCCTGCCTGCTCCCCCTTTGCTCTGAGTACCTTGGTGCCAGGCCTGGTCCTGACAGGACTTAGGGTGCTTTCCCACAGGGGATGCAGAGATGGTGCAGAGCTAGATTTACTGTCTTTGCATCCCCTGCAGGATTGCTGGCAAAGCTGCGTGGGTTAGCTTTCCCATGCGATGAAGCCTGTGCCTGATTTGCCTCCTGGAGCTTTGCCTGGAGGTAAATTAGGTGTGTTTTATCACATGGGAAAGCACCCTTATTCAGGTCCTGAACTGCTGCCCACAACTTGGCCCATTACAGTGGGTTTGCCCAAGGGCATGGGTCCAGTGTGGTGGTGGTGGTCCACAGGGGAGGCAGTGAACCTGAAGGGGAGGGGGAAGGGAATATCAGCAGCTCAGTTACCAGAGGGGCTTTGAAGAAGACCCAGGACCCCCCCAAAATCCCAAGCAAAGGGAAAAGCAAGTGAACCCGTTAGAGAGTAGGGGAGGCTGGGAGGGGAATGGCTTTTCCCACATTTGTAATGGAAGAGTGTTGTGATGAAGCTGCAGCTCCCCTGTTGTTCCCATATTGAACTGCATCTGCCTGTTGAACATGGGCACTTGATTATACAGCTCTGTTCCACCTCTCCGTCAGTTTGATGGTGCTCCCTGATGTACCAGGCCCTAATAAAAAGGCACATGATGGGAAGAGGAAGCCAGGCAGAGAAATGCCTGGGCTTGGTATCAGCCTTACTGCCTCTTGGCTTCCTGCATCTGGCCTTCTTTCAAGTTTCTGGTTTTTGCTCCAGCTTCTCCTCCCTGTTTTGGACCAATCTTCTGGCTTGACCCCTTTGGGTCCTGACTACAATTCTGGATTGACCCACTCTGGTTTGATACTTCATTGATCCTTATCCTGCCATCACTCTGTCTGGACTCTGCTGGGTGCCTGACAGTTTGTCTGCCCTCAAGATCCACTCTCACTTGTGCCTGTGGCCTGCTTCGGCAGCGTGAGCAGAGGGCTATTTGCAGGGTTTGCTGTCAGACCCTGATCATGCAAACACTTGAGAATGTTAGGAGCAAGTGCCATTGACATTAATGGAAGCTACTAAGGCAAAGTCACGCCATCCACAGATCCTAACTGATATTTGATCTAACTTGCATTTGATATAACCTCTTGCTATCTTGTGTTGTGGGGTATTATATTTAATGCAATGTCACATTGGCAAAAAACTTGCCAGCCTAATGCTTGTCTGTGCAGCTAGCGCACACAGTGTTCTTATCCTAACAGTTTCATCCCCCACCATTGGATTTTCCTTGTGTTTCAAATTAGGTTGCAGTTAAACTCAGCCTGGAACCACCACGCCCTCCAGTCTCTATGAAGCCAAGGCCAGCTCTTGGAAAGGTAATTCTGCTAAGAGCAAATTTCCTTTGCAAGGTTTGCTTTCCTGATAGCAGCAGAGCACATGCATTTGGCGATGGCCAGTGAGGAATTTTGATTCACCATCTCGTTTCAAAAACACATGGGGCTATAAAAATCCCCCAACACCCCAAGGTGTGGGTGAAGAAAAGGTGTGGTCTGCTAAGGAAATTACTCTGTATTTGTTGGTCTGTAATGACTCCCAGTGGTTTTGATGGCATTTTGCAAGTCCCCTAAGTTAGTTAATTAGTTAGTTTATTAAATGGTGTGGCCAATTGCCATTGCCAAACAAAATATACAAGACAAAATACGTAAGTATTATAATAAAGGGCTCAATAAAATAATAAAACACAATAAAACTTAATAAATACAAGCCAATTTGAAACCAATACACCTACAAGGGTGAGCAAGCATTATTTCATCTTAATTGGTTTCTATAAGGCCACAACATGAATCCAAGGCACTTCCACCCCTTACTCAGGTTTATTTATCATTGCAGCCCTAATCTTTAACACCACCCTAGCAAAGTTTGCAACTGCCCTAGCTAGGGGTGAGTCCACAGGACTAAGTAATTTCCACATCACCATAGCCTGGGGGAGATCTCTACAGGTTTCTAGGGGGCCGCTAAGATATTTAATGCGCAGGCCTGTTAGGAAGGGGCAGGCTAACAGGATGTGCTAAATGGAGTCATCTTCCCCTAGCTGACAAAATGCACACCCTCTTTGAGTCACTGGGACCCCTCTATATCTCCCCTCTAAGTTTGCAGAGGGGAAGACATTACATCTTAGCTTGGTGTAAGCTATACGAACTGGAAATTCTAACCACTTGAAAAGGTAACAAATTCCCGGCAGTGATGGTAAATAAGGTACATAGCATGGTGACACCCCTTGGGAAAATAATAAGGCATCTTCAAGTTGGATGTTCTGATCTTTCAAGCGAGTAGCAACCAAATGCTTAAAGGCTTTTGGCCCAACCCTCAACAAGGTTTCCCTAGCGAACCCCAGATGCCTGACCATTTCCTCAACTGCCATAATCCACCAATCCAAAAGACCAGCCTCCAAGATTTTCCTGAGCACTGAATTTACAGGAACCAATCGCAACACCAATTTGGCCCAATAAAAAACAATCTGCTGAGTCGCTGCTATTCTAACGGGTGGTAGACCCGTTTCCATCCTAAGGAGGACCTGGGGTGTACCCCGAGGAACCCCCAGGATGACTCGCAGAACCCTATTTTGAACAGGTTCTAGTGCTTCTGTAAAAGAGATACCCCAAGCTGGAAGGGCGTACAACATTTGAGCCAGAACTTTTGCTCTCAAAAGGCGTAAGGCAGGAGAAAACATTCTACCCCCTTGCTTGAAAAAAAAGCCCAACACCCCAGCTGCAGTGCTATTTGCCTGGGCACAAGCCATCTTTAAATGTGGGTTCCAGCCTAATGACGAGGAGAGGAGAACTCCCAGATATTTGAAGGCCTTTACTTGTTCAATATTTTTGCCGTTGATATGCCAGTGGTGGAGCTTTTGCCGCCCCCTAGTTCCTAACACTAGAACTTTAGTTTTAAAATAATTGATTTTCAGTAATTTTTGGTTGCAGAAATCTGCAAAGGACGCCATCATATGTCTAAGACCCACCACTGTTCTGGAAATCAACACTGCATCATCCGCAAAAAGCAATATAGGGATTTGCTGTCCTCCTACCACAGGGGGATGAAACTCCTCTTTCTTTAGCCACTCAAAAACATTATTCATGTATAAATTGAAGAGGGCTGGAGCCAACAGGCATCCCTGCCTGACACCCCTCATAACCGGGAACTGCTTTGATAAAGTACCCTGCTGGCCACAACGTACCTGAAGGGAGTTTCCAAGATGTAGCTTCATCAAAAGGAACAAAAGCCTGCGATCCATTGAAGAGGCACTAAGCTTATGCCATAAGTGTTCTCTACTAACAGAATCGAAGGCTTTTTCTAAATCAATAAAAGAGAGATATAATTTACCTTTGTTTTTTGAATACTATTTGCCTATTGCTGTTAGGGCCATAACATGGTCAACCGTTGACCTGCCTTCTCTGAAGCCAGCTTGTTCTGGGACCAAAATATCCTTCTCTTCCAACCAGATCTTTGACTTATCTGACAGTAAACTCGTATAAATTTTCCCTATTATATTTAATAGACTTACTGGACGATAATTTTCTGGCAGTTTTGAATCGCCTTTTTTAAAGAGGGTCACCATTTAGCCATGACCCAGGGATTTCCCCTGAGTCATTTATGGTTGAAAATAAAGGGGCCAACAACGTGACCCACCATTCTGGACTACATTTCAGGATTTCTGGCAAAATTCCATCAGTCCCAGGGGCTTTTCCTACTTTTAGACTCCTTATCTTTAGAATAACTTCCTCTTTGGTTACTGGGGGCCACGCCTCAATACTACTGTTCAGAGGAATCCTTACTGGATTTTCCAAAGTGGGGGGGACTTGCATACAAGTTGCCATAGAAGGTTTCCCAGTCAACTAAGGGTGAAAACAGACATGACGCTAACCACCCTTTAACCACCCTTGGTGGTCATTTATGCATGTTTCAGGGCTGCATAGGGCACCAATACAGCCCTGCAACATGCATAAATAACCACCAAGGGTGGTTAAAGGGTGGTTAGCATCATGTCTGTTTTCACCCTAAGAGAGGAGTTTGCTGGCTCATACTGCCTCCCCTTGGTATAAGTGTCCTAATAAGGGACCAAAGTTTGCTCAGATTTCTCTCATTGGCAGCCCCATGCAATTCTAACCATTTGTGTTTATAAGAATTTATTTTAGTTTTTACAAGTAACTTCCGATAGTTCCAGCGTTGGAGCCCCAATTGCTCTCGGAGAGCTTGGGTAGGGGAATTTTTTAACTTTCTAGTCAACTATCGTAGGAGGGTCCTAGCCTGCTTGCATTGGCTGTTATACCATGTCGGGCTCACCAAACCCCGAGGAGGTAAACAGGGGCTAACCTCGAACATCATTGGTTCTAAAAGGGTTAGCAATTTGGTGAACCAAACAATATCACAGCTCACCATTGCCCTCGTGCATAAATCTACCACTACCGGAAGCGTAATAAATTTCCTAAAGGAGCTGGAAAGGTTTGCAGACCATTTTTTCCTTTTCCTAAATGTCCTCCCTACAGGTGGAGTTTGCCTCCCTACCCCCCTGCTCCTTTTCCTTGCACAGATATAGAGCGATTGGGAAGTGGTAGGTCTCATACCTGGGGGCAAGTCCCCTAAAGCCAATCTGGAATCAAACATTTTGCAGTCTGTACTGAGGCACTTCGTTTATCAGGATGAGCAGACAAGGAAATGCAAGTGTAGTTCTCAAAGGACATTCCAGCATGTCTGGGGGTTTTTTTTTCTCCTAAAAGCAAGAAAAATGAAGGCAAACCCTCAGTTCTGCAACATTCTTATGAGAATTGAATAGCACAAAAGTCAATAAATTCAAAGTTAAGGTGCCCAGCTGCAAACCATTGTCAAGCACGCTTCCAGAGCAGAATCCTTGACAAACACTCCATGCCAGCACAGACCATGGGTTGCATTTGTGTCCTGGGAAGTGTCTGGCCTGTGAAAAATATGAACTCTGAAGTAACATTCTGTATACCATAAAATATGATTTGCTGCATTTCTTATTTATTTTTGCTCTTAAAGACCAATTTCATCACTACATACACTTGACTCTCTAGGCTACAACTGTATTTGGTTAAGTATTTGTATCCGTATCTGCATTTGTAGTATTTGCATTATTTTTGTATCTTTGCCTGTGTTTGCTGCATTTCCCCCATTGTTGCCAATGGGGAAAATGCAGTGAACACAGGTCGCTCTGGGTTATTTGGGCACAGAAATACAGTGAGGTTTTACTAGTTTGACAGGTCTATAGGAAAATGCAGTCAAAACTGTTGCTAAATCTGCTACCACTGTAAAAGGGGAGCACTAGTTTAGGGGAGGGTGGAGAATACAGCTAGCTTGGTGGGGAGGTTGTTAGCTTGGGGAGGGTGTAATAATGGGTCATGGGTCTGGCTCAGGGGACATCAATGAGCCAGACCCATGAGGCATGCAGCTGGCTTGGGGAAAGGGAGAATGGAACATGGAGCTGGCTTATGTGGGGAGCTACTGGCTTGGGGATGGGGGAATGTCACCTTAGGGTGTGTCACTGGCTTGGACATGGAGCTGGCTCCGAGAGGGGAAATGAGGCATGGTTTTGTGGGGAGGGGGTGGATTTCTGGATCCAAGCGGAGTCACTGACTTGTGGAAAGTGGGATCCATAGGTGGGAATGGCATATGCAACTGGCTCGGGGGGATGGGTGGGTCACTGGCTTGTAGGAGGTGTCACTGGCCTGGGAAGGGAGGAATCAGGCTGTCAAAGACTCACCATTTCTCTCTGGCTGGGTTGGGCTGACTGCAGTGCTAGAGACTGCAGTTCTGAGACAGCTCCTGAAGGTAGGGAGGACTCACCATAGGAAGCAGGCGGTTAAGCTCAGAGTCAGAGAGCAGCTCAGCTCCAAGCCGGATATGTGCTGCAGTTTTGAGGGTCCAGTTCAAGATCTCAGAGGTTACGTTTTGGGGGGGAAATGTTGGGTTCACTCAAATCCTGAATATACTGATCTAATATTTGTGTTTTGACTATGGAAGCCAAAAAGAGACAGGGCCTTTTCTCATTTATTTGGGTTTTACTGAAATCCAAATGCAAAACTCTACTCTAGATATAGTGACCGAGTTGTTAAGGTGCACTGCTTGACATTCCTGAAGGCTGTAGATTTATCCCTGAAGGCTGTAGATTCAAGTCCGGCTTGGTCTCTCACTGGACCACCGAGGTGTGAATAGGTATCTATCTATTGGGTTGGGGAAGTCAAAGGCAGTCAGACATGGTGCTGGCCACGTCAGTCCTTTGTGTACTGTAGACCACAGAAACTGGCATGTTTTAACCAGGGGCCCTTGTTCACTGAGTTTCCCCCCCTTCCCTGGCCTTAACATCACCAGCCTGATGGACTCAGGATGGACTTTGACTAGCTAAATGCATCCTCATTAAATGGAATACTGGTTAATTCCATCTCAAATGGGCTCTGGGCAGTAGTGGCCATTCTGTCATTCTCTTTCACTAGGTTAAACAAAGAAATATTAATCAGTTATCTCATGCTTTCAGTGTTCAATGTTGTTTTCAAAACTTACATAGTTCACTCTCACAACACCCCTGTGAGATAGGAGGTAGTTTCCATTTTACAGATGGGGACCTTGCCTAAGGCTGCCAAGTGAGTTCATGACTAAGATGGGAATTGAACATCTTATCCACTATGTTACACTGACTCTCTAAATGTTCTGTCTACCCCTGGTCTTTTTTCTCACTGGTATTTCTATATTGTCTTTAGTGGAATGGAGGCTATTTGATGTGATACGTTTTAGTTCAATGAAGACCCTGTTGTTCAGATGATCACATTTAAACCAGAAATATAGAGTATTTAGACATTTAGTACAAAAATGAGCGGCTTTGGTTTCACACTCCCCTCTACCACTTCCCCTAGTGAGCTAAACCCAGCTCTACCCTCAGAATCTGCTCTGGGCAGAATTATCTGGGAATAGGACCCGTTACTATGAACAAAACAGGAGTGCCACCTCCTGTGCTGCCCCCCTCTCCTCCATTACAAGCCCCAGTTCTATCTTCAGCAGGTACAGCAGCACGATGCTGGCCAAGCTCCAGGCTGGGAATTGCAGTGTGGTGGCAGGGGGCAGTCCTGCTTGGCAAGGAGCTCCACTTATAGGCAAACCATCCCTGTGTGAGTGGCTCTGGGGTGCCTTCTGCTCCTAGACACCTTGAAATTAATTTGCTATGGTTGAATGTTTGATTAAAAACTTGCAAAAGGGCTCCCTTGTTATGTTCCTGTGCTAACAGGTGTCTTTGTTTCTAAGCAGAACCCCTTAGTGAAAGCAATGGGGCCAGGGGGAGCCCATGGCCAAGGCACTAGCAGCTGACAGAGTTCTTATTTGTTTCTGTTAATCAGGTCAAGCCAAGCCCTCCGCCCAAACCTCTTCTGGAACTGCATTGCAAACAGGTAAATCCTCCAGCCATAGAGCTAAGACAGAGCTGGCAAAGCCCTAGGTAGTACCCAGCAGAACCAGGTGGCACAGTCTGGGGAATGCAGCTGCCTTTGAGGTCTCACCCTGTTCCCTTTATCCACCAAAACCTAGTTATTCTGTCAAAGAATGAGATTAATTTGGTATGGCATGATTTGCTTTTGATAAACCCATGCTTGCTGCTAATAATCACCCCTTTGCCCTGCAGAGGGAATGCTTTATAACTTGCTCCAGTAACTTATCGAGTACTGAGATCAAAAGACCTGTCAATTTCCCAGGTCTGCCCTTTTCTCTTTCTAAAATATGGGTACAGTGTTTGCCCTTTTTCAGTCTTCTGGGACATCACCTATCATCCAGGACACTGCAAACAAATACCTAGATTACATCAACAAGATTACATATGTTCTACACCCTAGGAAACATTTTATTAGGTCTTGCTGGCTTGCATTCATTCAGGTTCATCATATCATGCTGATTTGCATTCCTTCTTGTCCTATGTTTGAGACTTCATCAGTCTGGTCACACTTTACCTTCATGTGAAAACTGAAGCAAAGTAGGAATTGAGCAGCTCTGCCTTCCTCGAGTCTTCTGTTAAGAGTTCATCATTTTCACTGAATAGCAGACCCAAAGTTTCCCTGGTCTTTCTATTTATTTGTAGAATCCCTTTTTGTTGTGTACACAGTCATGCTGCATCTTTATAGATATCCTTAGTTACTTGATCTTCCTTCCACTTTCTGTAAGTATCGTTTTTGACATTCAGTCAGGTAAAAAGTTTCTTATGCAACCACACCACTCTCCTATGATTCTTCCCATCTTTTTTTTTGGAATGGGAATAAGCTTTTACTTGGACTTCCCTTTAGAAGTTGCTAGCCATCTTGGACTTCTTTGGCTTGCAGCTGTTTGTCTGTCCATACACCCTATCCACTATAGTTCTGAGTTTGTTAAAGTTTTGCTTTTTTTAACATTCTCTCTCTCTCTCTCTCTCTCTCTCTCTCTCTCTCTCTATATATATATATATATAGAGAGAGAGAGAGAGAGAGTCCAGTGTCCTTGTTTTTCTGTTTTGGTAGAAATTTCCCTTTACAACCATGAATTCTATTTCATGATCACTTTCTCCTAAGTTTCTAGCCACCTCCATCTCTGTAACCTGATCCTCTCTATTGGTCAGCACAAGAAAGATGAGCCAGGGCCCAAACCTTCTCTGGAAGTCCTGACCCTTGGCCCCGGAAGGATGAGGGGATTCAGAGGGGCTAGTGCTCCACCAGACCCCTTTACCACCCTTTTTCGGTCAGCCTTTGCTTACAGCTGTATTGAATTTGATAGAGAACAGGGCTGACGTTGCTACCGATCATCTGTTTGACCCAACAGTCTCCTGCCGACCAGCTGCCGAGTGCCTGTAGCAGCATCCTCCCTGCTGACCCACAACAGTGCCAGTCCAAGCTCTGACAGGGGGAGAGTGATGCTTCTGCATCCAGTTGTGGGTGGGGTCTGGCAGAGCAGTAGAAGTAACTGGGCCTGGAAGAGGTGCTGAGGCTGAGCCTAGGCATGAGTTGAGCCCTGTGTTTGTAGCTCTGCTTGAGCTGGTCTCTATGTTAGGGGAGGTAGGGCCAGCCTGAGGCATGTGCCACCAGTGCCTAGGCACATGGCCCCGCGGGGGGAGGGGCCCCGCACCACTGCAGGCTAGAACCTGACAGACGCCGCTGGTCCCCCCCCCCCCGGGGCATCTCCGAGTCAGTCCTCATATGGGGGGGGGGAGGGGCATAAACTTCCTCGGAATCCCTGGCCAGTTATACGCTGCGGAGCTGAGCTGACACAGTCAAGTTGCAGGTAAGTAACCAGCCGCCCATCATCCCCTGAAAATCCCACCCCCACAGTTCTAGCGAGTGCTGGCCGGCGGCCGCCCTTTGGGGCCCCGCAGCAAGGCTTGGCACATGGCCCCTGAAACCCTTGGGCCAGGTATCATAAGCATCCTGGATTAAAGGGGAGATGTGGCAACCTTACTTTATGGGCATCTGCATGCTGTTTTGTGTCGAAGGGAGGGTTTGTCATCTGTGCAGGTGCGCTGTTCCATCTGCAGATGTGCATAGAAATCAGCATGTCATTCCATGTGTGCCTGCAGCTTGTACATGTGTGTGCTCTTGCTCCTCTGGCATGCTAGTGGATCAGCAGAGCTGATTCTGGCTGGTCCAAGTCTTTTCCAAAGGGAAACAAAACCAATGCTGAGCTGGAGGCATGTGTAGCATCTGGAGTAAGTTACGTTCTGCTGAGGAATGAGTGAAAGGTTCTTTTTTTTATGGAGCTCTGACAAACTTACTGCTCTGAAGTATAAACCAAGCCAGCCACCGATAAGGTAAGCACTTGGTTTCTAGACACACATTAGGCTTTTCTTTATGCATAGCTCTTGGTGTACAAATTGCAATCCAGTCTTGTGACTATGTCTCTAACCATCTACAATCTTTTCCCAGAGGAAAGACTAGGGGAGGAAGTTCTGCTAAACTAGAGCTTTCCAAGTAAATAAATTTTTCCTCTTCTTCGATCTTAGACTTGGTGGTATTACTGTGGCTGTATCAGGACCAAAGTGCAGACTCAACCTCTAATGCACTCATTTTCTGTTTTCCAAAAGGGAACAGGCCTCAAAGTGGCCTTGACGCCTCCTGCTCAGTGGAGATGACCAGTCAAGGAATGTGGCGTTTGTGGCTTATGAGCTTGGTTTAAGAGGATATGAGCAGTGTTGCTTTAATAGCACGTGAATTGCTTGGCAGAGACTTCCTTCAAGACCTTGTATTTACATAAAATACTTCCACATAGTGCCTTAATACAGACTGATTTTTCCAGTATGAAAGCAAAGGGGTGGTCAACAGCAGCTGTTAAGTCATTTGGGGTCTTACTGCAAGAGAAATCAGGAATCGTTTTTCTTTCAATGGAGCTAAGATTTTTAAATATGAAAACATTAGAATGCACAAAACAAGAGGAAACCTCACTTTAAAATCAGACCTGTTCTCTCCTGTCTGCCTGCAGTTACGGTCATGCCAGGTTGGTTCCATATTGGTGTGGCTTAAACATGACCGATGGCTGCTGTCTCTGGTACAGGCTGCAGAGAGCATAGTTTCTTGGATGGGAAGCTTCATCGTGACCGTAACACACTGCATGCTGGATGTGTTGCTTTAGCAGGGTTCACCTTCATAACAGAAAAAAGAACTGTCGCTGGTTTTTTTTCTATGCAGTTTTTTTGTGGCTATCAGTATCAGGTATAAGCAAGCATGACTATTTTTTGTTCTGCACCTTGTTCTGCGCCTTGTTCTGCGCTCAGGCTTCTTTGATCGATTGAGAGGGCACGAGAAATTCAGACACATTTATACCCAGACACCTATGTTTGCTGTATTTTCCCCACTACCACCAATTCAGAGTTAACAAGCAGGATCTCTTCAGCACATCCAGGAAGGTTTCTTCATAGGCTGTCAGTGTAGGTTATTTAAATTATTTGGATTTATTGTTCCCTCCCGAACAGTTTTTAATGGGAATTTATAACTTCTTCCTTCAGAAATTGAACTGGCTCCTCATATTGATGGGATTCTGAAACCAAAGGCTCCCTCAACCCCTTTAAAAAAAAAAAAAAGTATTAAGGACAGCTTGCAGAAGCTGTCTTCTTTATAGTGGATGGATGAATAGTTCAAGCTCCATAGACTAAAAGCACTTCTTTGGCCTTTGGTGTTTAAACACTTTATTAGGGATTCAGTTTAAAAATTTGTACATGGTGACATGAAGCCATAAGATTTTCTCCTTCGGTACAATGGAAAACACTGATCTCATGGGGAGAGATGGGCCTGAGATACATCCATGGATGGAGTTTGACTGGGGCTAATATCCCTACTCCCTTTGTCTAGTCTTCTACAGCACAGTCCTAGGGAGTTGTCTGCAATTATGGGCACAAGACTCAGCTCGCTACAGCAAGCTCCACAGTAGAGGCCTTGCTCCTGCTCAGATCTAGCAGGGCTAAGCCTCAACAGCCACAAGTTGAAAATTGATTCCTCTGATCCCTCCAACTTATCTTATCAACCTGTCACCTTATCTTGCTCCTCCATTTGGTCTCCAAGCTCCTGGAATGAGCTCCTGGAATGACACCTACTGTCTTGACTTCCTCATCTCCAATTCCTTCTTGGACCCCTTGCAATCTGGCCTCCACAGTTTCCACTCTACTGAAACTGCTCTCACCAAAATCACTGACGACTTCCTTTTAGCTAAGTCTCTGGACAAGATCATTGAATATTATGGCATCTGATATCCTGTCTGCTGACGACACTCAACTCTCTCTCTCTCTGCCCTGATCTCTCCCCCTCCATCCAGTCTTGCATCATCAATGGACTTACTGCCATTTCTACTGCTGTCAACTCAAGCTTAATATGTCTAATACCGAACTCCTCATCTTCCCCCTCAGGCCTCTTTTAGACGAGCACACGGTACGCTCGCGCATGGTTCCCCAAATCCTGCGAGACGGGATTAGATGAGATGCTGCCGCGAATCACGCGCACGGGAGGGGGCCGTGCATTCTTTTCCGGCTGCGATTTGACTGGGTCGGCGATCGAGGTGGTCAAATTGCGGTCAGAAAAGAATGCGCATCCCCCTCCCGTGTGCGTGACTCGCGGCAGCGTCTTGTCTAATCCCGTCTCGTGGGATTTTGGGAACCATGCGCGAGCGCACCATGCGCTTGTCTAAAAGTGGCCTTAGACTCTCCTCTCCTGCTTCCCTCTCAATTTCCATTGATGGTGTCACCATCCAACCTCTCAGGCAAGTAGTCTGGGGTTTATCTTTGACTCCTTCCTCTCCTTTTAAACCTCTGTTGCTAAGACCTGTTGCTTCTCTTGGCATAACATCGTTCAAATCTGGCTGTTTCTTACTGTTTCCACTTCCAAAACTCTAATAATCTCTCGCCTTGACTACTGCAACCTCCCCCTTACTGGCGTACCCGGCTCTCACCTTGTCCCTCTCACTTCAGTTCAACACTCTGCTGCCAAAGTCATCTACCTTGCCCGTAGTTTTGATCATATTCGGCCCTCTTCACCTCTCTCCATTGGCTTCCTCTACCAGAACACGTTCAGTAAAAGCTTGTTTTTACCTTCAAGGTTCTTCATGGCCGTACTCTTCCCCCCCCCCCCCGCAATCTTTGTGCACTTGTTTCCCACTATATTCCTGCCAGGAAGCTTCATTTCTCCTCTTCCACCATACTCATGTCTCAGTACTCCCCACTCCTGGAAATGTCTTAATCCCTTCTCCCATGCAGAACCCCTGTACCTGGAACTCCCTTCGTCAGTGCATTCAATCAGCTCCCTCCCTCTCAACCTTAAAATCCCTCCTCAAAACCTCTCTCTTCCACCAGGCCCTCCCTAGCTACTTGCCCTTCCAGACTGGACACTGATTTGGTCCTTTCACTCAGCATTCATTTTCCTTGAAAGCATGTGTGCCTATGACTTCGAAACGTCATGAATGTTCGAGTCTCTCCACATGTTCCCCACTCCCTTGCCACCTTTCCTTTGTTCTTTCTAGATTGTAAACCCCCTCGGAGTAGGGACCTGTCTCTAATTATGATTGTACAGCACCAGGTACATTGCACGTGCTATATAAATAATAAAATGAGGGTGGCCAGGAACCCAATCCAGCAGTCTCCTATCTCCAGTTTCCATACCACTCCTCTTGAACCCAGGCACCTTCAACCCCACCCTTCCTAATTACTCCCCAGCTCCTGCAGATGTCACCTTCCAACTCTCTCTCCCACACCCATCCTTTGTGAAACTGTCCATACTCCCCCCGCCCCGAAAATCAGTAGAGGACATAAGAATCACATTTCAATTCAACTGCTGGAACTTGCTACATTAGAGGCCACTGTGGTAGGCCAAGGTACAGTTTAGGGGCCCCATAGCTAAGAGGCAATCCAGCTCCCTCCCCAACAGTATAACAGTTGTTTTGGCACCAACACTGGGAAATTAACCTGAGCAGTAGGGAAGTACTGACAGAGTAAGGTGCAGCATTGCCCCTAAAGCAAATACAACTTGCCCCAGAGCACTTTGAGGATGACAGACTTAGCTACTTGCCAAGGACTGCAAAGGATTGTACCATGAATCCCAGTTTTACCTCATAACCATAGGAACTAGGGCAGCCTCCCTGTTTGCTGGGGTTCAGAGAATTGTTCATCCCTATTCTTGTGTCCCAAGGTAGCACCCCACATGCTCATGCTGGGAAGGCTGTGTCATCTGCTTTTCTATCACAGGGGGTGAGGTTAAGCCATTAAGGATTGGAGGCATAGGAAGGTGTCTCTGCATATTGTTTCAGACAGAGTCAGTACCTCTCCCCATCCCTGATATTGTATAAAGACTCTACAGAAACCTCTGTCTGCTTGTCTCTTCCCCTGGCCTTTGTCTGCTTGTCCAGCCTGAAATAATACCCATGTCCACACAGAAAATCCTCACCCGAGGGCTTGGAAAGGCTCTAGTGCAATGGATCCTTAGGGCCTCTAAATATTGAGCAGCAGGAGATAGAATAATTAAAGTTGAACAAATGAAAAATCATCACCTTTCTAACAGCAAATAACCACTGGCAAATATTGCCAAAGAATGAGGTAGAACCATAGAATCTTAAAAGTTCCCAGGGACCGTATGGTCATCAAATCCAATCTCCTGCTTGATGCAGTGTATCCGGATGACTAGAACTACAGCATCTCCAACAGATAGCTGTCCAGTCTCTTTCTGAAAACCTCCAGTGATCGAGAGGTTCCCTGGCAGCTAGTTAGGAAGAGTCTCCTGATATTTAACCCAAACCCACCTTCCTATAATTTGAACCTATTGCTTCTATTCTGCCTTCTGTAGCAATGCAGAACTGGTCCTTGCCATCTTCTTGATGGCAGCCTTTTAGATAGTCAAAGACTGCTATCATGTCCTCCCTTAGTTTTCTCTTTGCTAGACTAAACATACCCAGTTCCTTCAAACTTTCCTTCCAAAACCCCTTATCATCTTTGCCACCCTCCTCCAAAGCCACATCAGTTTGTCAATGTCCTTCTTCAAACAAGGCACCCAAAACTAGACCCATTACCTTAGGTGACTAGTCCTGAATAGAGTGGAATTATTGCCTCTGTTGAGTTGGAAACAATGCTTCTGTTAATGTAGCCTAAAACTACATTAGCCCTTTTGCAGTCACATTTCTTTTTGGCATAAATCTTTTCTTTTGGGCAGAGCTTTTGGCAAGTGGGGATAGAGTGGGTGGGTTGTGGTGATGAGGGCAGGGATTTTATTGTATTGTTTGGTATTTTTACTATTTTATGTGTGTGCGCTTTGTTTTTGTAAACCGACCTAAGTCTTTAGGGAATGGTGGGATATAAATTTTAATAAATCAAATCAAATCACATTGCTGACATGTGCAGTTTGTGATCAACCACAATTTCCAGGTCCTTTTCACATGCACTGATGCCAAGCTGGGGAATACCTATCTTATACTTGTGCATTTAGATTTTCTTCCCCAAATGCAGAACTTTACATTTCTCATTTGAATTTCATTTTGTTAATTCCAGCCCAGATTTCATCTTATCAAGATTTTTAAATAAATAAATAAATAAATCTAATTCTATCTTCTAAGGTGGTAGCCTCCCAGTTTTGTGTCATCTATAAACTTGGTAAGTATTCCCTCCACCCAAGTCATTAATAAAGATGTAGAGCAGTACTGGACCCAGAACAGAGCCCTCTGGGACCCGTGTCAATACTCCCTCCAGCTTGACAATGAGCATCTGATGAACACACTCTGATCTTCAACTAGCCATGAATCCACCTTGTTTTAGTGTCTTCCAATCCACACTTTGCAGGTTTGTCAATGAGGATCTTTTGTGAAACTTTGTGAAATGCTTTACTGAAATCATGTCCACTATGTCCACAGCATTCCACTCATACACTAGTTACTCCATAATCTGTTCCTGACAAATTGCTGCTGGCTATGAGCAATCATTGCATTGTCATTAATGTGCTTACGGATCAACTTTTACAATCTGTTCTGGTATCTTCCTTGGAGACAAAGTAGTTTGAACAATATCTTTTACTGAACCAACTGTTGTTGGTGGAAATGTACAAGCGTTTGGACCTCACAAGGTCCTTCCTTAAGCAAGTAGGAGTCAGAACTGGGGCTGAAGTGACAGCACTGTTTGCCATTCTGCTGTTCATTGTCAACTTTTGGCATGCTTGCCACTGCATTTGCCATCAGTTTCCAACATTTCGAGAAACTTTCCAGCAGTTTGATAGTATTCTGACTTTCTGATAAACATCAGAACAAGTATTGAACTTGACTCGAGATGTCACGTTGGGAAACCAGCATGGACTGTTTCCCACAGACTTGTCAATCTACAACATGTTGTTTCAGGCCTAGTCAGAATTGAAGAGTTGAGCGAAGCACAGAGATGAACTGGTACAATATAAAGTAATTTCCTGGATACTGCTCCCCCACCCTTTAAAAACATTTGCCCATCTCTTGCCTTCTGGCACCTCACCTGTTTTCTGAGTTCTCGGAGATAAGAGGTTCTGAGAATATTTCAGAAAGTTCTTCATCTGGCCCTGAAGACTTGAATTAAGAGTATCCAGGTATTCATCATTTGTAGTCTCTAAACCAAGACTGGATGCCCTTCTAAGACATGTGCATTAGCCCTACCATTACTTACCACTCAATCAATATTTGATAACCTGCTGAGACAGGAGGAGGCCATACTTCTCTGTGTCAACTCACTGACTGATCCAAGATGACAAGACCCTACATGCACCTTACATTTTATTTTCCTGTTTTCTAAAATTCTCTCACCAAATCTAAAGGTATAGCAGTGGGGTTTGAAATCCTGAAGCTCCCTATAACCTTGGATTCCCAGAGAAGTTAAAACATAAGTAGTTAAGACTACCACATTCTTGACAGATGCCCAGCACAAGCATATGGGCTCAGAGTGACATATAGGTCTCTGCCTCAAATGATACATACAAGATGGTATGTCCAACCCCAGGTGTGACATCCTTCCTGATGGCCAGTATCAAACTTAGCAATGTCAAGTCTCTGAGCAGCTCCTCAACCTCCAAACATGAAAGCAACTGATACATTAATTTGCCTGTTATTACTCCTACAATTATTACAGGGGGAAACCGCAGGGAGAATACAAGCTGGGTGGAGACAAGTCAGATTCTGTGACATGTACATATCCAGTGCCAGGTGGGGTACTGTCCCATACAATTAGAGCTGTGATCCAATGGTGTAAGGAGGGGAGGTGACTTCTATGAAGAGCACCATCCACCAGGTGAACAAAGCAGAGCAAAAACAGCAGCCTTAGGGAAGCTCTTTCACTGCACAGGTGCTTCAGTAGGGAGGGCCCATCAGTGCACACAGGGTTCTAGACTTTGTGGCCCTTGATCATTCTTTTTGCAACGATGAGTTTATACCAATCAAGGGGACCAGAATAGACAGGTGAGAAGCCTTTGCCTGGGAAGAACGAGAGCTGATATAGAGCCAGAGCTAACGCTCCGTGCATGACATGCAGACACAAACTGCACTTGGGCACTGCAAGGGTGAGGTGGGGACTGAGGCAGAGAGCAGCCACTCTTGAAATAGTATCAAAATAATTTTATTTTCCTTATCCAAAAATTCAAAAGTTTGCATATAAATTGAAAGACTAATTTAAAGATGTCTCATCCCAAAATTAGTATTTCTAGTCACCAGGCAGACTGCAATTTTATGATCTCTCATTTTAAAACAGACGCACACCCATCTGTATCCACACAGGTAATTTTCAGAGCATGAAGCTGTCAAGAATTCAGAGTCACAGACCATCAGCAACTTTCCCAGCACATGCAGCATCTTAAAGTTGATGGAAATTAGTAAGCAGCCTAAGGCAAAACCCTTTCTGTAAAGTGCAGCCAAGGTTGATAAGTATCATTAACACCATTTCCAAGAGATTAAAAAATCTCTTCTGAAATTCACCCAAAATAGCAAAACAAAGAGCAAACACAAAGCATCAGCTTTAGAAGGGCTTGGAAGGGATGGGACAGCAAGCGCTGCATGCATCAAACAAGATCTCCTTCTTCAGCCATTTTAGCAGCTTCCAGGACAGTCTCTCACATTTGTACCAGTTCCAGTGGGACAAACTGGCTACAATGCAATTAATGCTTTGGGGCCATTTCTAAATCTCACAACAGGTTCCCATGAACAGAATTTGGAGCTACCAGCTTCCCCCTGAACAGCCTAGCATTTGGAGCCTTGAGCAAACCCAGGCCCTTAGTTCAGAAGGGTCAGTGAACACCCATCCCTCACCTCCAGGCCCTCTTTTCAACCTCAACTACACCACTACAAATAAGAACGTGCTCCTTTATACCCCCAAAATGCCTGCTAGCAGGATTCACTTTTAGCTCAGCAGGCTTAGTTTAAAGAACTGTGTCTCCTGATGCTGCAGGGAGTGTGTCCCAACAGGAAGCCAGTCAGTGTTTCAGATGCCTGTGGAAAGAGACACTCAGTGCTGAGAACGCTGCATACAAGACCTTTACCACGCCCAGTTATTCTGCACTTGCTATTGTGCTTATCACATGTGCTGGAGAAGTCTCTCCTCCTTGGAAATGTGTTCAGAATATATTCACAGGTGCTTCTGGCAAGTAGCCCAAAACAGGAGCGCAGGTCACACAATAACAGTGAATTCTGGGCACTCTCCTCCCCAGGCATCACCACATTACAACACAACACAGGCAAGTCCAGGAGACTCTTAGAATAGCTGAAAGTAAATTCAGTCTGGGACCCAACTGTCTGTAGCAGAGGTAACATTTCAAAGGTCCAGATCAAACTCATTCTTAGTTAGTGCTCATGACCAGAGGAGCTTAAGTCTCAAGTTGAAACAGAAACTTCCTAAGGAAGCTGGCCACTACCTAGTGATTCAAAGCTTCCCCTCAAACACCTTTGCACTCCCTGCCATGCTCCCTCTGCAAAGAAACTCCATTAAATGTGCCAGGTCAAGTCCTCATCCTCACTTAAGTCCATCTTTACAGCTTTCTTCTCATAAGGCTCATGGCAATGAAACAGGCAAGTGCCATGGAGTACATTCAGGCAGGGTGATGAAGACTCAAGCAAATGAGGAGGTGGATTCAGGGCAAAGTTTTTAACATACACAGCATTTGTATTCAAAACGCAGCCACCAACAGCACTTTTGATGTAACCAATGTATCAGTTACCTCAACAGAACACTGGTATGCCAGTACAACGCAATTATTTCAATGGAGAGGCTCCAGAAGGATTACCATTTGGCCATAAATCTGCAGTAGTGGAAAAAACCCCAAAAAACCCCTGGGAAACATCCAAGGAGGTTTCATGGAGCATTCAAGGAGATTGCAAGAAGTGGGCTGTGCAGCTGGGCTGGAGTTCAGGGAGTGAACTGAATTTTTCACAACACATGGTAAATGTTCAGCATTTGAAAGAAATGCCCTGAGCAGTTTTTCTTCCAGTCAAACCTCATTCTGCTCCCTATTTTCACAGGGAAAGCATAGTCGTTGGGCAGCTGACTGAAAAATCATTGCACTGGTCACTCCAAAGCTAGCTGGTGAGCCAGAAAGTCAGGAAAGCAGCAAGCTTTCCTTCTGAGAAGACAGTTCTGAAACTCCTCCCTGATGATAAAACTCCAATCTGAATCCTCCTTTCAGTAAAAGAGAGAATGCCTACATCACAAAGAAAGCAACTCTATACCAGAGAGGAAGAAACAAACAAGGAATGGTTCCCACCTTGCAACAGCAGATTAAGGGGCAGCAGTAACCATAGGAAGTGCAGCCATTTTTCTGTGTTGTTAACAGGGCTCTGCAACTGGAGGAGAAACCCTGAGACAGAGGCACAGCTAGTAATGGAGCGGCGAGACAACCTTTTGGAAAGTAATACTGCAGCCCAGCAACTGAAGACACTGAGCCAGCCTGAGATAAAGGCAGTTGCAGGGCAAGATACCAGGAGAACACAGGCTGAGGACAGGGAGAGGGGACTGCTGCATACACTAGGTCTGTAAACCTGGAGTGGCAAAGCCAAAGTCCCAGAGGCCTTGAAGAGATCATCATCCTGGATGGCCAAAATACTGCTAACACAACTGAAGTTGAGCTGCTAGACTGGCCAATGGCCTTGAAGACTGAGGGCTTAATGCTCAACCCTCCCAGAACCAATTGCAACTGAAGGACTGGAGAGTCATCAACTCCAGTGCTGGCTGTTACTGCTTGGATCTTGGAGACCTTGTGGAGGCAGAGGAGCTGGAAAGGTTCATGGGCAGGATGCCAACACCTACTGACAGATACATTAGGACCATGGAGGCCATCATCAGTGAAGACATTCCCTGCTCTGGGGCAAAAAAAGTAGCTAGGCTATGCAAGCACTGGTACATATGTTCCTGTGTGTGTGTAGGAGCTCTCTCTGCTACAGCTTAAGCCATAGGCCTCAGGAGTCTTAGTTCAGTCCTCACCCTTTTTTTCGTTTTCATTCTTCTTTTATGTCTTTGCAGCAGAGAGAGAAAGTGAACAAGCAAGACGGGTGGTGGCAGGAGGAAGGAAAGCACTGGAGGGCTAAGGAAAAGATGGGCTTCAAACTGTGCAGAGATGACAAAGAAAACAAGAACACGGAGAAGGGGCTCCAGCTCAGGCTTGCGTAACTGAGGCAGGTCTCATGGCTCCAGCAAGCACTAGTTTGTCTGTTCTCATGGAGAAATTCAAATTCATATCACCCCCTAGCCAGTCAAAGGGCCACAGTGGTGGGGCAAGGCAGGCCTTGGCTTTATAAGAAAGGAGTTCTTATTCATACCAATCCAGTTAGAGTTGCTTAGTATGAAAGGATAGGATTCTATTAAGAATCTACCTGCAATTATGTCCATTCTAGTTGGAACTGATTAGTTAGCTTCAAGGAAGATCAGCAGAAGTCACAGCATTCTGCAAGAGGGAATAAAACCTCACACACAGCTGGATCCCTCCAAATCACTAAACACTCCAGAGAGCCTGCAGGGAGCTCACTTCAACACCAGGGATAAAGCTGGGCTCCACTCAAACAGAAAACAGGACGAGGGATGGTTATTGTTTTAAATGCAGGTTTTAGTACAGTATTCCCTTCAACCAGGAGCACCAATATAAGCAATAAGAAGGGAAAGGCCAAGTGTGTGAAAACTTGTCCTGTATCCACAGAAATTCTGTGCATGTGCTGGATCTGTGCCACTGATGTAGGGCAGAGTGACAGCAGGTAACATCCTTTTAGCATAACTGGCCAGGACTCGGGCTCCATGATACCAGGTTTCGCAGACCGAAGCATCAACCTGTGTTCTCTCTGTTCCTGACATGGCTGTTCTCAGAAGGGCGAGTGGCCTCTTTTGACAGGAGGATGGCTTGTTTGGCTGTCCTCACATCCACACATTCAAAGGCACAGGAATCCAGGAACATGCTGGGGATCTTGTTACCAAAATACAACTTGCTGTTTGTAGTGATGGCCTGGTATTCCATTAGCTCCAGATATGCAGGTGTAAGCTTCAGCTGTAGACAGAGAGAAGATAGTGTTAAGTGCCTCCATGCCAAATGCCACTACAAACTCCCATCCCAGCAGTGCAGTACAATCTGTATGGTGTTCGGTGATCAGTACTGAAATCTCTGCAGCAAAATGCCTGTAATACAATCAGCCAAATCAGATTTTTAATCCTATGTTAAATTTATACATTTATACCACCATAGTAAGACTAACATAGCGTTTAAGTGTGCAAAGCACTTTACAGTTACTAATCTTTACTCTACTCTTTAATAACCTTCACACCAGCCCGATAAGGTGAGTAGGTTGGCAGGCCAGGTGATTATTCCCATTTTACAGATAGGCTCAGAAACAGTGACTCACCCCAAGGCTGGCCAGCTGAGCAAGGATTTGAAGCCAGGTCTCCCAGCCCCAAGCTCTCTCTGCTGCAGCAGCCCCCACAGTTCATCACAACCAAAGATGTAGCCAAAACTTTGTTATTCACCTTGTTTGAGCCAGCTGTTTTTTGAGCAGCATAATATTCTGCATCAGCTTTTGCCTTCTCTCTTGCTAGGAAAGCAGCATCTAGTATAGCAACAAAAATGCATTAGGCAAACAGTAATGCTAGGCCAAGCAGCCAACAGCTGGAGTCCCACAACTAAACCCCTACATTTCATTTGCTTGACTGGTTTGTAACGGTCTAGCACAGTAACATATACAAGTATACACATGCCCTTCAACTAAAGGTGAAATGAATATTCAAGGCAAATGAAATATCTGACAATTTCTCCCACTTTGTTTTGGGTCTGTCAAAATGGATACAAACCTCTATCCACTCAATATCGGAGAAACATGTGTAAATGCCCACTCATTTTATAAGGCATCTGGCAGAAATGTGTCATGGGTACACAGAAAGAAAAGAACCCAGAACCTTTAGATTAACTGCTGCAAAGCAGAGCTACTGAGTCACACTGGCAGTGCCCTTTTAAGGATCTATAAACAGCTCTTTCTGTGGCTGAATTAAAAAGGGAGGGGTTCAGCAGTTGCTCAGGTAACTCAGGTGATAAGAGCTTAGAAAAGGAAAATTAAGGTTGCTTACCAGTAATTGAGTTTTTCAAGAGAGGTCTATGGATTCTCACTCTTGGGATTGTGTCCTGCTTGTCAGGTGTCCTAGAAAGAGTTCATCTCTCTGGGAGTTTTTACACGGACTCTTAGTCAGGGTTAATTTTTCTTATCCCAGATTTAATGGTCCATGTAAGTGACTTATCCCAGTATAATTAGTCTGGGTTTAGAATAAACACCATGCTCACAAAACCGTTTTTCCAAGGTTTTATTATTCTGGGTTCAAAATAAGCCTGGATTAATGTCGGTGTAAACACTTATTCCAGGATAAGCATAAAATGATAATAGAGAGCACTAGCAAGACCTGACATCCTCTCTACCCTGAACTGTCAGTGCAGGGTGATCAGTGAACCCCAGCCCAGGGTTTTGGAGCTAGGGCTTGGAGCCTCCCCAAGCAAGCGCTCGCTCCCTCCCTCAGCTTCATGCTTTCTGGGGTGAAGTTTCCCACCCGTTGTTGCCTATGGATTTCCCTATAGAGAGATGAATGAAGGCTTAACACTTGGCCAGGGGAAGGGAGTCTGCCCTGCGGGGCAGTGGGTTGGCAGCCTCAGCAACAGTTTGTGCAAGAGCCGAGAGAAATTGACAAGAGCCAGCCGCTGCAGAGAACAACTGGCTACAAAGCATCCACACAGCTCAGTGGGGGCATCAGGGCTTGGCTGCTTGCCAGAGGCAGCGCAGTGGCGCGTAGTAAGTGCTGGGAAGAGCATGCTGAGAGAACATCGGGATATGGGCTGAATGGGGGCTGCAGCAAGTGATTTGGGGGTGCAGGGACCTGGAGTTACTCTTTCACAGAGACTCTGAGCAGGAAATCAGCGTTTTAATATCTCTTCCCCCAAACCTGGTGGGATTAGTGGTGGGATTTTCCATTAGCGGTGGGATCATTCAAAGGGGGGAAAAACATAGTGGATGAAGGGGATGGAATTCAGCAGCTTAGCACTATGGGATTTTCAGTCCTCCGTGTTAGTCTAAACCCGTATTAAGTGTTTACACTGCTATCCCAGGATAAAATTAAAATCCATGATAGAAATGTCCCTGGATTAATAAACAGCCTGGATTAATAAACTCATTATATAAACCTGGGATAACATCTGTGTAAAAACACCCTCTCTGATGCAGCCCTCTTACATGTCTAGTCTGTAGAGAACAGTATAGAAGGCGAGGCTCGCCCTCACCCTCTCTCCCTTGTGCAGGCTTTCTGTCTCACAAAAGGAGAGAGCTTAAAAAGGAGAGGGTGGAGCCTTCCCGCCTCAGTTCTTTCCAAATAATGAAGACAACCAACATAACTAGTCTCTGAGTTAGAGAGGAGGGCCAAGCAGGTAGTGAGAATCCACAGAGCTCTCTTGAAGAACTGGTCCCCTCATTTCTTCTTCAAGAGGATGAGAGTCTCACTCATGGAAGATTAAAAAGATGTTCCAAAGAGAGGAACAGAGGCAGGTGCAAGGAATCAATTAAATAGATATAACAATACTACCCTCCCAAACGATGCATCCCTACACACTGTCAAATCAAGGGCATAATGCTTCCAGAAAGAAGGTCCATTTGGCTGCCCTACAAATTATTATTATTATTAACAAACGTTTATATAGCGCCAGCAGTGTACCTGGCACTTTACAAAGTAATAAAATAGACACGGTCCCTGCCCCTAGGGCTTACAATCTGAGAGACAGGAGCTGGGGGAGAGACATAGGAAGGGGAACAGAGGGAGAGACAAGGGGTCTAACATTCATGAAGATGCGAGGTCTCAGGTGCACGTACTTGGCTTGGTTATGATGAGAATGACAGCAGGCAGGTCCATGTGGCAAGGATAAGGGTAAACAGATCGTAGGTATAGGAAATAGTGGCTCAGCAGGATCAAGAGTCAGACAGAGCAGAGTGAAAGAGGTGAGTTTTAAGGAGAGATTTGAAGGTATGAAGGGAGGGGGCAAGGCGGATGTGGACAGGGAGGGAGTTCCAGGCATGGGGGGCAGCAAGTGAGAAGGGAAGAAGGAGCTTAGGGGAGCAGGGAAGGCATGGAAGGGTGAGAGAAGGGACAGAGGAGGAGCGAAGTGCACGGGCTGGAGTATGGAGGACGATAAGTGCAAATCTCCCGTATTTGCCTAAAATTAGCCACAGAAGCATCTACAGCTCTGGTGGAATGAGCTCTCAAGCCCTGTGAGGGAGTCCCTACCAGCTAACTTGCAATGTGTGGGTACACTGTACAATCCACTTGCAAAGGTGCTGTGCTGACACTTGAACCCTCAATTCCCCCCGTCATAGGAAACAAACAGAATCCAATTACCAAAAGCGTTTGGTACATTCAATATAAAAAGCTATGGCCCTTTGGACATCTGAAGTGTGTAAGGCCACCGCCCTAGATGTTACCAGAGTGGGGTCGGGGGGGGGGAACAGACAAAGTTAACCTTAGCTGTAAACACAGGGTCAGTTCTAAGGTCAACATATGGAACCTAAGGTCACCCTATGAAAACTAAGCAGGGAAGTGAAGTATGCAGAGCTGCCAATTTACTTACTGTCCAAGCTGGCAAAACTGCCTTCATGGATAGGGACTCCAAAGAACAGGAAGCTATAGGCTCAAAGGGGACCCCCAGCACTTTAGTGAGAACAAGATTTAAATCCCACTAAAGCACAGGCTGGTTCACTCTGGAATACATGCTAATTAGACCTTTCCAGAACGGCCTCAATAGTGGATGAGAAAAAAAAGAGAGTGTCTTTGTGTACATGCTAAGGATGCTGATCGAGCGGGTAATAACATTTTAGCAGACGATAGGGATAAAACCAAAAACTTAAGTTCCAGCAGATAAATCAGGATCTGGGGGCATGGGAGTCCTGTCAGCAGAACGTCTCTGTTCCAGTGACTAAACCTTTTCCATTTAGCAGATGGAAAACACATTCTTTTCTAGCATTCAGTATGATATTGTGAACTTCATCAGGCAGAGCTCATGGCATATAAACTATGCCATCAAGTGGAGGGAGCTGAGGTCCTGTTGAGACATTTAGTCATTCTGTTAAACAGAAAATCTCTGTGAATTGGCAGAATGCTGGGGTTTTTTTTTGCCAGATCACAAAGTAGAGGATACCAGGGTTGCCTTGGGCTAGGAGTATTAAGTAGGTCCTGTTCCTCCTGGTTTTGTAAACTACCCTCAGAATGAGCAGGCAAGGCAGAAAAATGTAGAGGAGACTGCCACTTCACTTGAGAGTGAAGGCACCTGAAAACAACCGGTGGTCTAAACCCGAAGCGGTGAGCTTTCCTAGAATCAAAGTTGGAATGGACCTCAAGGGCTATCTAGCCCAAACTCCTGCTTGGATGCAGGATGACTACAGCTACAACATCCCCAACAGAAGGCTCTCCACCTGTTTTTTGAAAACCTCCAATGATAGAGAGACTACAACTTCCCTACACAGCTTGTTCCAGCATCACACAGCTCTTGCAGTTAAGACTTTTTTCCTGATATTAACCAAAATCTACCTTCCTATAACTTGAGCCCATTATTTCTAGTCCTGCCCTCCGTAGCAATGTAGAACAACAGCACCCTTTAAATATTTGAAGACTCCTATCATGTCTCCTCTTGGTCTACTCTTCAGTAGGCTAAAGTTACCCAGTTCCTTCAAGTTCTCCTCCTAAGACTTGCGTTACGACCATTTATCATCTTTGTCAACCTTCTTTAAACCTGTTCCAATTTGTCAATGTCCTTCTTAAAATGAGACACCCAAAACAGGACACAGCAAGCTCTGATCCAAATAATTCCAAATAGAGTGGAATTATTACATCTGCCAGCTTGGAAAGAATGGGTGATTTCAGACGATACGACATTCACCCTGGCTGAACCACAGTCAAACATGGGCTGCATTTGACTGTGGTGAACGTCTGTTGGCTCGCCGCCAGATGTGCACCACAGTCAAACGTGGCCCATGTTTGCATTCACCACACTTCTGGACCTCCGGACGCGAGGAGGTCGAGAAGTGTGGTGAAAGGCCACTACAGCTGTGGTGAACGGAAAGTAACGTCTGGTTACTTACCATTCACCGCGGTCAATGGCATTCACCCCTGCCCTTGGTTGCAGCAGCGGCCGAATTAGCCGCTGCCCGTCGAGAGGGGGGAGGGCCGCCGTGGAACGCAGGGGGCAGGGCCATGTGGCAGCACGCTGCGCTGCGGCCCCACCTCCTCCGGGTGTGCATGTGCCGCTTTAGACGTGACGGCCGGCCGCTTTCACCACGGGCCGTGGGGTGGTTCAGACCATGGCCGGGGACAATGGGGCGCACGTCTGTTTCCGTGCCCCTTCACCCCCGGCCATGGTCCGAACCACCCCATGGCCCGTGGTGAAAGCGGCCGGCCATCACGTCTGAAATCACCCAATGTCTCTGTTAATGCAGCCTAAAATTGCATAAGCCTTTTTTTGGAGCCGCATCCCATTACTGACTATAGTTTAGTTTGTGATCGAACACAATCCCTAGATCATTTTTACATGTGCTGCTGCTAAGCCATGTATCCCCCATCTTATATACTTGTGACTTTGCTTTTTCTTCCCCAAATGCAGAACTTTACATTTATCTTGGTTGAATTTAATTTTGTTAATTTCAGCCCAGCTTTCCAACCTATCAAGATTTTTTTGAATTCTAATTCTCCATCTACCAAGATGTTAGCTACCCCTTGCAGTTTTGTGTCATCTTCAAACTTGATAAGTATTCCCTCCACCCCTTTATCCATGAATAAAGATGAATAGCACAGGACCCGGGACTGAGCCCTACAGGACACAATGCTTGATACTTAACATAAGTGCCATACTGGGTTATCTGTCTTGATCCATCAAGCCCAGCAGCTCGTCTCCGACAGTGGCCAATCTCGGCTGCTTCAGAGAAGTCCCCAAACAGGTCATAACGGGACAATCTATTCCCTGTTGTTCACTCCCAGCTCCTGAGAGTCAGAGGTTACATTCTCCCAATGTAACCTATCACCCAATCCTTTTTTAAACCCACCAATGCTACTGGCCTTGACCACCTCCTCTGGCAACAAATTCCACAAGTTAATGGAGTGTTGAGTGAAAAAATACTTTAGTGTCCCTAGTTCTAGTACTATTTGAGAGGGTAAATAACTCCCTATTTACTTGTTCCACACCACTCATGATTTTATAAACTTCTATCATAGCCCCTCTCAGTTGTCTCTTCACCCATCAAGCCTCTCCTCATACAAAAGTCCTTCCATACCCTTTATCATCTTTGTTGTCCCTCTCTTTACCTTTTCCAGTTCTACAATATCCCTTTTGAGATGTGGCAACCAGAACTGCACACAATATTGAAGGTGTGGTTGCATCACAGATTTACGTAGCAGCATTAAGATATTTTCTGTTTTATTCTCTATTCCTTTCCAAATAGTTTCAAACATTGTTTTTTTTACTGCTGCTGCACACAGAGCTGAGGTTTACAATATGTCATCCACAGTTGACTCCAAGATGTTTTTCCTGAGTGGTAACCCCTAATTTAGAACCCAGCATTGTGTACATATAATTTGGATTTTTTCCCCTATGTGCATCACTTTGCACTTATCAACATTAAATTTCATCTCCATTTAGTTGCCCAGTCTCCCAGCCTCAGAAGTTCCTCCTGCTATTCCTCACAGTCTGCTCAGGTTTTAACTACCTTGAATAACTTTGTGTCATCTGCAAATTTGTCGCTATACTCTTTACTGCGTTTTCTAGTTCATTAATGAATCTATCACAATGCTACTTGCAGCACATATCCCTGGAGCAGTGGCAGCTGGTGGTTTTTGAGGCTGGTGGGGCAGTGGGTGGGTTGAACCTTCTGCCGGTGGCTTTGCTGCTGGCGGGCTGGAGCCAAGGGCAGTGGTAGGCCAGTGGTGTGGCTTAACTCAGCAGCAAGGAGTTCCCAGGGTTAACATTGGATGGACATTACATCAGTTAATGCTGGGAACTCCTTGCTGCTGTGTGAAGCACTCCCACTGGGGGACAGAGAGCCCTCTTACTGGGGTCCCCATCCACTCTCTCCTACTGGGTCCAAATTAACCATAGCAGGTTACAAAAACAGATTACATTGCCATTGCCTACCTTTATCCTGAACCCTCCAATCCTCGATTTTCATGGCATCCTTTTCATTCTCTTCTCAGAATGAAGAGAATCTTCTCTTCTCTTCATTCTCAGAAGAGAATGAAAGGAAAGAGAAGAACAACAAAGGAGAGTAGGAGGGAAAGGGTTTAGTTTTGGTGTATGAGAAGAGTAAGGGGAAGAGATGGGTTCAGTGGGGGACAGGGGAAAGGGGTCTCCTTGTTGTCTGCAGCCTTCTCTTCTGCCATGCTCCTACCTACTTTCTCCTCTGTTCACAAGGAGAGCAGTTGCAGGTCTGTATAGCAACCAAACACTCCCTATCCAAGCCAGCATCCCCAGTACCAACACTGTATCCCCGGCATCCAAATGCCTGTCCAAGCAAACAGGCCTTTTAAAAAAGTTTGGCCAGTTTCAGGGCTGCATTGCCACCAAACCAGGCCCATTGAGACCAGCATCCCCAGTACCTACACCGTATCCCTGGCAGCCAAATGCCTGTCTAAGCAAACAGGCCTTTTAAAAAAGTTTGGCCAGTTACAGGCCTCTGTTGGCACCAAACCAGCCCCATCAAAATTTAAACAGTGCATTTCTGTTTCTCAACAAAAACCCCAGGCAAGATGCTCAAAATCACACAGTCACAAGCAGAGAGGCCAGAAACTACTTTCCAGAAGGGAGCAACAGTGAAACAGTGAAGGGACCATTTTAAGAAAAGAGTAGCCACGACCAGTAGACCCACAAATTTACAAAATGGCCTCTCTACTCATGCTTGGGAGGGGAGAAGGAATGCAACAATGCATCATGCAAACACAGAGCAAGCAAACCAAACCATCTTAATGCAACAATGGGTATTTTCAGACATTACGAGATCACGGTCAAACACGGACAATCCCCTGTGGTGGCGGATGGTCCCGTAACCTCTGGTTGCTCGCCGCCAGATGTTCACCACGGTGAACCACTGGCGGTGAGCAAAATAACCCTGCTTTCGAGGATCGTCCAGGCACCGTCCCCGAAAGCGTAGTTAATTGAACCACCACCCGGAATCGGCAGACGGTAACGTCTGCTACCACCGCCGATTCCGGGCCATGGCCCAGACCCCGGGACAGAATCGGGCACAGCAGCTGGATTGGCCACTGCGCCTGCCCGTCTCCAGGAGGGCGGGCTTCTGGGGGAGCATGGGGGGTGGAGCTGTGCGGCTGCATGCTGCACCACGCAGCCCCGCCCCCTCCTCAGATTCCCCGCTGGAATCAGCCGGCTCATCTGTTGACGAGCCGTTTTGTTTCTGGCCGGGAATCAAAAGGTGATTTCATGACGGGGCCAATAGGCGCCCCGTCACATCTGAAATCACCCAATGTTATGTGCAGTCCTTAGCACACCATAAAAACAGCAGCAGGGATTTCTACTTGCCCCCCAAAACATGCTACACAGCTCTGTTGCAATGTAAGAGGTAGTTGCTGCTGAAACTAATCACGGAGCATTCATGCAAGGCATAGCCATTAGTGAAAAAGCCTGCCACAACATCCCACCAAACTGCAAAGGGCGGGGCCATTTTAAAATGTAAGGAACATTTCAGCAAAGATTAGAATCCCTTCCATTCAAGCCCCTAGGTCCCCCACCTGTAAAACAGAAAGCAGACAGTTTACATCAAAAACTGCCAAGAAAGAGACCAATTTTAACCAAAAGTAGCCAGCCATGGCCAGTGGAGGCACCAGAAAATGGCCACAGCCTTTGCACATGCTTGAGGGGTTTGGGAGAGGAGCAGGGGGAAACTAGCAGTGCACATACAAATACGAACACAGAACAAACAAAAGTAAACCAGATCTTAAACTAACAGAACCATATTATGTGAAGTCTTAGCACACCACAAAAGCAGTAGCGAAGAATTCCACTAGCCCCCCAAAACATGCTTCACTATTACAGCTCTGTTGAAGTCCCATTTCCCCCAGCAGCCCCCTTAACCCCAGTCCCAATTTCATCAGTCCCCCAGAAGTCCCATTCTCCCGCAGCCTCCCTGAAGCCCCTTTTTCACCAGTGTTTCCCAGAAAAATAACTAAAAATAACTAACTCACCAGGGGATATGTCTGATGCAGGTCCAGCAGCAGCATGGGGTAACAAAGCCACAAACAAGCCAGGCCAACCAGCACTCTCTCTCTACCAAAATGGCACAGATCACCAGCATGCCAAATGAGGAGCGCTCTCTTTTAACCCCCACCCTGAGGGGGTACAGCAGGCAGCCTGAGCCCTCAACAGAAGCAGCTGTGCACAGGCACACACTGCCTGGGTGTTTGAGTCTCCAGTCCAGACGGAGTCTTTCAAAGCAGCCCATAGGGCTCTATGTAACACTGCCCCCACTGGTGGGAAAAGCAAAGAGCATGGGCTCTAAGCCCAATAGTCCAAATTACTTTTGTAAAGTTTTGTCCCTTAAGGGACCCCTTAGAGCAGGCTCAGCAGGAGGCACTGGTCCCCACCCCCTCAGCTCCTGCCTGCACATGTGTCCAGGGAGGCACAACACTGAGCACTCAGCTGATTGCTGAACTGGAGGACTCGGAGCATGTCTGGAGAGGGTTGCTGGTTCTTCCCTCCCCCACCCAGCCTGGTGCCTTTGGGACTCAGGTGACGTTTTTTTTCCCCTTTCTTTTTAAAAGCATGAAGAGTGTGCGGAAGGGGATCAGGCCCCTGGTGCCCTGCAATGTGTACCACCCCTGCCCTGGAGCACCTCATTATTTGCTTCTTTCCATTGTAAAAACTGACCATTTAGTTCTACCCTTTGTTTCCTATCCTTTAACCAGTTATCAATCCACGATAGTCATAGGATAGGAGGCAGTGTCCTATTTAGTTTCCCCAAGAGTCTTTTGTGAGGGATGCTTTCTGAAAATCCATATACACTATGGGTGAAGCCACATGAGACAAAGTGGGTCTCTGTCTCACATGATGCATACCATGCCTTGGGTAGCTTTCCCCCACTCTGGGCAGGCGGGCCATCAGTGCATTGTGTGGCCGGTGCCCACCAGATTGTCCCCCCCCCCTTTGGAAAAATTCTGATGACACGTTGCAGAGTAACCTCACCCAACAAGGCTACCCATGACGGGGCAACTCATGTGCCTGGGCCATACTTGCCCCACCATGCAGAGAGCACTGCTGCGGGGCCCTGAGTGGCAGGCATTTTTGCCATCATGCGTGGCCACATCATGGACAGGGGTGGGTTCTCAGTCAGACCAGGGGAGTGGCCAACCCAGCTTCCCCACAACTGTCTGTCTGGCTCCCCGTGCTGGCTCCACAGTGTGGCAGCACCGATTGCTTGCCATGCGGCCATGCAGGGTTCAGGTCACCGCAGCTTGTCTGGCTGCACCCTATATCAATCGGCTTCGTTCCAGTTTGATGATGAACATTGATCACTCCGAGTACAGTTCTTTCAACCCACCATGAATTCACCTTGCTAGACTGTCTTCCAGTCCTCACCTTGTCAATGAGGATCTTGTGTGAAACTTTGTCAAATGCTTTGCTGGAATCAAGCAAATCAATCTCCACAGCTTCCCCTCATACACTAGTTATTCTATCAAAGAAGGAGACAAGATTAGTCTGCCATGACTCATTTGTGACAAATGCATGCTGGCTACGAGCAATCACTGCATTGTCCTCAGGTGCTTACAGATTGACTGTTTTATCATTTGTTCTAGTATCTTCTTACTATTCAAATCAGGCAGAATGGCCTCTAATTTTGGGGACATTTGCCCATCTCCAGTTTTCTGGCACTTCACCTGTTTCCCAAAATAACGGACAGAGGTTCTGACAGTACTTCAGAAATTTGTTTCAGTACCCTAGTACTTTCATCTGGCCCCGACAACATGAATTTGTTCAAAGTAGTATTCCCTGACCTCCTCTTTATCTATTATGGACTGTAATCTTTCCTCCTCGTTGTTCATACACCTGCTGCCAGGTTGGACACAGTTCCCCTTTTCTGTGAAGAGTAAGACCGAGGCGTAATAGAAGCTGAGAAGTTCGGCCTTCTCTTATCTCCTACTAACATTTCACCATTTTCACTGACCCACCATTTTCTTATTCTGCCTCATAGTTTTTAAAAAATGGTAATAGCAATGTCGTCATTAAGTGACCAGTTGTGGCAATCTGCCCCTTTTCTGCTCAGAGCATCAGCTAACATGTTCAACTCTTCAACAAGGTGTATTGCCATAGGAAATACTGCATGCTTTACGCATCATTGCCAGATGGTCACAGCCTCCTGCAACAGGGTTATGGACCTTGCTTCCCTCTGCCAATTGAGGTACTACATACCTGACATGCAGTCTGTGGTGATCTGCATCACTGCACCTGCAACATGCTATAAGAAGGCTTTGAGAGCCCATCAAATGGCTGTGAGCTCCAGAACCTTGGTGTGGAAAGACTACTTGTCTGGACACCATAGCCCTCAAACAGTAAATTGTCTTCAGTGAGCATCCCACCCTCTAAGTGACGCATCAGTGGTAACTGTGACTGTGCATTCTGTTTGCTTGAAGGATACACCTTTCAGGACATGGCAACATCTTGTCCACCACTGCAGAGATTGTAGGATTGCCTGGGGAATCATGAAGAATCTATGCATTGAGTGTAGCCTCAAATTGTAGTTGTTCTTAATCAACATTGGAGGGGCACATGTGAAGCCTTGCATATGGGGTTGCCATCATCATGGATCCAATCCTTTACTTATTATCTGAGTAAAGTCTTGACCAGATGGCAGCAGTGCCTGTATAGACCTATGATCATGGTACATATACTGTGAAAATGGTCCTTGGGTAGGAAAACCCTTCCAAGATGAGAGTTAATTGTGTCCCCTATGAAGGGCAGCAGTTGTGCTGGCTGAAGGCATGATTTATTCATTTAAATTTCTACTCCACCCATCCCCTAAGGCTCAGTGCAGTTTACAATATTAAAAACACAAACTACATTAAAATCCCTTTTAAAAAAACCCAAACCTTTACCCCTAAGCCCACCCACCCCAACCCCTATCCCAGCCTACCAAATGCTTTACCAAAAAGAAATGTTTTACACTGCTTCCAGAATATGTTCAGGTGGACCTCTGGGGGGCAGGGGAGAGTTCTATAATATTGGGGCAGCAACTGAAAACTCTTCTCTACAAGCCCTTGTCATATACTCAAGATTGGCAGGTGATACCCACAACAAAGTGCTCCTGGCTGACTGCAAGGGTCGCAGTGGAGCATGATAGGAAAGGCGGTCAGATATGTGGGACCCATGCCATTTAGGGCTTCAAGGTCAAAAACAGCCCCTTGAATTGTGCCCAGAATGCTATAGGATACCAGTGTAATGTGCTCACAGGTTTAATGTGCTCACAGGTGTAATGTGCTCACAGCGACCCGTCCCCAAAAGGAGCCAGGCTGCTGCATTCTAAAACAGCTGTATCTTCTGAACAGTCATCGAGAGCAGCCCTACACAGGGCGCATTTCAGTAATCTAACCTTGAGGTAACAAAGGCATGGATGATGGTGACCAGATCTGAATTACATAGAAAGAAAAGGACTCCGCCTCCTCACCAGGTGGAATTGGCCATTCCCACAACCTGATGTTCCAGGCGTAGCAAGGGATCCAAAAGCACTCCAAGGCTGTGAGCCTGGGTAACCAGAGAGGGCCCCATCAATGACAGGGGTCCCAATCCCCTCCAAATCACAAGTTCGGTCAACCATCATCACTTCGGTCTTGTGTGGATTCAGTTTCAATTGGCTCACCTTCATCCAGTCCCCACCAGCAGCCAGGCATTGGAAAGTACCAAGACCGTAGGACCTGAGCTGGATGGTAAATCTGGCTGTCCTCAGCATACTGATGGCACTTCACTCCAAACATCTGAATGATCTCGCCCAGCGGTCTCAGATAATAATTGATAATAACTGAACAAGAGGGGAGACAAGATGGAACACTGCGGGACACCACAGGGGAGGTCCAAAGGGGGCGACAAGCAATCTCCCATCACCACCAGTTGGGACCTCCCTGACCAGAATAAACAGAATCACTCAAGCGTTGTCTTGTGCACCCCTGCCAGGTCCCACAGTCGTGTCAACAACACTTTATGATCAGGCTGCTGAAAGGTCTAACAAAATCAACAGGGACAATTTCATTTGTCAATCTCCAGGCGTAGATCATCGACCAAGGCCACAAGCGCAGTCTCCATGCTATACCCTGAATGAAAACCTATCTGAAATGGGTTCAGGAATCCGATAACATCAAGAGGAGCCTGAAGCCGCTGGGCAACAACCCATTCAATAACCTTCCCTAAAAAGAGAAGGTTAGAGAAAGGGTGATAGATGGCCAAGGTGTCAGCATCCAAAGATGGTTTCTTGAGCAGGGGCCAGACCACCACCAGTTTTTAATTTATTTTTATTTATTTCATTATTTTTTTATTCCGCACCCTCCTGCTCACAGAGCAGCTCGGGGTGGCTTTAAGTGTGTCTGACAGCCTACCCTCCTAAAGGGAGGTATTAACAACCCCCGCCAGTAATGGCCCCAGTGTCTCCCAGCTGGCTTTCGTCAGCCAGGTCGAGCAAGGATCTAATTCACAACTGGCTTCCCACAACGCTCCAAGCAGAACCTCCGCATCAGTGGATGACGTTAATTGAGACTGATCAAAAAGGACAAGACTGAGCTTCCACAACCCCAAACTCTGATTCTGCAGCTGAAGTAGTAACACCCACACTGCGGTGAATATGAGCAATTTTGTCTGCAAAGTAATTAATACAAATGTTACAGCAGGCAATAGATGACTCTAGTTCAAGGCGGAGACAGACTGGATTAACCAGACCTCACTACCCAGAATAGCTCTGCCAGATGAGACTTTGCAGAAGCGATGATAGCAGAGAAGAAAGTTTTCTTTGCGGTCATCGCAGCCATGGCATAGTCCTTCAAAAATGATCTTTGCCACAATCGGTTGGCTTCAGCGTGAGCTGAGCACAACCTGTTCTAACCTCTTGCTTCAACCGCTTCAGGTCCCCCGTATACCAGAGTGACCTATGCTGTTGCAGCAGTGGGAGTGCACACCTGGGTGCAACCATGTCAATGATCAGACCATTGTCTGCTGAAGGCCCAGCTTCCTGCCCTCCTATGCCCTCAATGGGGTGGTGGACCAGTTAGGTTGGCCCGCCCCTGGAAACCAATGGATCCAATTGGTTTCCAGAACTCTCTGGGGGATATACCTACTGACCTTGACGGCTTCTCTGTCAATGGCCTGGGGCCTTGTGGAATGACATTCTGACCATGGCCATCGACACGGTTGCACCCAGGTGTCTGCTGCCACCGCTGTGGCAGCACAGGTCCCCCACCACAACTTGGGCACTGCTGTTTTAACTGCACAGTCAGAGTTTGGGGTTATGGAAGCTCAGTCCTGTCCAGTGTATTTGGATCAATTTCAATTGGTATCTTTCACCGATGTGGAGGATTTGTTTGGGGTCATGTGGGTAACCAGTTGTGAATTAGATCCTTGGCTGTCCCGGCTGGTGAAAGCCAGATGGGAGACATTGGGGCCATTGTTGGCTGGGGTTGCCAATGCCTCTCTTTGGGGTGGATGGGGAGGTAAGATGCCAGACGTTCTTAAAAATGCAGTTGTCCAGCCTTTGCTTAAGAAGCCATCTCTGGATGCTGACTCCCCGGCCAGTCTCCAGGTGGTTGGTTAGAGACAGCTAGAGACAGCTATCGCCCTGTCAATGGGTGGTTGCCTGCCAGCTTCAGGCTCATCTTGATGTTATCAGATTCCTGGACCCATTTCAGTCAGGCTTTCATCCTGGGTATGGCACGGAGACTGTGCTTGTGACCTTGGTCGATGATCTGCGCCTGGAGATTGATAAGGGAAATTGTATCCTGTTGATCCTATTAGAACTTTCAGTGGCCTTTGATACATTTGACCATGAGGTCTTGTTAACACATCTGTGGGATCTGGCAGGGGTATGTGGGACTGCTTGAGTCATTCTGTTCGTTCCTGTTGAGGAGGTCTCAGTGGGTGGTGAAGGGTGATTGCTCGTCATCCCCTTGTGGTCTCACCTCTTGTTCAACATGTATATGAGACCGCTGGGTGAGATCATTCAGAAGTTTGGAGTGAAGTGTCATCAATATGCTGATGATACCCAGCTCTACCTCTCTTTTTCATCCGATCCAGGTCCTGCAGTCTCAATGCTTCCAAAATGCCTGGTGGCTGTTGGGGAACAACATAAGGATGAGCCGATTGAGGCTGAATCCTGACAAGACTGAAGTAATGATGGTCGGCCAGCCTTGTGACTTGGAGGGAATTGGGACTTTTATTATTGATGGTGTCCGGCCCTCTTTGGTCACTCAGCTCCACAGCCTTGGAGTGCTTCTGGACCCCTTGCTGTGCCTGGATCTTCAGGTTGCAGCAGTGGCCAGGAGTGCTTTTCACCAACTCCATCTGGTGAGGAAGGTGAAGCGTTTTCTTTCTGATTCGGACTTAGCCACTGTCATCCATGCTTTCATCACCTCAAGGCTAGATTACTGCAATACGCTCTACGTGGGGATGCCCTCGATGACTGTTTGAAAGCTGCAGCTGGTGCAGAATGTGGCAGCCCATCTACTTTCAGATATGGGTTGCTGGGAGCATGTTACATCAGTGGTCTAGAATCTGCACTGGCTAACCAATAGCTTTCGGAGCACAATTCAAGGTGCTGGTTTTAACCTTTAAAGTGCTAAACGGCCTGGGCCCCATATATTTGAAGGGCCGCCTCTCCTACCATGCTCCACTGCAGCCCCTGTGGTTGGCCAGGGATGCTCTCCTGTGGGTACCACCTGTTACTTTTGTCCGTACAATGCAGGTCCGCAGGGGGGTGTTCTCTGCTACTTCCCCAATATTGTGGAACATTTTGAGTCTGAGCCTGGGCATTTTTCAGAGGTGGTGCAAAACGTTTAGAAAAGCATTTAGCGGACAGGGGTAGGGATTAGGTGGGAGGTGTTGGTGGGATGGGTTTGGAGTGGGTGTTTTTACTGATTTGTATTTTAATGTTTTAATTGGATTTTATATCTTTGTAAGCTGCACTGAGTCTACAGGGAAGAGCAAAGCAAAAATGCTAATAAAATAAATAAATAAATAAATTTATAAATAAATTAATTAATGGCCAGGGTCAAGATGTCATTCCACAAGGCAACCTGGTCATCAATGGAGTAGCTGTCAAGGTCAGTAGGTAAATCCCCAAGAGTGCTAGAAACCAACTAGATACATTTGTTTCTGGGGACAGACTAACTTGACTGATCCACCACCCCAACAGGAGTATAGGAGGGCAGGGATCTGGGCCTTCAGAAGGTGATAATTCAACCACAACAATGGTGCTATAAAAACACCCCCAATAATTGGAACCTTCCTCAGAATCACCTGATGAGCAAGACGTGATCTCTTAAGTGAGAATCACAGAGCCTCAGAACTACAAAGTCTAGGGTTCAAGCCTGCTTTAGGTAAAGAAACATTATATGTATGTAAGGACCAGAAAATCTATTACACCAGAAAGAAGCTCTGTATTATTCTTAGTGTTATTGTTTCAAAAAAGGAAACTTAAAATACACAAAAACCAGGAGAAGGACTCTGCATAGGGTATTTTCAGACGTTATGAGATCACAGTGAACCCCCGTCAATACCCACATGGGGTCAAAGCGCCCTGAACGTCTGTTAGGCGGCCGCCAGATGTGCGCCATGGTTAATTCCCACATGGGGTCAATTTCAACCACGCTTCCGGGGCTCCCCGCTGGACAATCCCCAAAAACGTGGTCAAAGAGATCCCCGGCAGGAACCAACAAAAAGTTACGTTGGCCGGTGACCACGGCCCGGAATCCCCGGTGGGATTCCGGGCTGTGGTCAAATCGGGCTGGCGCCGCGGCCGCATTGGCCGCAGTGCCCGCCCATCTCCCCAGAGGGCGGGCAGAGGGGAAGCGTGGGGGGGGGGGGGGNACGCATGTTGTGCTGTGTGGCCCCGCCCCCTCCCTGATTCCCCGCCAGGATCAGCTGGCACAACTGTTGGACGTGCCGGAGTGATCCCGGCGGGGAATCATGTGGGTGATTCCGGGACGGGGCGAATGCCGCCCCATCTTGTCTGAAATCACCCATAGTTTCTGACATGCTAAATAGCTGTTTGTAAGGACCTATGGTTGGGTAGATACACTTTCTAGCTGTTATGCAAGGGTTCCTGGGTTCTAGTTTGCCCTATATTATAGAGCCACGGGAGTGGCTCTAGAGATAAGGTGGCTACATTCACTGTGTTAAAATCATGAACATTCTACTCATTATAAAATTGGGATGTTTTGTCTTATCAGTGTGACAATTGGTGGGCAGGATCACCCAGGTGAGGTGGAGAAGCTAACCAAATATCAAGCAAATTGAATGAAAAACCAGAATGTTACTGACATTTGAATTCTGGAGGCAGAATGACATTTTCTTCACTATATGACTTTTTTGCTCATGGTGATTTAGTTCTGGGAGCGGTATTTATCTAGCAGTGCTTGAAAAATCAAGTTTGACCATTATTTTTTCATGTTTTTAGTTTTTGAAAATCCTTTGTATAGTTTCAATGTTCTGAAGTGACCATTTTGGCAAATGGGAAGGGTGAGAAACGCAGCTTCCCTGCTGTCTGTTTCACCAAAGTTGTGATGTGTTACATGTGAGGAGATGAACTTTTGTGCAGGCTATTCTTGTATGGATGTGAGTAGTATTTATTGTAGACTACAGATAGGACAGAGCTGGGGATGAAAGGGAAACGTACTGCTTGACTCCTCTGGTTGCCAAGCATACTTCCCAGCAGGTGAAACTGACAAGGCACAAGGAATGCCGATTGGAAACAACAGCGACAACAGGAATACCAACTGGAAGTATGGGGCTTTAGGAATACCAGCAGCCCTTAATGGACAGTAAACAAATAAAATGGCAGATGCTTAACTGAAACAGGGGGAGTTGGGGAGGATCCGAAATGCAAAAGAAACTTGGGAAGGGAGAGAGAATAAAAAGGGCCAGGAGGGAGAAGAAAGTGAGGAAGCCATGGAGAAGAAATGGAAAGACGGGAAGGAGAGTTTGGTGGAATGACAGGCAGGTAGCCATTCGGAACATCTGGAATTATGGGGGGGGCTGGGTTGAATGATGGATACGAGACAACATGGACCGACTGGAATGACGGAGAGCTAGGCTGAATGACGGTTAGGACACCAGGAACAGCTGAAGCAGCAAGGGACGGTAGAATAATGAGTAGGAGGCCATTGGGAGCGACTGGAATTGGGGTGGGTGGATGGAATGGCACATCCTCTGTCCCCTCTCTCGCCCTCCCACGTCTCCCCTAACTATCTTCATCCCTTCTCGCTAGCTGCCCCCCATGCCTGGAACTCCCTCCCTGCCCCCACCCGCCTCGCCCCCTCCCTTTGTACCTTCAAATCCCTCCTCAAGACCCACCTCTTCCACTCTGCCCTCCCCAACTCCTCGCTCCCCTCACCTAAGTCTTGCTGATACCCTCCATCCAGTACAATTTGTTAGCTAAGGTCTGTGTACTCATATCCTCACCACATGGACCAACCAGCCATCATTCTCGATGTAACCAATCCAAGCGCATGCACCTGGGACCTCGCATCCTCATGAATGTTACACTCCTTGTCTCTCCCTCTGTTCCCCTTCCTTCGTCTGCCCCCCGACCCGTCTCTCAGATTGTAAGCCCTAGGGCAGCAACCGTGTCCATTCAATTACTTTGTAAAATGCCAGGTACCTTGCTGGCGCTATATAAATGATTGCTAATAACAATAATAATAATAATTAATGAGGCAGCAACCGGGAACATAAGATGCACCATACTGGGTCAGACCAATGGTCCATCGAGCCCAGCATGCTGCCTCCAGTAGTGGCTAATCTTGGTCGCTTTGGAGAAGTTCCCAGGAGGTCATAATGGAGTGATCCAATCTGTGCTGTTCTCACTCCCATTTCCTGACAGTCAGAAGTTATGACCCCCAACCTACTTGGCTAATAGCTATTAATGGACCTATCCCCCAAGACCTTATCCAATCCATTTTTAAACTCAGCTATAGTACTGGCCTTGACCACCTCCTCTGGCAACAAGTTCCACAATCTAAAAGTGGTGTTGAGTGAAAAAATACTCTTATTTGTTGTAGATCTACTGCCAGTTAGTTTCATAGAGTTTCCCCTAGTTCTAGTACTATTTGCGAGGGTAAAAACTCCCTGTTTACTTGTACCAAACCACTCAGAATTTTACAAACATCTATCATATCCTCTCTTAGTTATTTCTTTCCTATTTTCCTCATTGGGAATATAGCTTTCCATTTTGTAAAGGACACCTTTTTGGCTTTAATAACTTTCTTCACCTCACTATTTAGCCATGGTGGCAGATCCTCCTGCTACCTTTTTTTTACTTATGAAATACATTTAATGTGGGCCTACAAGATGGTATTTTTAAATAGTCACAAAAAACAAAACGACAAAATCCAGAGACTGCACCCAAACTCAAGAATACAATGTCCCCATAAATATGTGTAACGGATTCATTGCAACAAAATATGCAATAAAAATAGTATATGTCAATAACAATATACAAAAATACAAGCAATGTAAAAGAATACAAATCACAATGTTATAGAAATTGAGTCAGTTCATAAATTACATCAACTCCAATGGGAGTAATTGACTGCTAAACCACATCAAAGTTGTAAAGAAATGATGACTCAATAGCAATTGTAAGAAAATTGAATCAGTTCATTAATTGAATCAGCATTAGTTGAATCAGTTCATAAGTTCTGTTCGTTAGTTAACAAGCTCCTGGTTGCAATGCCTGTTTCATCCAGTCTTTCTCAAAACCACGAACAAAACTTCAATAGTGGATTCATAAATTCATTCCTTATCAAAGCACTGGAGCTGATGTTTTTGTTCCGCATAACTATTATTTACTCTGTAAACCATAAATGTCTAACAAACACTCCAAATATACATGGGGAACTTAATGTATCAAGAAAGTAAATAAATACCAAAAATTTGCAAATCAGAGTCAACTGTCTCCTAGTTCTCCATGCTGTTTGCTGGATACATTGCATCAGCTAAACAAACTGCAAAACACCCATTCAAATTCAAACATAGAGTATCTTTTATCAAATCCTATCACAGTTTCCTCTGACAAAAGGAACCAAATGACCAGTCTCTCTGAAGACTCTGAAGGAAATGACCCACTCTTCAGACTGGATTTAAATAGCCAATCAATTTAATCGATTTCCTGTCATTACTCTTAATGATCCTCCCTCAGTGCAGACAAAAGCAGTTCTAGAAGACAACCTCCGTAATTAACTATCTCATAACAATCAAAATAAAACAGCTTGACAGAAAAACTCCCTCATGGCTAAAAGGAAACCAACAGGGGTACTTGATTGGCCCTTTTTACACAGACACACTAACACGGATAAAATGGGTGTTACATTTTATTATACATGGTACAGGGCAACACTGCAGTCCTGCAACATGGGCCCTTTTCACATGAGATGCCTCCACGCTCCACTCAGTTTCGCTGGGTGGAGGTGTCTCTGTAAACACCACGGGCGGTGGGTGGGGTGTATTTCGCTGGGTGGAGATGGGTGGAGGTGTCTGTGTAAACACCACGGGCGGTAGGTGGAGGTGCGTGCTCCTGTGCAACACCGATCTCCACCCACCCACGGAGCAATCGGCATGGAATCCATTGCTCTGTGGGTGGATGGAGATGGGTGTTGCGCGGGAGCACGCACCTCCACCCACCACCTGTGGTGTTTACACAGATACCTCCACCCGGCAAAATGCACCCCACCCACTCCCCGTGGTGTTTACACAAGCCACGTTCACAACTGCGGCAGCAGTGGCGGCAGCAGGAGGGGCCAGGAGCAGCGAGGGAAGACGTGGCAACCCCGAGGAGCCGGCTGACGGGAAAAGCGCCGGTGCGAACGGGGATCTGCCGCAGCTTCCCTCGCACATGTCACGACAGGATTTTACGAAATCAGCAGTAAATGAACGGTATGCAGTAAATGGTAAGTTGAAAGTCAGTAAATCAGGACAGTATCTTGCAGTAGTGTGAGAATTGAGAAATTGCATTTGCATCAAGATACGTTTGGGAAATTGATCCCCTTTTCCAACATGGTGAAATTAATTGTGAGCAGCAGTTTAGCTGCTTGTTTCAGCCTGTCTCTTGCAGACATTCAGTTCTCCCAACTGCTCCTTTTAGTTTACCTCTAACTAGTTTCCTTATTTTTGTGTAGTTCCCCTTTTTAAAGTTAAATGTTACTGCAGTAGTTTTATTTGCCATTCCCCCTCCTATAAGTATGTCAAATTTGATTATATTATGATCACTATTGCCAAGCAGCTCCACCACCATTACCCCTTGCATCAGGTCCTGCACTCCACTTAGGACTAGATCCAAAGTTGCTCCTCCTCTTATAGTTCCAGGACTAATTAATTTTATTTATTAATTATTTGTTTAAATTTCTATTCCGCCCATCCCCTAAGGCTCAGGGTGACTTACATAAAATACAAAATACAATAAAGCTCCCTTTACAAACTTCAAAGAAAAACCCACCCTGACACCAAATGCCCACCCCCAACCCCTAACCCCACCTGCTAAATACCTTACAAAAAACCCACAAAAATTTTACATTGCTTCCCGAATATGACCAGGCTCGGGCTCTGATGGACCTCCCCCCCGAGTTCCATAATACTGGGCAACAACCGAGAATGCTTCCCTGTGGGCCCTTGTCGTATGGACAATATTAACAGGTGGCACCCACCCACAACAGAGTGCTCCTGGCCGACTGCAGGGGCTGTAGCAGAGCATGGAAGGAAAGGCTCCAAGGAAAGGCTCTAACTTCTCCAAGTAACAATAATTTATAGCATCCAGAAATTTGTTCCCCACTCCTCCTCCTGGTGAAGGGATAAAGTGTATGTGCATTGAGGAATTTTACATGAGGAGGATAGAATTCCTTTAGGCACATAACTGACAAAGATCAGGGCTGCAAGGGAAATGATCTAGTGAGGAGCGGTCTGCAAAGCAATCTACTCTCCTTCCCTCACAGATTGAGGCAGCTGATCCCAGGTGGGAAAAAGCAAAAAGGAAACTCTGCTTGTGAAAGTGACAGATCTGAGGTTGAAAAGGAAACTTGCTGGCTGGCTGCTCTGGTTGCCAATTAATCTCTCCAGAAGGTGAAACTGACAAAACTACTGCTTCCAGTTTCAAAACAAACCCTCCAGTGAAAGTGAAAAAGTTTGGGGATGCAAGGGAAATCTCCAAAAGAAGTGGTCTTCGAAGCAATCTCCCCATCCACCACTGCATCATTCCCTGGTGAAACTGTCAAAGTTGCGGCTGAAAGGGAAACTCAATGGGAAAATGAATGGATTCAGTAGAGGTGTGCACCAGGGACTCATGTCATTTTTCGTTATTTAAATCTTTCGTTTTCATTTTCATAAATATCAAAATTTCATTTTTGTTTTTTCTTTCGTTTTCCAGTGGTTTCAATGGAAAACACTTGCTGTAACTTTTTGTTTTTCATTATATTTGGATGAAACTTGGAAGGATTGTACCTCCAATAGATGGCATTAAGTGTACCAAAATTGGTTCCCTTTATCCAATCTTTCTGAAAGTTGTTATACATAGTGCCCTCCGTTGGAGGTACAATCTCCTTTAGGTTCATCTTAATTGAATACGAAACAAAAAAGTTATAGCCGGAAATATGTTGTTCAGTATTTTCCCATTATTTCAAAAACAAAATTAATTTTAGTTTGTTTTCATTATTATTATTAGTTATTTTCGTTATTATAGTAACGAAAAACAAAAAAAAGTTTTCCTTATCAAAATAACAAAAATGAATTGCACACCTCTAGGATTCAGCAGAGATGTCATGTGTAGTTACATGCATTGAGAAATTGTATGCAAGTTGTACAGAATTACTTCAGGTGTGTAACTGAGAAAACTTGGAGTTGCAAGGGAAATGCTCTAGCGAGGAGCAATCTTCTAGACAATATGCCCCCCCACCACCTCCCTCCACTAGGGAAATTGATTAAGTTTGTCTTCGGTGTAAAAAAATTTTAAAAAATCCTGCTAGTAAAAGTGACAAAATTTGGGCTGAAAGGGAAACTTGCTGGCTGCCAATCAAACTCAGGTTGGTATAGCGTAGCAGCAGCAAGGGGAATATAGTACATTCCCCTTTCAAAACCCAGTGCACCCATGTCAGCAGGCTTATAAAATGAGTGAGCATTTCAAACACATACAAGCTGAAAATCCTGAAATGGATATCAGTTAGAGTTCAATTGTGGCAGCTGATATTTGTTGAGCTAGCCAAACGTATGGATATTATCCATGAATATGAAATCTAGTACTTGTTTCAGCACTATCCAAACCCCTCACACAAATGCAGACTCCTTGAGGAGGGCGAGTAAGAGTGCTTTTCGAGGTCCACTTACTTAGCTTAAAACAACAGAAAACCCAGATATTCAAGATGTGGAGCAGCCTCAATTCTTGGGAATAGCTTGCACTATATATAGTACTTTCCCCCTGGAAGTTGGAATAAAACTCAGCTCAGGGCTAGGGAGACTGCCTATGAAGTGACAGCTGCATCTTGTGCTAGCTTGAGTTTCTTGATGCTGTTAGGCATACATAGCAAGGCAGAACCGTGTTGCAGAATTCAGCAGACGTGGACAAAGGCTGAGAGAGTGAAGAGATCCTTTTCCAATAGGAATGTTAAGTCTTCCAGCCACAGAGAAGTGGGAAATGCTTTGTTACCATAATCCTAACCACCAGGGGGACTGGAGAATTCAGAGTGTAAACTTAAAATCAAGGATCTGTGCTCACTGTGTTTTCCCCATTGATGACAATGCAGAAAACGCAGTGAACACAGGTTCGTGCATCAATAACTCCCTGATCCACAGTGCTAGTATCCCCATCAATCGTTCCCTCCAATTGCTCCCTGCAAATTACTAGCATCCCCTCAGTGCTGGAAAGATTATCCAGGCACAGGAGTGCCTGGATAGTTAAACCGTACTGCACGCTCCATTATAAAGCCTGAACATTCTATTCCTTATAAAATGGAGATAATTTATACCAGAGGTGGGGAACCTCAGGCCTGGGGCCAAATGCAGCCCCTTTCCAGTGCCTGGATCTGGCTCCTGGTTCATCTCTACCCCCAAGCACTGAAAAAATGAGCTCAGAATAATGGAGCAGAAAGGAGGACATGCACACAAGGGTAGGGGGCAGATCCACAGCACAGATTCATGATCTGGGCCCTCCTTTTCTTGGATAGACCCATTAAGCACCCCTGACCCCAACCTCTAGGTGGTCCTCGGAGCTCGTACTAATTTTCAGTGTGGCCCCCAGGACAGAAAAGGTTTTCCAACCCTGATTTATACTATCATTTGTAAAATGCTTTGCATGGTGAGTTGCTTGAGTGAGAGGTTTAATCTGTTCAAATTTCAGATAAATCGGACTTAAAATGGCTGAGATCCAACAGCTGAAAGATTGGAGGCTGAAAACCATTTTTTTGCAACCATCTCAATTTGATCAGCCTGGCAGTTTTTTAGTTATGGGTAAGGACGTGAAGTAATTTTAGAAACTTCAAGCCTGTGGGCTAGGGGTGTCTTGGCTTTGTTTTTTTTAAAGCCACCCATTACTTTAAAAATTATTAACATGTTTAAATTCCCATTGTAGTCTATGGAATAATGCAAAGCTGCACTTACGTTTCTTAGTGTGGCTTGCTGGGACTACATTTCCCAGCATGCCACACTAGGAAACATGGCAGCCCTCAGCATCTGCATGTGTACAGCAGCCCCAGGCCTTTAAATGGCGACGGTGATGGCAACAGGCAAGTAGATGGGGGGATGTGCATCTGTGTCCCTGTAGCAGGGAGGTCCCCCAGGGCTGCATGGGGCACTGGGGTCACACTCTAGGGAATTAGCTCACCCCCTGCTACACCATTTCAGCCTTGAGCCTAGGCTGAATCCACCTCTTCCAAGAAGGGGGCACCCCCTCAGGACACACCACACAATCCAGAGGGTATTAGTCCACAGTCCTTTATTTGACACACCCTGTGTCCCCCATACCTGGGGCTGCCGGCTCAATCGCCTCCACCCTGCAGGCCCAGGTCCATCTCTGCAGACTCAGGAGCAATACAACCTCAACCCCCCAACGTCCATTCTGCCAGGCCTTAAACCCCCAGGCTCTGGCCAAGCCTTCCCCAGGCAAGAGGCTCCCTCCTGGGCACAGCCTCTCCCATTTGCCTGGGTCCCTCTGGTTCTCCAGCCATCAGCACCCTGGATAGCGTAGAGCAGAAAGGCTTTCTCAGGGAGATGTTGCTCCTTCGGCTCCCTGGCACTTTCCTCTCTGCCTAGTCTCTCCTTTTATACAGGCAGAGTGGGCATGGCCAGCCTTAAAGGGCCACTAACCTGCCCATTCTGTCCCAGGGGTTACTCAGCCTGAACTCCCCTCAGGCTGATCCCCAGCTCTGGGATTGGCTCTGCCACACCCCTTGTGTGTGCCCAGCCCTCTGACTGGTCCACAGAGCCCCATTCTTAAAGGGGCAGCAGCCCCACTGGACTACTCCCTGTTACAGTCTCCTGTGTGTGTATGTCTCCCTGTCTCTCTCTGTGTTTCTATCCCTTATGTGTGTGTGTCCTTCCCCTTCTCTCTGTGTCTGTGTGTGGGGAGTGTGTGTGTCATCTTCTTTCTCCCTGTGTCTGTGTGTGGGGAGTGTGTGTGTCATCTTCTTTCTCCCTGTGTCTGTGTGTGTCCATGTCCTTGCTGTGTTTGTGGGAATGTGTGTGTGTTCCCCCCTCTGTGCATGCGTGTCCATTTGTAGGTGTGCCTATATCCCCTCTGTGTGTGCCTGTCCCCCATACGTCACCTCCCTCTGTGTGTGCATCCCCCCCGTGTGTGTCCCTCTGTGTGCACACCCATGTGTGTGTGTCCCCATGTGTATTTCCTTGTTCCCCGTATGTGTTTTCTTGTTCCCATGTCCCAGTGTGCGTGTCCGCCCCATGTGTGTGTCCGTTTGTGTCCTGTGTGTGTGTGTCCCCTCTATGTGTACCCTATGTGCATCCCCAATGGTGTGTGTCCCCATTTGTGTTTGTGTCCTTGTGTGTGTGTCCCCCTATACGTGTCCCTTGTGTCCCAGTGTGTCCATGCCCCCGTGTGTGTCCCCGTGTGTGTGTCCATGTGTCCCCCGTGTGTATACGTCCCCCTTATGTGTCCCTGTGTGTCCCCTATGTGTGTGTCCCCAACTCTGTGTGCTTGTCTTCCCCCCCAATGGTTGTGTGTGTGTCCCTCTGTGTGCCCCCCCCACGTGTGTATGTCTGTGTCCCCCCTCTGTGTGTGTCCCCATGTATGTGTGTTCTCCGTGTGTATTTCCTTGTTCCTGATATGTGTGTGTGTCCCCATATCCCAGTGTGTGTCTGCCCCATGTGTGTCCCCTCTGTGTACCCCGTGTGTCCCCACCCATGATTGTGTATGTGTGTCCCCATGTGTCCCCCCATGGTTGAGTGTGTGTGTGTCCATGTGCCCCCCACGTGTGTATATCTGTGTGGCCCCCCCGTGTGTGTGTCCCCTGTGTGTATTTCCTTGTTCCCTGTATGTGTGTCTGTGTCCCCATGTCCCAGTGTGTGTCCGCCCAGTGTGTGTGTGTCCCCTCTGTGTGTCCCAAACTGTGTCCCCACCCATGATTGTGTGTGTCCCCATGTATGTTTGTGTGTGTCCCCCTATGTGTGTTTCCCCTATGTCCCAGTGTATGTGTGTCCCTGTGTGTGTGTTTGTGTGAGTCCCCCCTCTGTGTGTGTCCGTGTGTCCCTGTGTGTCTTCCCTCTGTGTATGTGTTCCCCAACTCTGTGTTTGTGTCCCCCCATGGTTGTGTGTGTGTCCTCCCATGGCTGTGTGTGTGTCCCCCCATGGTTGTGTGTGTGTCCTCCCATGGCTGTGTGTGTGTCCCCCAATGTGTGTGTCCATGTTTCCCCATGTGTCCATGTCCCATGTGTGTGTGCCTGTGTGTGTTTCCCCCATGCGTCCCATGTGTGTGTGCCTGTGTGTGTGTCCATGTCCAAGCATGTCTTCATGTCCCCGTTTGTCCCCCCCATATGTGTCCATGTCCCCCCGTGTGTGTCCGTGTCCTAGTGTGTGTTTTTCTGTGTGTCCGTGTCCCTTGTGTTTGTGTGTGTGTCCCTCCCCCCCTCATGTGTGTGAGACAGAGCAAAAGGGAGGGGGGGCAGGACTGGGGGAACTAGGGGGCAGGGGGACTGTCTGGAAAGTGCTGGCTGGGAGGATTTGTGGTGAAAGATTGGGGAGGGGGCTGGCTGAGAGTTGATGGGGCAGGATTGGGGGAACTAGGCGGTGGGGTAGTATGTGGGAAGGGACGAGGGACAGGATTGCAGGGGACTGTCTGTCTGGCTGAGAGGGGATGGGACAGGATTGGGGTGTGGGAGTGTCTGGGAAGGTCTGAGAGAAGGAGGCAGGATTGGGGGGAGCTAAGTGTGTGCGTCAGGGAGGGGCTGGGAGCATGGGAGATGGGAGCGTGATTGCGGGAGCATGGGAGGGTGCATGGGAGGGTGGGTTGGGGAGGGTGTGCAGGGGGAGGTCTACAATTAAATACATATATAATTGGATACAATTATTATTTTTTCATTGAATAGCCTATTAAAAAACGACAGGAAAGTCCGTTATAAAAAAACCTGCGGTTTACAGTATTGTTAAGGCTCTTCCAAATTCAATCATGTGCTAAAAAGCATGGAAATTGCAAGTTAAGGCTCCTGCCTTAACTTGCATGCCATGTAAGCAGTAAAGACGTTGTACAGTCTCACATATTGTGCTGGATTCCAACTTAGCTCCATACACCCACACTTTGCCTTAGTCTTTCAGTCCCAATCATCTTCCTCTGCAGGTTGAGGGCAACACTGAAGCTGGGGAATGGAGGGGATGAGGGGGCAGCAGCAGGGCTGGGGGGAGCCCAGGGCTGAGTCAGTCCCCATGTTCAGTCCCTGCTCCCCCAGCCCTAGGATGGTCATACCTCCCCTTTAAAAGAGGATGTTTATGAAAAATACATGTTGCAAGGCTGCATTGGTTCCAGTGCAGCCCTGCACCATGTATTTTTCATAAGCGTCCTCTTTTAAAGGGGAGGTATGACCACTCTACCCAGCCGAGCTACCCCCAGCACTCCCACTGCCCCATAATCCCCACCCGCAGACCGTGATCCCACAGCTGTGATCTCCTCTCCAGCTCTGTCGCTAGAAATAGACAGCCCAGCTAGTGTACCACCTGTATCTGGTGTAAAAGAGATAAAAAACCTAAAGGCACAGCACACAGGGATGGGAGGAACACCAGGTACAGAAACAACCCAGCCCCTCACCAAGACATCCAGGAGTCCTCTTCTCAAAAGAAAAGAAAGACTAACAAGTGCTGCTACATTTTCCCCTGCCCAGCTGTGCATTACAGTTGCTCCAGCTTCCCGGGGTGCTGCCCACAGATCAAGCCACCAAAGCAGGATACTCAAGGAGGTACCTGAATGATGTCTGAGCCCAGACTGAGCAATTAGCAAGTGCAAACACATTTCAGTGATAATTATTTTTAAAAAGCAACACCACCGATTTCTACGGGCATAAACCTGTTTTTTGTTTTTAAAGACTCCCAGCTTTTATTATTCTTCAATGTATCTCCCTAGAAATTTTCATGAACCACTCTGTCTAGCTAGAAGAAATTGTTATTTTTCAGGTTTCCCCTCCACCAGCAGCCCCTGGTAGCCAAAGGCCCTTTTGGGAAATCCCTTACAACACTGGGAGAGCTGGAGTCCATAGTTACCTTCAATCTCAGAAATTCGCTTCTCTGTTTCCTTTTCCATAACCTTCTGCTGATATTGAATCTTGGCCACCTGAGCAGTTTTCTCTGCCTCTGCAATTACAAACAGGTCATGCAATAGCAAATGTAGGCCTATGACACCATCACCCCAGCTCAGATTCACCTGGATAGCAGCTTTAAGTGGAACTCTGCCTGAAGTTCACTTTTTCCAGCTTCTCCCCTGCTTCACACCATTCAGACTTACAGACATACAAGGACAGTGTTTACATTAGTGGTACAATGGTATTTGAATTTCATAGTCAGCCAGGAAATGCCAAGGTGAAGATTTCCAGAGCAGCAGTAGCTCAGCCAGCTTGCAGTCATCCAATTCTGTCACTGATCAACTTACTTCCTTGATGTGGGGAGTTTAGCACACAGAGCTTACACTTTCTGCTATCTTTGGCAGGAGAGCATGTAGATTATATTAGCTACTACGTAGTTCGCAAGGGCAGCAAAAGTAACTTACCTGTAACATTGATTCTTTGAGATAACGGCTTTTACACATTTGCTATTCCACTATTACTTATGGTAATAGTGCCCCCTGATGCTGAGAAAAAGAATAATCTAGCAGCTCCAGACAGGAGCACCATGATGACATAGTTGTGAGAGTATAATACCCTGTTGCTCCTATTCCCATTCAGTTCTTTCCCATACTAAGCCTGGATGAGAAGTGTGAATGTGTAAAGGCCATAATCTTGAAGAATCAATGTTACAGGTAAGTAACTTACTTTTCTTCTTTGAGGGCCTCTACACATTCATGATTATGGTAGATTACCAAGCCTAGACATACAAGAAGATGGGAGAAGTATCTGTCAACATTATCCTTTATTCATGAAAGATAACAGAATGGAGTACCCAAAATTATGCCTGGTAAACATGGGTGTAGAACTTCAGGTCACACCCCAGCAAATTTCTGACAAAGAAACCTGTTTAAGGGCAGCCATGGCCCTGGTAGAGTGTGCCCCAACCCCTTGTGGAGGTTGCCTACCCACCAAAGAGTAAGAGCAAGATAAAGTCTCTAGCCCACTGGACAAGGTTTGTTTAGAAGTCCTAATCCCCAAGCATCTTGCAGCAAATTATACAAATAGAGCATGCAAACCTCTAATTGTCTTGGTGTGATCTAGATAGTACAGAAGTGCCCTTTCACATCCAAGGTGTGCAGCACTGTATCCCATGGTGAAGAATGCGGTTTTGGGAAGAACACAGTTAGGGTGAAAATTTGGTTAATGTGAAACTCCAACACCACATTAGGGCGAAACAAAGGAGTGGGGTTGGAGACCCATCTTGTATGGGCGCTTACAGGATAGTGCACTGAGTTCACTGACTCTTCTAGCTGATGTGATAGCTATAAGAAATACTACCTTAAAGGTCAAGGGTTCCAGAGTCGAAGCCGCCAGAGGCTCAAACGGTGCTTTCATCAATGGGCGTAGAACCAAATTGAGGTCCCAATTAAGTAGCAGAGCCATAATGAGGAGAAACAGATGGTCTCCTTAAAAATTTTTATTAACTCCATTTATTGAAGCACAGAAGGCTGATATCGCTGCTTCATGTACTTTCACTAAAGCCAGAGACAAACCTCACAAAAGGTGTAGTGGCTAAGTGCACAGTACCCGAAATGGGAGGTAGTTGGAGGCCCTGGTTCAAGTCTCGCCTTAGCCAGAAACTCACTGGTTGGCCTTGAGAATATCACAACCTATCTCACAGAGTTGTTGTGAGGATTAAAAGTTGTGTTAGTTTGAGTGCCATGGCAGGGAGGGTGCTATATAAAAATAAAAATGATTATTAAAAAAGTATTTCAAAATGAGAGGAATATTTGTCCTATGGTGCAAAACCCCTCGAGCATCAATCCATGATTTAAACCTAGTTCATTAAGTCAAATACAATCTCCTTGTGGAGGTTTTCCTACTATCAACATATTTTGAACATGGAGAGAACATATCCTTTCCACACTATCAAAGAGCAAATCCTCAAAATCCATGAGGTGCAGGGAAGGCAACTCTGGGTGACAAATTTGTCCTGCAGAGTGGGTGTTTTCAGACAGACATGGGGCTGGACACCCCAGGAGCTACTGCAGGGGCACACTCTTGCGTCTAGTCCCACCCAGGTCAGGCTTAAATGGACCCGGTGGATACCCCAGCCCATGGTCAGCGTGCATGGCACCCCCCAACACCACAGAGTTGTGGTCTAGAGTGACTGCAACATTATGGTGTTGCCCAGGGCAACAGCAGGCTGGAAGCAGAGCAGCAGCATGGGTCTATGCATCAGACGGACTGCTGCTCCACTTTGGGCCCATGCCCTGGGCTTGACCAGTCTGTTCTGCCAGTGACACTCCATGATGTTCTGTTGCATTGACAGTGGGGCTGCCTCAGAGCAAGCACAGCCTGCTCCCCTTCAATATCTGGCAGGCCACGTTTAGACAGACGGGCCATGCAGGGGTGAAGTGTAGCAGAAGGGGGCTGCTGTCAGTCTGAAAACACTCAGTATGTCAGTAATTTGTCAGTAATGTCAGGGTGTGTAATCTTAGGTGTGCAGAACATCCAGTAATTTGATTCTCAGTGCCACAAAGAGATCAACAGCCTCTATAAAACAAAACTATCTGGACCAGTCCGGAGCAACTAAAATTAAGCCTGCTTGAGCTGCCCTAGCCTTCTACAATACACTAGGAATCAAGGGATGGGGGTGGGGAACGCAAATAACAATGTCTTTGGTCATGGGGTCGACAGAGCATCCCCAAGTAAACTCATGCCTTTAATTGCTCTTGAGCAATACATTACCTTTTTGGCATTCACTTGTGATGCAAACAGGTCTAGCAGTGTGAGAGAAAAAGACTCTTTCGGTTGTCATTCATGTGCATCTCCATTTGTGCTGCTGAGCACATCTATTTCTGTATTTTCATCCTTTGCAAAGTGTATCTCAAAGGGAGTAACATCCATCAGTATACACTACTCCCAAATGGCCTCCACCTCACTGAGGAGTGGGAGTGACTCGGATCCTGTTTGTTTAAGCAGAACATTGCTTTGGTATTGTCCATACATATTTGAACCATAGTCCCTTGAAGTTCTAACTTGAAGGCATGTAATGCCAGTCTTATTGCCCAGAGTTCTAGGATGCTGATATGGAGCAATTGTTCTTCTGTAGACTAGCAACCCTTTATGTAGAATCTCTGATAATGAACCTCCCACCCTGATGGGCAGCATCAGTCGTAATCGTAACCATCTGTGATGGCAGGAGAGTAGCCTGTATCTAAATGGGGGTCTGGTCTACTATTGCCCTTGAGGTCCTTTCCAATTCTGACATTTTGTGATTCTATGAAAATGGATGAGCTTGCACATGTTGGCCTCCTGCAGGTACCAATGAAGGCTGATCAACACCCATCTTGTGGGTAGGATATACAACGGAGAGTTCTTTTTGATTAATGGAATCAACCACTGTTGGAGGGGACATAATCTTAGGTGCGCAAAGGGCATGATGTGCGTTTGATGGGCATGACGGAAGTCATTCAAATAAAGGTACACAAATATCTCAATGTGACAAAAGAAGCCTTCCACTGGCACTAGATGCTTAGTTAGTATACACTCTTGGTGCCATAGATAACCCAATGGGAGCACCGTGCATTGATAGCGAGAACCCTGGAAAGTGAATTTAAGGAATTTCTTGTACTCGGACCTAATGGAGATACGAAAGTATGTGTCTTTCATATCCAACGTAGCAAAGACATCACCTGAATGCAAGGAAAGAATCATCTGAGCCAGAGTCAACATACAAAAGAACATTTTTATTTAATTCCCTCAGATCCGGGATAGGGTGAAAGTCCTTTGTCTTTTTAAGGATGACAAAGTAGCATGAAGAAAACCCAGAACCTTCCAAATGAACTGAGACTGGCACTGGGGGCTGGGGACTCAACAGCTTTGTGCAGAAGGTTACCAGTTTCTTGATTTAGCAACTGCTGAGCCTCAGGGTCAGTAAGGGTATTAGTACACCCCATCCTACATGTAGGGCACCTCTGGAACTGAGGCAACAATTTCCAGCACCCACTTATCTGAAGTTACCTCCTCCCATAAGGGAATGAACTCCCATAACCTATATCCACTGAAGGTGAGGTGTAAGGAGGTATCCCCACTCAAGGTTCTAAAAGGACATTCTGGAGGAAGATGAGGTTAAGGAAAAACCACCTGCAAAGGAAAAACCACCTGCAAAATCTTTAGAATAAGTTATCTCACCCCCATAATCTTTAGCTACTCCGGGACACCCAGAAATCAGAGATTGTTCCTCCAAGATCTGTTTTCAAGATAATAATATTGTCCTGGATCAGTTATTATTATAGTGTTCTATCCTCTTGCGCTCTCACTCTGTTTTCTAACAGATCAACTTGCTGAACAACTCTATCCATTTTTTTTTTATCCAAACCCTCTACCATGCACTCAGTTTGCTCATGTCTAGTCTCATTGTTTTAGAGTTGTTTTTAGTTTCTTTAAGGTCTGCTTGCATAGCTAATAAAAGTTCAGTAATTTGCGGTGCCTCAATCTGTATCGGGGACCTCTTCCTCCTCCCCCTCCAGAGGTTTGTCCACCATATTGCAGAGGGCCACCGCACCACTACCTCCCTCAGTCGGTTTAGCCTTGTAAAACTAACGAATCATACCTTTAGTTGACCATGTTGCAGGTTTGCTCATCTCTGGAGAGGTGTAGCTTGCCATTTAGGCTTTCAAAGTGGTAGGAGAGAGGTCTTCTGGCCGTGCGGGAGATCCGGCTTCACGCTACTAGTCTTGGTGTATGCACACACTGCTTCCTGTTCTCCCTCCCGGTAATCATCAGATCTTCCCTGCTTCTGATCCTTGTGGTGCGGTATTTGGGGGTTTGTTTCCCGTGAGGATAGCTCACTTTTCCCCTGGGAGGTGTATACCCTGGGGAGGTATAAGGCGTCAACTTGGGCAAACCATACTGTTTCCCTTGCTTCTGAAATGTTTGAGGCTTCTTATGGGGCTGGAATTGAGGGTGTGGGTTGGGGTCATTTAACCCCATAGTTTTACCCATGTTGCAGTCAAGTTTTGAGTTGCCTCAACTCTTGATTAATGGTTTCACAGAGTAAGTCCTCCTTTTCAAAAGGCCAAGTTTTCAACTATGTTCTGTGTCTCTATAGATAGCCCTGAGGAGCACAACCACAAGTGCCTCCTAATTACAATTCTTGTGGCCACAGAACAAGATGACACGGTGGTTACATCAAAAGAGACTGTAATGAGGTGTCTTGATAGTTCTTTGCCATCGATAACTGCAGCTGCCAATTTAGCTGACACTTCCTCTGGCAGGTCTGCTAAAACAAAATTAACTATATCCCATAAGATATATATAAATCTAGTCTTTAACACCAGGTATTTGCCCACTCGAATGCCATAGAAGGGGATAAGTAATTCTTACACCACAAAGACCCTGAACTCTTGCCTTCCACCCCTCCCTCCCCACTCTGCAGCAGATGTTGCGATCAGAGAATTAGGATGCAATGTGCCAAAAATTTATACCCTCAGCTAGGGACGGAGTATAGCCTCAGGAGTTTACAGACTCCAGGTGACACTGTGGCAGGATGTTTCCATAACACCTTGATGGGGTTAGAGAGGTGCATAACTAGGGGAATAGCAAGCTTCTCCTTAGGTCCCACAGACGAAATGTCACATAACTGATAAGGCTCTTTAGTTCACAGGATCTCTCCCTGGAGCTGATAGAGGGGTATGAGGATGAGGGGGATCCTTTGGCACCAGAGGCACTCCCTCAGTGCCAGACATCCACACCAGCAAGTCCTGAAAGGAGCAACGGTCATCAGGTGGAGAATGCAGGGAGTGACCAATGTCAGTGTCTGGAGACACCCCCCGTGCTCCCATCCCTCAAGAACCCCTTCCAACCAGCAGTCTAGCGTGGAATCTTAGCATCAAGATCCCTCTTCCTTATAGCTCTCTATCACTTCCAGGGAGAGAACCTGGGAACTATCCGGGATGGGTGAAACTAAGGCTGCATATTGTGCTGTGAAGGTGTGCACCATCTACTGGCCTGGTGCTGTAGGGACTAGCACTAGTGCTGAAGGGCCATACAGGGTGGGACCTATTGGCTGCATTACTGTCTAAGGTAGCACCAACGGCCTCAGAGCTGATAGAGTAGGTGTCTGAGTGGGGTGCGCCTCCTTCCATCGATCTTTGGATCCTCAGAGTGAATAAGTGTGCTAGTAAGCTAAAGAAGGTTCGGTGCCTGATGTAAACAGGTATTGGTGTAGTGGGAATCCCAGATATTCAGTCTCATCCTGAGTGAACTGTACCAGCGGCGATGATCCTCGTGGAGACAGAGTGTTGGGGCTATTTCTTGTCCCTCAGCGCCTGGGTTCATGAGGTGCATTTATCTCCCTTGTTGCCCATGTCCTCTAGCAATGGCATGCAGGCTGCTGTGGTGGAAGAGAGGTCCTTTGGTACCACATGCCTGGGTGTTGAAGCTTTTAGCCCCTGCACAGTTTGGGGATATTTCCTCTGTGTTGGAGGGGGAATCCACCTTGCTGGGGGTAGCCTCGAACTTGTGCCTATTGCTCTGCACATCGGTGTACACCTACGAGCGACTGCACAGTTGTTCCTGTTTAATCGCTGTGGAAGCTGACCTTGACCTGTGCTCCGAAGACATGGCCCACACCATGAGGCCCTCTCCTTCCGTGGTGTGAATACTCTGCAGATGGCGCAGCCTGAAGTGTCGTGTCCATGCCCTAAAACAACAGGCACTTGGTGTATGCGTCACAGTCAAACACCATACATTTATAGATATGCAGTATTTAAAGTCCAGAGTAAGAGCCATGTCCTAGAGATGTCAATGGTCCATGGGAGAAAAAGAAAATTTTAATTTAAGTCCACTCCACAGTCAATGCATGTGGAACCGTCCAATCTTTCAAGAAGTTGGCTCTGAGCGAAGAAAGAACTGAGTGGGGACAGGAGCACAGGGTATTTATACTCTCGTGATGGCGTCATCATGGTGCTCCCGTCTGGAGCTGCTAGAAGATTCAGAATCCAGTTCTCAGCACTAGGAGGCACTATTGACATAAGTATGAATGTGTAGGGGCCCTTGAAGAAAAAGGGAAGCCTGAGTATTTTGCTTTTGAGCATAAACTAATCAAGAAATGTTTCAGTCCCCTGAGAAAGTTCTGTCCAGCCCTTAAGGAGAGATTGTTTAGATAGAGAAGATCTGCAGTCTTTAGTTCTTGATAACATTTACACTTAAGTAATGCTTCAAGAGGAGTCTAGGTACCTATGAGAGCCTTCTTCCACTCTGTCTCAGCCTCCTTCTCCACAACCCTTTGCTTCTGGACTATTATCAATAGCTTGGTCTTTTCAGCTTCCCTGCAAAGCAAAACAGAGTTTATAATAGGCTGTGTCTCCCTCTCTCCAACTATTTGATGTAGATTTCAAATAACCATTGTGAGCAAATTCATAGATTTGAGGGGCTGGACAAGACCTTAAGCATCACTAAGTCCAACTCTGAGAACTAAAAATATTTATCCAGCCTCCTCTTAAAAATCTCTAGTAAAACGTTGCTTTGGCAATTTGTTGTTATTAATTATTATTATTATTATTTACATAGCACAAGCAAGGTTGTACGGTAGCGATAAAACAGGTCCCTGCCCCAGAGGGCTTACAATCAAGAATGGATGAATGGAGGGTGAAAAAGTGGAGCAGCACTTTGAGAGATACATTCAAGAAACGGAGAAGCTGCAAGTGCACACACTTGGCTTAGTTACAGGGGAGGAGATGGATCCTGAGGATAGACAGTATAAGGAGAACAAACAAGGAATTGGTAGGGATGAGGAGAAAGTCAGATGGAATAAGTAGGTTTTTTGCAGGGATTTGAAGATTGGGAGTGAGTGGAGTGTGTGAACTTGGGGAGTTCCAGGCATAGGAGGTAGCATGAGAGAAGGGGCAAAGACAGATTAGAGAACATGAGAGTTTGCGGTGGTAGAGGGTTGTGGCAAAGCAGGAGCAAAGTTCCTGGGTGGGAACGTGGTGGAAACGTAGTGGGAGATTAAGGCAGAAAGATAGGGGGTGAAAATAAACAAGACGATAGCCCACATTAGCACCCACCAGGTGGGTGCTCACCTACCTGTCTATTAGGTGTTTGCAAGGTGTTAAACATCCTCATATGCAGCCCCCACTCATGGCGTTGTCCAGGGACATCGCAGGCCCACCATGTCGGCCAGTGTGTGCTAATGTATGCCCAAGTGGCTGTGTCTTGTTAATTAGGCTGCATGTACACTTGTCCACATCCAGGTCCACCATCACTATATACTCGCGCCTAGCACATGCTTCTCAGCTGAGAGGTGGATGCAAGTGGAGAGAGTGAGGCAAGGGGTGCAGGAAGAACCTTCTCCAGACAATCTGCACCTGCACTCCTCTCTCCATTTGGAAAAGGAACTGAGGGAACTGAGGGAGGGAGTGAGGCTCCTCTGACTGCTAGAGGAGGGAGTGATCTGAAGGGAATCCTGACCGAAGGGGGTCATGGGAGTAACTAGAAGAATGGAAGTCAAGGCAGTGGGTGTAATCAGCACTTTCGAGATTGCTTTGAAGTGAAGGGAAAGAAATAGGGCAATAATTGAAGGAGGTGGAGGAGTTGAGTGGGGTTTTTTTTAGGCTAGGGAAGACAGTGGCATGCTGAAGGCAGAGGGAAAGGAACCAGTAGAGAGGGAGAGGATACTATGCAGTAGGGAGATGGCAATAGTGCAGAAAATAGTAGCTAGGAGGTGAAAAGGGATAAGACCAAGGGAGCAAATGGAGGGGTTAGATGAGGAGAGGTTATACAGTGAATTGTCAAGAGAGGCTGGGGAAAAGGAGGATAGAGAAGTAAGAGGAGGACGGGGGGAGGGGGGGGAGGGGAAAGAATGCAAGGAGTGTAACGGGTGGGAAGCAAGATCAAGGCAGATGTTGTTGATCTTGTCCTTGACTAATGCATTTGTTCCACTGCTTTAACTGTTCATAAGTTTTTCCTAACGTTTTACCTAAATATGCTTATCTCACCTGCACCTTTGTCCCTTAAACCCATTATTAAAACCATTTCCTCTTTTCTTCCCTCAGCACGTCACTCATTTAGGGGTTTGTGCTCCCCTATCCCAGCAGGACAATCTAGCCCATGGAGCTGTGTGGGGGTGAGGATCCGGCCAGTGGGGTGTGTCCCCATCTCTGTGCTAGAACAAAGGTAATTCAGAGAACATTGCTGTTGTTTGAACTACCCATACTTATGTCTACAATAGGATTCATATATTCAGAAAGGTTAGAGGACATGCCCTCAATAGAAGGTAAGACTTCAGCCTTGCATATATACCCACGGACAGAATAGAATGCATAGCACACTACATGCAGAAAAACAGATCGAATCTCAGCCAGCTAGCTGCCTCCCAAGCTAACCTTTGAAACACAGAGAGAAGGGAATGAGTATCAGGCAAGAAGAGGATAAGTCTTGAAGAAATGGAGATGAAACTGATGAACTCAAATGGAAATGGAGTATAAGACACCAAATGAAAGCCAAGAAGCAACGTAGTGCTTGCTGACATGAACACTAAGGGATCATTTACACAATACTCTTTTCGAGAGGGTAGTGGCACATATGCACATTCTGAGTGCTGTGTGGGATCCTTACCACTGCTTGTGCTCCTTGATGCACCCTTGTTCTTTGCTACCTTGTAAGGATCCAATGTTAGCAAGTAACTATGCTATTGGATGAACAGATAATCTTTGAATGGATTATCTTTCAGTCACCAATTCATTTTTTCCTGTTCGTCACTGACTCCAAATGACCACAGAGGTGTAGTTCGATCAATACAGGAACAATGCATGCAGATGTATCAAAAGGGCAATGGCAGAGAGAATGGAAGAGGAGGGGACAGTCAGACACAGGGGAATCAGTAGTTGTGTGAATTCATAGCTACAGGACAAGATTAAGGAACACATGGTGAGTTTGCAGTGGGGAAAGGTGTTGTGCCCTTACTCAGAAATATTTACCTAATAGCTAGTCACTTTGTTGTTCATTCTCTCTCTCTCTCTCTCTCTCTCTCACACACACACACACACACGAAGTAGGGAGTGGTTTCCCCCATGCCCCCAGTTATGTTATGAATGATTAAGGAGCTTGTTCACACAGTAACCTCCTCAAGAATAATGACACCTTAACTTTAACTCAACATTTGTTTTCACAATAAATGAATTAAAGCAAGGCAAAAGGTGATGTTATAACCCCTAGAGCTGGAGGTAAAGCAAGGTGGACATTTTTCTCCATAGTAATTGTCCACTATTATTGTTTTTACTGTTTATATTGTTTTATGAACTCTGCACTTGTTTAATATGGCTAACTGCCTAATAAACTTTGGTTTGATTTTGAACTGTCCACAAAAATCCGAGTAAATTAAATGGTACACAATATACACAACCTGACAGAGACCCTCCCCCTTCCCAGAATGCACTAACATTTACCCCTGGGGTAGCCTCCTCACTCCATACTTATGCAAACATTTGCACAGACACACAATTGGTAGTGTGACAATGTGAATGCAGCCAAAGAGAAGAGGATATTGTGGAGCAACTCACCCCAAGGAGCCAGAACGAATAAACAAGGAAGTGAATTATTGAAAGCATGTGAAGGCACTCTCCACCTCAGTACCACCTGTATAACAACGACACCTGTCTTTCCATCCCCACCCTCTTCCTCTCCACCCAGATTTGTATCACTGTGTCTCTGATGTTTCTGCCTGGATGTGTCACCGGTAAATGAAGCTCAGCTTTCCCCCCAAACTCATTCTCTGCTCCCTCTCCCCCTTCACATCCAGCACAAACTCCTTGTACTCACCTTCAAGGCTTATCATGATTTTGCTCTTCAGTCCCTATCCTTCTGCCCTCATTTCCTGGTACATTCCCTTCCAAGAATTTCTCTCCTTCCAGGTGTGGTGCACCAGTTTGGGCACCCAAGGCATTGCCTCCAGGTCCAAAGGAACTCCCTTGAGTCCAAAGGAACTCCCTCTGGCCGATGCTGAGCTGAGGACAGAAACCGGCCAGTGCGTCCCTGCTGTGGTGTTGCCAACACTAACGCCGAACTTCCGGGTCTGGGGATGCACTGGAGAAACTATGCATGCACATGTCTTCTGTGCAGTTAGCGCATGTGCAGCACAGCTGAGCCATGGCTTTTCTGCGTGGGAGGGAGCTAGGAGCCAGGGAGGAACCAAGCCAATGACAAGGAGCGTGCTGGGGGCGGACGGAGCACGTGTACTGAGTCTCGGAGCCAGGGCCCCACCTAGGCCAACACAAAGGCATACTAAGGATTCCTTTGGGGGGACAAATGTAGACCGTTTGCAGTATGGGCGGGTTCTTTTGCCAACCATACTGCAGTATGCAGAGATGGCAGTTCACTTAGCTGCCCAGTTGGGGGCAGAGTTGTTAAGCTCCCTATGAGGGAGAACATCTCACTATTTTAGAGAGAGTGCCTGTGCTCACAGGCAGCAGGACAGTGTGCTGCTGCAATTAGTGCATGCAACACCCTGCAGAAGGACACTCAGGGCGGGAGATCTCTTCTGGGCTGTTTAGGCTGTTTGTGGAGATCATAAGGTGGGGGTGCAATCATGCTGCAGCTGCAGGCAGTGGGCCAGTCAGTACATTTGAGGGCCCCTTGGGCTCCTCTTTAAAATTAAATATTTGTGTTTTTCAGATGTTTTAGAGAGCATACTAGGGAAGGGAAATTGTATGCCACTTTCATAGACTTACAAACTGCATTTGACACCATAGATAGGAACATTCTATGGTCAAAATTAAATTAAACAAATATGGATAAGAGACTTCTTCTGCTGGTTCAGGTGCTGTACAAGAACACCTTTTCAAAACTTAGACGAACACAAGATGGACACCCGAAAGAAGCCATACCAGTTAAAAATGGCGTGAAACAGGGATGCGTGTTGGCGCTCTTTCTTAATTTTTTTATTAACGATTTAATCTTGGAACTACGGCATGCTTCTTTTCATCCAGTTTATATTCAGGGGAGACCATTCTTGTTGTTATTGTATGCAGAAGACATAGTTTTGCTGTCCATTTTGGAAATTGGCCTGCGTAGGCTCCTACGGGCATTGGGCTTGTATTGTAGAAGGAATCACCTTTCTGTTAATTATGACAAAACAAAAGTCATGGTTTTCAGCAAGAGATATGTAGCGAGGGAATGGCAGTTGAACTCCCCCTGGAACAAGTGAATAAGTATAAATACCTGAGACTGATATTCTCTTCTAAAAGTTTATGGTGCAAACACCTGGACATGGTAAAATTAAAAATGGCCCAGGCAGCTAACGGAGTACTTAAGTTTTGGAGGTCGGCCAGTGGGAGCATTGCCAGCCTTGAAACTCCTTGAGCATAAATTATACCCTCATGCAGTGTATGGGGCTGAAATTTGGGGTCATACTAAAGTTGATGAATTGGAGGTTTTTCAAAACAAGATACTTCATTCTATTTTGGGAACACGTATTTTGGGAACACCTATAAGCATGAATCTTACCAGTGGAGCTGAGAATCCGTTATAGTCTCATCTCTTACTGGCTTAGACTAGAAAGTAAGTCAGATATTTTGTTACCCAAGTTATACCAGCTGGAGAAGCAAAATGTTGGCTTCGTTTCATTATGGAAACGGGTATTACATGTGAGGAGGGGTGTGGAAGAACGGCTTTAGGTGTCAGGAACCTTACTGAAGCCTCTGCCTGTTTCCTGTGACCAATAGGACCACTTAAGTTATGAGGAGAGTAAGAAAAGACATTCCTCTTGTGGACTCTGTTTTCGTTTTCCTTTATTTTTTGATTGAAGGACTTCAGCTGATCTGCCTGATTCCCGGGGAGCCCTGCCTTTCTACTTCTGGTCACGGGGCTTTTAGGTGAGTCCAGCGCCTGGGGCCAGTGAGGAGGGGTGTGGGAGAACGGCTTCGGGCGACAGGGACCTTGCTGAAGCCGCTGCCTGCTTGCTGTGACCAATAGGACCCCTTGAGTTACGAGCCCTGCCTTTCTACTTCCGGTCACGGGGCTTTTAGGTGAGTCGCGCGCCTAAGTGCGTCGCACATAAGGGTAGTGGACGCAAGGGCGCCCCCTTGTGCACGCAGCCTTAGGTTACAGCCGATTCCTTTTTTTGTTTTTGTTTCCCCAACTCCTTATTTATCCTCCAGGGACCAAGCTTTCCCAGTCAGCTCTGCAAAGAACGAGGCACCCACTCATCAGGAGCCAAGTTTTGCCACAGTCAGCTCTGCAAAGAGCAAGGCACCCATCCATCAGGAGCCAAACCATGCCATAGTCAGCTCTGCAAAGAGCAAGGCACCCATTCATCAGGAGCCAAGCTTTGCCATAGTCAGCTCTGCAAAGAGCAAGGCACCCACTCATCAGGAGTCAAGCTTCACCACAGCCAGCTTCGTAAAGAGTAAGGCACATATTTTGGGAGTCGCTTTTGTCTCAGCAGCAGCACCTGCCACTGTTGTTCCTTGCCCAGCCCTGAGAGGAGTTGCCGTCTCTGAGCGCAAATGGAGGTGTGTGGTTTGCCTACCGACTTTCTACCTCCTTGTATGGCATTGGATTGGATGAGTGTTCTGGAGTGGTGGCGTTGATGAGCTAACCCCCGACACCTGGGACTCTGGTGCAAGTGATTCTCCCTCCCACCCAGGACTTAAGGCAGACCCCTCCCCACCCACGGCCACACCGTTGCGTGCAACCTTAGGTGCTGAATGAGGTGAGAAAGGTTGTTTTGCTCCCAGTCAAAGGCTGTTTGACTAGGTTGTTCTGTCACGCTGCACCCTGGGGGGAGGAGGGGATAGGTTCTCCTCACGGGCTAAGCCTTCTCTGTTTAGCAGCCCCTGGTGGGACTTGATCTCCCTTCAAGGGTATTGCTTTTGTTTTTTTAGTATTTCTAGCAAAGGTGATTTTATTATTATAATAACAGGAAAAAATGGAAGGAAACGATCTAGACATCCCAACTCTAGACTCTCCAACTCTCCTATTTGTGTTAGTGAGCAACCACGCCTTAAACAGGCTAAGATTCATGATTTTATAAACGAGGCCCTCTTTTTAAATGTCGCACCAGTGATCAATGCCCAATCAAACAATCTGTTACCCTCAGGGGATTTGTTACATAGTAATGATTCTAGCTCCCCAAATCAACTGAGTGACAATGTGTCTAAGGAAACATGTTTATTCAAGTAACAAGTCAACTAGTGATGAGCTTGTCTCACGACAGACTGATGAGCAAGATTTATCACTGGGGGAGGTTCTTAGAACCCAGTGCCTTTTAATCAGTAAAACAGTCTCCTCACTATTTGCAAGCATTACCAGAATGAGTGACTCCCTACTGCAGGTTAAATCTCAAATAACTGAAGTTACAGCTAAATTAAATTTGTTAGAAGCTTGCAGTTTTTCTAACGAGGGGCTGTCTGTTACTGCTCCTGTTATAGACACTATGCCCACTGCCCCTACAAATAATATAGGGAAACTAAGTAGAAATGATATTCTGGCAAACAGACAAAAGAGGTCTTCTAAACGTCTAATTTTTCATGACAGGACAGTTTGATTTAAAATCTGTTCTCTCAAAAATGGGATTACACCAAGGTAGAATGATAAAAAAGCTGTTTCCAGAAACCTTTCTTTTTTGCTGGCCTTAAACGTTGCTCAAGCTGATACGGATAAGATTGTTCTTCCTCACGGGTTTCTTGTTATTTTCTGTAAGATATATTTTAAGTCACAACATCTGGTATCTAAAATTTTCCAGGCTAGGAAGCACTTGAGGTTGTGGGGGATCTCTATAGACAGAGTCTTTTACTATGAACAGCTGCCAAACTTGGTGTCTGTTCGAGATACTTATGCCCCTACGCTTGACAGTTTGGTAAATTATGACTCCTCTCCCCAGACTAATCAGCTAGCTGGGGAATTAGAACAAATGGAGGTTATTCCAACTCAGTCTGTGTCCCCAGGTGAGAAGATTAACTCCCCTAGGTATAAATTACATCAGAAACTGATGACTTTCTGTCTGGACAATAGCTACTCAATTCAAACGGAAGGAGATATTGTAAACACTTTCAATCTACTACCCCCGATTGATCAAGATCGAATCAAAGGGAAGTTAGGCCTTATTCAGGAGAAACTTAACTGCACCCCTCTTGACTACGCGATCTCACCGCATACTCATCAACCTTGCTATGATTTGGAACATTTAACTAACATAAGATTTCTTGACGGAGATGAGCTGGGCTCCTCTTCCCAGGTACTTATTCCACTCTTGGGAGATGAATCACCTCCACCTCATATCCATATAAATGCCCCTACTCCTGCTATTGAGGATGTTCTTATAGGGTGAAAACAGACATGACGCTAACCACCCTTTAACCACCCTTGGTGGTTATTTATGCATGTTGCAGGGCTGTATTGGTGCCCTATGCAGCCCTGCAACATGCATAAATAAGCACCAAGGGTGGTTAAAGGGTGGTTAGCGTCATGTCTGTTTTCACTCATAGTCTCCTCTATCAAGCAAACCAATGAATTTTGTCCTATTATCAGTCCTTCTTCTACGCACCCCCAGGGGAAGCACTCCCCAACTTTAAATCATTCTCTGAGTTCTGTCCATGAGAAGTATGAATGTCTGGCTAATGATATACCTCAAATTAGGAGTACTGAAGATCATTCTCTTTATTTATATCCCTTGTTAAGTAATAAATGGCATTATCATAGCCCTCGCAGGGAGATGAATGTTGGGTTCTTGTCTCTGTGCTCGTGGAATGTAGCAGGCTGGAAAACGCTCCTTGCTGCGGATTCTTCTGAAATACTGAAGGAATGAGATATCATATGTCTCCAAGAAACTTGGCTATTGGACTCTAAACAATTTTTGCTTCATGAATTTCTATCTTGGGCTGCCCCTGCTAATAAACTGGGGAAGTTTGGTCGCCCTTCAGGGGGCCTTCTTATATTGGCTAAACAAGTCCTTAATATTTCCGGCTGCAAGATTCAGACTCCTCTTAAGAATATCTTGGCTGTAAGATTTATGTGGGGAAGGGAGGAGGGAATTATTATAATTAACATCTATATTCCCCCATCCAACAGTATAGATGAGCGTACTTTATTTTGGGCGCATTTGGAGAACTTTATTGAGTCCTTGGATGGACTTTTTCCCCTTCTGACGATTGTTATTTTAGGGGATTTTAATGCTAGAATAGGAAATATAATTTTGATGTGGGGAGGAGCTATGAATATAGATGAGGATGACTATTTTTTCTTCCATCAGTATGTCTTAGAAGACCAGGTGTTAAATACTTCTGGGGTGAAATTCCTCCAATTTTTGTACAGAGGCAGTTGGAAATTTCTTAATGGTCGTTCCTCTATTGATTCTTCTGGTAATTTTACCTTTATTTTCAATTTAGGATTTAGTGTGATTGATTATATATGTGTCCAAGCAAAATTTGTATGTAACTTTGTTGATTTCAAAGTCCTTATGGCTGGCCTCAGTAATCACCAACCGCTTTTGGTTTATTTTAGTTCATCAACCTTGGAAGCAAGTTTAAATGAACTGACCTTTAATCTGCCTGAGCCTAGTTTGCAGGATTATTTCCGTATAAAATGGAATTTTAAAACTGCAAATAAAGCGGATGCTTTGTTAAGGGATGTGGATTTTGTTTTCCTTAGAAATGCTTTATTGGATCCATATTCTCAGTGCCCCATGGTTTCAATTAAATTATTTTCTGCCCTGGCAACCCTATTTTAAAATAGGCATTTTTGAAATCTCCAATAAGAAGGGGAATGGAAATAAATAATCGAGCTATAATTCTGTTTCAAACAAACCCTGGTATGACTGGGATTGTTTGACTGCAAAAAAATCCCTCTGTAAGACAGCCAGTCAAGCTAAAACGTGCAAAAATAGGGTATCTTACCTGCATTATGCTTCTCAAAAAAAGATTTATAGGGATCTTCTAAAAGCTAAAAAACTTGCTCACCAATGCTCCCTATGGTCTGCTGACTGCTGCTGTACTTGATAGGAATCAAACAACCTTTTGGTATCTGATCCAAAATGGTATGCGCTCCTTTGATACCTATTAAACTATTCCTGCGATAAGCTAATCGGAGCCAGTATTTTACTACTTGCAATTTCACTGCTGAAGCGATAGGAGCTAATCCTGATTCAGCCTACAACAGTGCAATTGGAGTATTTCAGGGGGCTGCCAAAACAGCCCTCAGAAAGTTGTTCTGCAGAGGCTCCAATTTATTCCATAAAGCCACTCCCCACACCTGGGCTCCATATAGAATTTGAGGCATAATCTTAGCTCTAAATATCTTTAGTACTGGTGGGAGGAGCCTACCTCCATGCGTGTGATAAAAGCGAAGTAGTTATTTGGTGAATACATTCACTACAGGCTTAACTGCCCCATGATGGACATTCCAGCTTGCAACACAAGGGACAATCCACTCCAAGGTATTTGAATTTGGAGACCTGTTCTATTTCCTAACTGTTCATCCACCAACAATGGTGGACTTTGTCAGGACATGAGCATCTTGTTTTAAAACAAGTAGTTCTATGCAGCAAGCATGGGAACTAATGAAGCCTGGCTTTCTAAAAGGGAGCATGATATTTAATGCAAGTCAGTGGGACTTTTCAGCTACAAAAAAGAGCTACATCTCCACTCCAGGTGCACATTTTCATTACAAAAATTTGGACCCCAACTTATCATGGGGCCTTCTGTCCATCTACCATATATGCCCAAAATTGGTCTATGGAATAAAAAATTATTAAGGCAGTTGTGATCAACTTCTCGTATAGTCAGGTTATTGCAATATTAGCTCCCTTATGCAGACAGCAGCTTTGAATTACTGATGGTTACCCTCCTGGTCTTATGGGCAACCCAGGTATAGATGCATAGGATGCCTTGAGAGGGGAAGCTAAGGCTGCTACAGCTGGCCTACATCACAGAAGAGCTGACTGATACCCCCTTGGCTATCACACCTATCCAAACATTTGTGTATGCAAGTCTGTATTCTAGAGATCACAGGAAGGTAAAAAGGTTAGATCCAATAAAAATACTTTCTATTAATTATGCTTGTAATTTAAAATCAGTCAAAACCATACCGAACAATTACCTAGTTACACTGACCTGAAAGCCAATAATATTTATTCTACTGGAGATGTGTGAAGAAGGGTAAATTCTACTTTCTACAACTACTTCAGTGTTTTTTAAATTAAAACACTGACCAAAAAAACACTTTATTCAAACACACAATGTTATTACTGATTTGCTTACTTTGAAGGGTGTCCAGGCAAGAACAGAAAAAACCAAATGTCCTATGTTGCAAGAGCTGACTATTCGTTTTAATTACAAGTCTTGCAATATCTGAGGATGTCTTTTATTAAAGTCAAAACTTTAGGGTCTGATGTAATTTCATGAGTGTCTTAGATTTAACTTTAAAAACATACATTTCCAGTCTTTATGTGTATCTGTATACATTTTGAAAATCTGAGTGTATCCTAAAAGGAAGAGGCAAATTAAAAGAAGCCACAATGTAGTCTTTATTTCAGAATTTAGGTGCCACATGATTTGAAGGTAAAACTTCAATTTTTCAATACTTGAGAATATCAAATATACTGCTAGTTCAAGAAGATTAATGATAATTTCTTTGCTCTAATTTTCCCTGCATTTTAAAATGGTCCCTTTGCAGTTTAGTGGGATGTGGCAGGCTTTTCTGCAAGACGACCACGCCACATGTTGGTTGGTTAATGGCTAATCTACCCTATATCCTGCCCGGTAGCAGCAGCTGCCTTTTACATTGCAGCTGCAGAACTGTGCAGCATTTTGGGGGGCTTGGGGGAGAAGTGGAACTCCATGCTGCTGTTTTTATGGTGTGCTAAAGACTTCACATAATGTTGTTGGGTTAAGATGATTTGCTTTGCTTGCTCTGTGTTTGCATGATGGAGTGCTGCTTCCCCTTTCCTCTCCCAAGCATGTGCAGAGGCCATTTTTTGGGCCCACTGGTCATGGCTACTCTTGTTTAAAATGGTCTCTTTGCTGATTTCCATCCTAATTGTCTGCTTTCTGTTTTTTGGGTGTGGGGGCCTGGATGGAATGGTTTCTTTGCTTGAATTTTCCCTTTATTTTAAAATGGTCCCTGTGCAGTTTGGCTGGTGAGGCAAAACAGCTTGGAGGATAAGAGCTTGCTCCTTGAGTTTTTGCCTAGTTTGTGATGTGTGGGTGTCTTTGGTTGTGGTTTAGGTTGTTTTTGAGGGAGGGTGTGTTTTGGTTGCAATTTAATAAACCCTTGCTTTGAGTCCAAGTTCTGTATTCAATGTGGGTTTTTTATTGGTTGCATATTATTATTAAGCTTTTATATAGTGCCAGCAGTGTACCTGGCTGGCACTTTACAGTTGTTGTTGTTGTAAACAGGTCCCTGGCCCAGTGGGCTTACAGTCTAAGGAGGACAAGGATGAAGGGAACACAGGGAGAGAGAGACACCAATTTCCATTTTTACAATTTAATTTTTTTTTTTTTAAACAGATGGGGAACCAGGGCTGTAAATTTCCATATTAATTTCAGAATTGGGCTAGGCTCCTTCTACCATTGGTTAGGCTTTGCCTGCTGTTGGCCAGACCTCACCCACTTCTGGCCCTGCCCTGTGCCCCATCAGCCTTAGAACCCACCAGCCGCCACTGTATCCTCTACCACCATCCTCAAGACACCTCCTCTCTAAGGGTAATTTCAGACGTTACGATACCACGGTCAGCCACAGTGAACCCCATGTAGTGGCTGTAGTACCGTAACATCTGCAGTGCGTTCCGCCAGAGGTTCACCACGGTGAACCTCTGGCGGGAAACACATTGACCACGGTTCTGGACCTCTGGCCGCCTGGAGGTCCAGAACCGTGGTTAAGCTGGACCACGGTCAGGAATTGGCGGAAAGTAACGTCTGTTACCTCCGCTGATTCCGGACTGTGGCCCAGACCCCGATGCGGGATCGGGCGCAGCGGCCAAATTGGCCGCTGCGCCCACCTGTCACCTGGAGGGCGGGCGGCCAGGGGAGCACAGGGGGCAGGGCTGTGTGGCTGCACATCGCGCCACGCAGCCTCACCCCCTCCCCAATCCCCTGTAGGAATCAGCCGGCACGTCTAAAGGACAGCTGGACTGATTCCTCACCGGGATCCAAAATGGATCTCAGTGTGTGGTTGGACGCGGTGATTGCACGTCTGAAATTACCCTCAGTTGTCTCGCCCCTTTACCCATACTGCCCTCTATGCTTGGAACTCTGGGGTACTTTCCCATGTTACTGTCCTTGCACAATTTGTTTCTAGGAAAGAAGCTGGGAGGCAAAGCATGTGTGGGGTTTGTAACGTGGGATCACACACCCCCACCCACCCCCGCATTTTGCCAGCGATCCTATAAAGGATTGCAGAGCTGGATTTCCATACTCTGCAATCCTCTGCAGGATCGCTGGCAAAAATGTGTGGAAGGGAGGGGGGCAGTCCCATGTTACAAACCCCGTGCATGCTTTGCCTCCCAGATTCTTTCCCAGAGGCAAATCGTGCATGGACAGTAACGTACAAAGGTGCTCTTCCTCTTGGAGAACGTGCACACTATGCTCCCTCCCGCTCTACTTTCAAATCTCCCTAAAAACATCTTTCTTCCAGCAGACTTCCCCTCTTTCATCACGCCAATGAGATTGCTTGCTTATCCTCAAGGATCCCCCTTTGTAACTAAGCTAAGCATGCACACCTGCAACTTCTCTAATTTTTGAATCTATCTCCCATCTTTCTGTCTCTTTCTCTCCTTTGTTGAGTCTAGATTGTAAGACCGTTGGGGCAGGGACCTGTCTCTAATCATGACTGCTCATATTGCTAATGACAAATATACAAATACACTGTTTCAGCAATGGAACCAGCAGTGGATGAGTAAATTCAACTAAAATATAAAGGAGTAAGGAGAGATGTAGATTCTTTGCTAAGTGGAAACCCAACAGGGTAAGAAAATGTGAAAGATCTCAGAAAATAGTAAGAGGAAACTTAAAACTAAATTTCTAAGTAGGAATCACACATAAACAGTACTATGCAATGTGCAATTTCTAACCCTAGTAGTTTTTAGACACCCAGAGAGCTTAGAGGGTGGATCACATAAAACTAGCCAGAGGATGAGACCAAAGTGTCTAGTCCATAGTGTCCTGAACTCTCTCCCGCTCCCTTTGCTTCCTTCACTTTCCCCTGTACATCTTCCTCCTCCTTACTGTAGTCTCTATTTTCAGAGGGGGGGTGGGGAGAGTTAGTTATTTAATTTATTTATTTAAATTTTTACACCACCATTCCCCAAAGGCTTGTTAAGTGTGCCTATCCCTCACCCTCTGAGGTCCCTCCATCACAGTAAGTTTCACCAGTGTAAATTGCAGGCGTAGAAAACGTGACTCTACCAGGATGGGCAGTTCTAATCCATATGCCACAGTGTTCACTACCACAAACCCACCCCTCATGCGGCCTCTGTTGTGCCCTCAAATGCCTTCAAAGTGATTGTATCAGTGCTCCTCAAAAGGGATTGCTATGGACTTCCCTCATACCAAAAAGATATGCCTCACTGTCCATTAAAACACTTACAGTTTTAGGATTTAACTTAGCCTCTCCTAAGGAGCAACCCCAACCAGCAACCTTAGTGTAACTAAATGCTGGACAAGTGGGGAAATTCAGTAATCCTAAAGATAATGCCCAAAGTCTTCCTTAGCTACAGTGGCTCTCCGATTAATTTAGGGGTGGGAATATCAGTTTTGCCAATATCTGGTACTGCTGATAATGGCATGTACCGGATTTAAATCCGAGATCCATCTTTTTTTTGGTCTCAGTTCTTTACTCTTGGGCACAGCTTTTGCGTGTCTTTCCTTGAGTTGTCTTGGAGTCCCTGCCCCCTCCCTGTGGCAACTTTGTTATGGTTACATTTGGCACCTTTTTTTCTTTTCTTTTTTTTTTTTTTTTTAACTCTGCCTTGGATTGGTTGCCTTTTTTGAATTCAAAAAAGGCATCCAATCCTGAAGCTTCCCTAAGATTTTTGGACTGGGGTAGGGATGTGAGTAAGGGGTGGATACTTGGCCGTGCTGGCCAATTGCCATATAGCATTTTTTTCCCCCTTCTGGGACCTTGGACTTGGAAGCCATTCTACACAGTTTGGTATCCTGGAAGAAGTGCCATAGACTGCTGGAAGTGTGTTTGTGACTGCTGGTAAGTGATGGGTTCCTTGGGCTTTTAAGGTGTCTCTTGATTAGGAACACCCTGGTGCCCCTTAGCAAGAAAAACTAAACTAATGGAATAGGGTCCTAGACTTGTTTTGGGATCCCATTGGGGTGTGTGTGTGTGTGTGTGTGCAGGCCAGGCCAGGGAGTATGCAGGAGACTTTGAGACTCTGACAATGCGGGAGAGGGAAATGTGGCTGGCTCCTCCATGGTGGGGTGTGTGCCATCATGTCTTGGGGTGGGGTGTGCCCCAAGGCTGTGGTTCTGGTGTGGCCTGTTTGCTTGGTTTTTTGTTTTTTTTTGGGGTGTGTGTGTCAATTATTTTATTTTTGTGTATGGCTGGGTGGGGGGTGCTGTGGTGTGGAAGATTGCAGCCATGGGTTGCCTTTGCCTTGCAATGCTTGTTTGCTGTAGTGTGAGGTCGGTGCCTGCCTGTGCCCCAAGTCTGGGGTTTGATTAGGTTATACAATGTGTGGGGGTGGAGAATTGGGGGTGCCATGAGAGTTTTGGTTGGGGTTTGTGTCTTGAAGTGCAGGGGTGTGTGGAAGATTGATTGTAATTTGTTGCCACGTCATGGCTGGGTGAGGGGTGCTCCCAGTATTGCACTGTTAACCCAGGGAACTCCACACCACTGTCTTGCAGCAGTGTGCTTTGGTGCTGTGTTTGTTGTCAGGTCATGGCTGGGGGGGAGGGTGCCCCAAGACTGTAGATGGGGGCGGGGGGAGCTGTCCCAGTATTGCACTGTTAACCTGGGGAACTCCACGCCACTGTCTTACAGCAGTGTGCTTTGCTGCTGTGTTTGTTGTCAGGTCACAGCTGGGTGGGGGGTGCCCCAAGGCTGTAGGTGGTTGGGGGGGGGGGGGCTGTCCCAGTACTGCACTGTTAACCTGTGGAACTCCAGGTCACTGTCTTGCAGCAGTGTGCTCATGACACTCACTGCTGCTCTGGTGCTGCATTTGTTTGGTGATTTAGTGAGGTTGGTGCTGCTAAGGCCTGGGTTTTAGGGCCCTGTCTGTTGTATTGTTTGTTTTGTGGGAGGAGGGTGCACTGCACTGTCAGGTCAGTTTTAAAAATGTTCCTCTTTTTTATTTAAAACCCAAGCCACTGAAGCACCTTTGGTTTTGGCGACTGTTGGTGACGTGTCGGACGTGACATACAAAGTTAAAAAGACTCACCCAGCCGGGTGACATCTCTTCACCCCACACACATAATTTTCACCCCACACTCACAGAGTTGTTCCAACCACAATCCCCACCAAACCCAGTCCCTAATCCACAGTCCCTGCTCCATCCCCCATAGTGCACCATGCCACTGCACACACTGGAGTGGAGTGTCCCAGCAGGGCCCATTCCCACCTAGCTCCCCCCTGTACATAGTGCACACTAGTGCCACTGCACACACTGGAGTAGAGTGCCCCCTCAGGGCCTATTCCCACCTAGCAAACCCCACCCCCCGTACATAATGCACCATGCCACTGCACACACTGGAGTGGAGTGTCCCAGCAGGGCCCATTCCCACCTAACACCCCCACCCCCGTACATAGTGCACACTAGTACCGCTGCACACACTGGAGTGGAGTGCCCCAGCTGGGCCCATTCCCATCTAGCTCCCCCCTGTATATAGTACTTTCATGCCAGGGCAATAAAAGAAAATTCCTTGCTCCTCATTCACCCCCTTCAAGCAGGAAGGGTAAGGAGTTGGTCTTTTTAGGAACTTCTTTAGGAGCCCTTTAAGGAGCTGCTTCTTCAGCCATACTGGCTCCAGCCCAAACTGGGACCACCCCTGCCTCCCAAAAGAGGTACAGAGGGCATTGGGAGGGTAGAGCCTCTTCTTTGGGGTAGGGGCGGGCCCCCACACAGGACACACCCAGACGCCTTCTCCCTCACAAGGAGCAAGTCTGCACGTCCAGCCCATGCTGGCTACAGCCAAAACTGGGCCCACCCCCAATAGGAGGTACAGAGGGCATTGGGAGGGTGGAACGCTCCTCCACCAACTGACCCCCCAACCACTTCATGTCCAGACACAGGTCTGTCCTCAGACCTTAGTCTGGGTTATGGCATGGAGACTGCGCTTGTGGCCTCGGTCAACGACCTCTCCCGAGAATTGGACCAGGGTCATTCGACCCTGTTGATTTTGTTAGATCTCTGCTGCATTTGATACTGTTGATCACGAGTTGGTGGTGACTCACCTACGGGACTGGGCAGGGATTAATGAGATTGTTCTTGAATGGTTCCACTCTTTCTTGACCGGGAGAACCCAGCGTGTGGTACTGGGTGATTATTCATCTTTTCCCCGGGGCCCTATGTGTGGAGTCCCGCAGGGTTCTATCTTGTCCCCTCTCTTGTTCAATGTGTACATGCAGCCTTTGGGGGAGGTTGTTAGAGAGCTTGACGTAAGGCGTCATCAGTATGCTGATGACATCCAGCTATCTCGTTTTCATCAGACCCAGGTCTGGCAGTCTCGGTGCTTACCCAGTGTTTGTCAGCTGTGGGGGACTGGATGAGGGCGAATCGCTTGAAGTTAAATCCTGACAAGATGGAGGTGATGGTTGTGGGGAAAGCCAGGGAAGTGATGGCCTCCATCATTGATGGGGTCCGTCCTCCCCTGGTATCCTAGGTCCGTAGTCTGAGGGGTGCTCCTTGATCCACAGCTCTGCCTGGATGTCCAGGTGGCAGCTGCGGTGAAGGGTGCATTTCGCCAATTACACCTGGTACATCGGCTTATGTCATATGTCTCTGGCTTGGACCTGGTCACAATCATCCATGTTTTTATTACCTTGAGCTTAGACTACTGTAACACGCTCTACGTGGGGCCACCTTTGGTGACAGTCCGGAGACTGCAGCTGGTGCAGAATGTGGCAACGTAAGCACATTACTCCAGTGCTCCGTTCTGGCTGCCAATAGTCTTCTGGGCCCAATTCAAGGTGTTGATGTTGACCTTTAAAGCCCTAAACGGCATGGGCCCCACCTACCTGCAGGACCGCCTCACCCTCCGGATTCTGGATCGACCTCTGCGGTTGGTCGGCGGCGCCCTTCTTGAGGTCCCCCGGGTGTCGACCATGAGGAGGGCATTCTCGGTGGCTGCACCACGGCTGTGGAACTCCCTTCCATTGGAGGTCCGCCTGACCACTGACCTCCCCTCTTTCCATAAAAAGTGTAAGACCTGGGTGTTCTGTCGGACCTTTGCTGAGGGAGATGGGATGGGTGGGTTGGGTTTTATTGTTTTTGTTGGGGGGGGGGGGTTAATCCTGGGAAATGTTGATTTTAATTAATTTTTTAATAGGTTTTAAAATGTTGTTAGCTGCTCCGAGATACTTGTAGCAGGAGGGGGTGGCATACAAATGCAACTATAAATAAATTCCACTTGCACCCCCCTACTCCTGTTCTCTACAGCTCATTGTATTTCCTACAGGTCTTGGGTTCTCTGTAAGGGGAGTGGGGACTAGTGTATACACTCCTCCCAACACATCTCTGCCCTCTGCCGATACATACACTCCCCCTGTCCCTTCACTTTCAACCCAAATGATAGGATATAGGGAAGGGAGGGGGGAAACTGGTCACAGGATGCTGACTCAGTATGGCACTTCTTACGTTCTCTAATTATTTTGGAAGGGATTCACCATTACCTTTTGGTTCCATTATTAGGCAATCTAAGACGTAGTATGTGTGTAGCTTGCTATTTTGAACTCTAACTACGCCAAGACATCCATCCACCCACCCTCTCTCTCTCCGATACACACAGGTCATGATACCAAACCTCCTATGCGGCACAATGTCCCCGCAATTGGTGTGCATGCGCGTATAGCGTGGCACGTAAGGGGTATGGGATTGGCCCCATTGAATCAGAGTTGGAAGGAGCCTTGAGAGTCATATAATCCAGCCCCCGGCATGGACACAGGATGGCTACAACTACAGCATCCCCAACAAATGGCTGTCCAGACTCTGATGAAAATCTCCAGTGATGGACAGTCTACAACCTCCCTAGACAACTGGTCCCATTGCCAAACAGCTCTTACAGTTAGGAAGTTTTCCTTGATATTTAAAACCAAAATCTACCTTCCTGTAATTTGAGCCCAGTTATTTCTAGCTGTGTTCTCTGTTGCAATGAAGAACAGTTCCTTGCCATCTTCTTGGTGGCAGCCCTTTAGATATTTGAAGACTACTATCATGTCTCCCCTTAATCTTTGCTAGGCATACCCATCTCCTCCAACCTTTCCTCATAAAACTCTCTTTCCAAACCCATCATCATCTTTGTTGCCCTCCTCTGAACATGTTCCAGTTTGTCAATGTCTTTCTTAAAATACTGACTCCAAAAGAGAGGATGGGTGGGAAGCATAAATATGTAGAGGTCACAACTTGAAGAACCTTCATTTCATGACAGTAAATAAAGCTTACTTACCATAAATTGGTTCTTCGAGATGGCCCGTGCATTTTCACGTATGGGATCACATGATCATATGCATGGTATCTGATTGCTTGTCTCATTCTTATTATTATTTTTAAAATGTTATCCCGCCCCCTCCTGCCAAAAGCAGCTCAGGGTGGCGTACAATATAAAGGCATAAAATATACATATAACTTAAAAAACAAACAATAAAACCATCAATCCCCCCTCCCCCCAACCCTATCCCATCCCTCTCCCTACCCGTCTCTCTCACCAAACACCTGGCAGAACAGCCAACTCTTACACTGATGCCTGAAGGAGGGAGTGCGCCAGGCCAAACGAACCTCTGCTGGGAGAGAGTTCCACAACCGAGAAATGGCGACAGAGAACGCTCTCTCCAATATGGCCCCCCGCCGAACAAGGGGGACCTCCAAGAGGGTGCCCCTGGCCAACTGCAGCAGCTGTTCCAGAACCCGGGGAGTGAGGCGGTCCTGCAGGTAGGTGGGGCCCAGGTGTGTAGGGCTTTAAACGTCAGCACCAACACCTTGAATTGGGTCCAGTAGGCAACTGGCAACCAGTGCAGAGAACAGAGCACCAGTGTTATGTGGTCTCAACAGCTCGTACTCATCAGGAGACGGGCCACTGCATTCTGCACCAGCTGCAGCCTCCAGACAGTCACCTTGGGTAGCCCCACGTAGAGTGTGTTACAGTAATCAAGCCTCGAGGTGATGAGGCATGGATGATGGTGGCAAGGTTGCAGTCTGAGACATAAGGCCAAAACCATCACATCAGATGTAATTTGGCAAATTCACTCCTCACCACAGCTGCCACCTGGACATTCAGGTGGAGCTGCGAATTGAGGAGTACCCCCAAACTATGAACTTGAGGAACCAAGACAGGGCGCACCCCATCAACGATGGGGGCCTCCACTCCCTCGGCCCTCCCAACCAGCATCACCTCCGTCTTGGCGGGATTCAACTTCAGGCGGCTCGCCCTCATTCAGCCCCCCACAGCTGTCAGACATCAGATATTATTATTATGAGCATTTATATAGCACAAGCAATGTACCTGGTGCTTTACAAAGAATGAGATAGACGCGGTCCCTGCCCGAGAGCTTACAATCTAAAGACATGGGGAGGGGAGACAGGGAAGGGGGGACAGAGTGAGAGACAAGGGATGCTACATTCATGAGGATGCGAGAGCTCAGGTACACGTTCTTGGCTTGATTTCAGTAAGTCAGGAGTTTACAGATAACAGGTGGGGTATAATCCTGGGTGAGAATGGTTAGCAGGAGTTAGGAAGGGCGGAAAGGTGGGTTTTGAGGAGGGATTTGAAGGTGTGGAGGGTGGGGGCCAGGCGGATGAGGGCAGGGAGGGAATTCCAGGCATGCGGGGCAGCGAGGGAGAAGGAACGAAGGCGGTTGGGGGAGCAGGGAAGGCGTGGGAGGGTGAGGGAGGGGATGGAGTAGGAGTGGAGTGCTTGAGCAGGAGTTTGGAGGGAGATCAGGATAGAGAGGTAGAGGGAGCAAAGTTGTGAAGGGCTTTGTAGGTGAATACAAGGAGCTTGTGCAGAATATGCTCAGGAAGAGGGAGCCAGTGGAGAGAGGAGAGGCTGCACGTGGTCAAAGCGACGGGCTAGGTGGATGATCCTGGTAGAGATAAGGGGAGAAAGGTGAGAGTGAGGAAGGTCAGCGAGGATGAGGTTACAATAGTTGAGGTGTGAGATGACTAGGGCGTGGATGAGAGTTTTGGCAGAGGAGACAGACAGAAAAGGGTGGATCTTGGCAATGTTGTGGAGGGAGAAGCAGCAGGATTTAGCAACAGAATCAATACAGGGTTTGAAGGTAAGGTGCAAGTTGAAGATGAAGCCCAAACTGCGGGCTTTGGGGACAGGGAGGATGGGGACCCCGTCAATGGTAATTGAAAGGGAAGAGGGAGAGGAAGGATTGCGAGAGAAGATCAGGAGTTCAATTCTCGCCATTGTGAGGGGGCGTCACCACCAACTGTTCCAGCCGCCTGGGCGGGGTCTCTCGCCGCGGTGTCCCCGGCCCCACCGGCATCACCGGTTGCTGAGGCAACCAGCCCCCGAAACAGCGCTGCAACCACACTTCCGGGTGCGGCGCAAGACATGGGGGCGGGGCCTGGGCCGTTGTGGCGCTCCGCATGGCTCCAGGCACGGCAGAGGGCGGAGACTCAGAGTTAAACAGCCGGCGCTGGGGCTTGCCCAGTGCCGGTAATCAGAGCGAGAAGCTGGCCCCCTTCCTCTTGAGATAAGTGAATTGCGCTTGTATATTTCCCTGTGCTTGTTATTGATTGTGCTTTCAGTGACTGCGTGACTCTGTGTGGATCCTACCCCCTTTTTTCCTGCCCGTAAGAGTACAAGTAGGTGTGGGAGTTGGGTGGTGGGTGAGCGTGTGGGTGTTCCTTTCCCCCTTCCCTGTGGGAGCCTGTCCTAATTTGTGTGACTGCCCCGGTCCCTTCCTTGCCCCGGTTCCCGTGGCCCTTGCCCTGTTTACCGCACTTATCACACGGTCCTTCCTTCCCTTCCTTCCTAGTGTGAGTGTGTGAGAACTTCTAGGGATTTTTGGAGGCTTCAGCCTTCCTCCTTGCTCTGCGCCCTATGATGATAGGGGCCTAGTCTCTGCGAGGCTATACAGGCCCAAACACTATCCTGATGGGCATTTATGCCAGTGTTGTACTGATCAGAGTCGGGGGAGACTCGATCTGACAGGGTGTGTGTGGTTGAGTGAACGAACCCCTCCCCCCCCCAACAGTATTACCGGCATTCTTACCCCCTGGGATTCCCCCAAAAAAACTATGGATATTGCTCAGGAAATAGGCGACAGTGCGAGCAGTTCAATCTCTCGCAATGGAAATGAAGGACCTTTGAACCCAGCATGCTCAGCTGGCTGCCACCGTGGAGCACCTTGCGACTGGGCTAAGAGGGGCAGCTCTGGTGCAGGTAGCCCCTGTTGCAGTTGCCCCCCCGTGTTGATAAACCCTGCAGCGGCTGCGGCATCCCCGCTTGGGGGGGCAGCCCCTGCACGGGAGCCAAAAGGACCCCACATTGAGAAATTTGTGGGGGATAGGAGGGCCCTTCAGGGATTTTTGGCCCTTTGTGACCTTATGTTCACCACACAACCAAGAACGTATTCCACCCATGATCTAAAGGTCGCTTTCATCATTGGTAATCTTGGGGGCTTGGCACCTGAGTGGGCTACCACCTTGGTAAAGGGGAAAAGACCTCTTTTAAGAAACTATACTGACTTTCTCTGAGAGTTTACCATGCTCTTCGATTATTCCCAGTGCCGGATGGGTGCGAAGACCTCAATTCTAACCTTGAAACAGGGAAAGGGAGGCCTCCTGGAATACATCACGAAGTTTCAGCACCTCACCCTCGACTTACAATGGCCTAATAAGGAGCTCTGAGTCATGTTTCGGTGCAGGTTAAGTAATGAAATAAAGGACCAGCTATCCTTCACCACCCTACCAGAGACTTGGGAACAGTTGGCTAATCTGTCCCTTCAAATCCAGAATCGCCTCCAAGAAAGATGCCAGGAGAGACGGCAAGAGACACGAGGATTCCTTCCCCACCTTGCGACCAGCACCTGCGCCACATGGAAGGGACTATGGGCGAGGGTCCAGAACCTATGCAGCTGGGCGCCTCGAGGGGCCCTCTCACTCCGGAAGAACGGGAATGACGGAGAAAGAGCCGAGCGTGTTTTTACTGTGGAGGGTCAGGACACTTTATCCAACAGTGCCCATCCCTGCCATCTCAACGGCGAAGTGGGGGAAACACCAAGGGATGGAGGGACAGGGATCCTCCCGGCCATAAGAAGCTCCCTGACAGCTCCCCCCATGTGGCAGGCCCATGTGAAGATACTGGTGATGATGAACATTTTGCCCCACAACTCCCAGGTGGCTCATCGACTCTGGAGCCTCAGGCAACTTCATAGACCGATAGTGGGCCCAGTCCAGTGTGTTGCCCATAGAAGCTAAGGCGAGACCCGAATTAGTCCATTCCATTGATGGGTCTCCTCTGATTTCTGGGCCAGTCATCTCCCAGACAGCCCCCTTTGTCTGCACCACTGGAACGCACTTGGAGAAACTGATGTTCGATGTTGTGTGTACCCCGTTGTTCCCCATGGTCCTAGGCCTGCCCTGGCTGCAGCAACACAATCCCCACATCGACTGGCGTACCTTGCAAGTCCAGTTCGGTTCCCCTTACTGCTCCCAAGTCTGTATCCAACCTCCACAGGACACTCCTAGTGTGAAAAAGACACTCTGTGGGAGTCACCTAGATGTTCCCCTACTGTCGGAATATCGGGACTATGCAGAAGTCTTCAGCCCCTCGGGTGGTCGAACTGCCACCCCATTGGCCGTACGACTGCCCCATAGCCCTCCTGCCTGGCTCGGAGCCCCCATTTGGACGAATCTATGCCCTGTCAGCCCCCAAGCTGGAAACCCTGCGGCACTTCCTAGATGAAAAACTCCGCAAAGGATTCATTCGTCCATCTTCATCCCCTGCTGGGGCTCCTATTTTCTTTGTTCTAAAAAAGGAAGGAGGACTCCGTCCATGGATTGACTATCGGGGCCGTAATCTTGTAACTATTAAGAACCGTTATCCTCTACCCCATATCCCCGAGTTGCTGGACCGGCTTCAAGGGGCCCTTATATCCACCAAGATATATCTACGAGAAGCCTACAATCTGATCCGGATGCGCCAAGGAGATGGGTGGAAAACAGCCTTCCGGACCCGTTATGGTCACTTCAAATATCTCGTTATGCCATTTGGACTAGCAAACGCCCCCGCCACCTTCCAGCACTTCATTAATGACATGTTTTGAGACATTCTTGACATGTTTGTAATAGCTTACCTGGACATCTTGATTTATTCCACCTCCTTGACGCAACACATCACCCATGTCCACCAGGTCCTGCAACGCCTTTAGAGTCACAAGCTTTATTGTAAAAGGGAAAAGTGTGCCTTCCACCTCGAAAAGGTGAGTTTTTTGGGCTTTATCTTAAGTCCAGAAGGTATTGCTATGGATTCCCAGAAGTTAGATGCCATTTGACAGTGGCCAGCTCCTCGGGCAGTAAAACCCCTGCAACGCTTCTTAGGAAGCACGAACTATTATCTACAATACATTCCGAACTATGCCGAAATCACAAAGCCTTAACAACCTTATTAAAGAAGGACCATCCCTATGTGTGGGGACCAGAACAACAACACAGTTTTATGTACCTGCAACAGGCCTTCCTTAAGGCCCCCATACTGCAACATCCCGACTGCAAACAACCCTTCTTTGTGAAAGCGGATGCCTCGATCGGGGCGATTCTCTTACAAGATTCCCTCGATCACCAACTACGCCTCCCATGTGCCTATTACTTGTGGCAGCTTACTGTGGCCGAACAAAACTATGCAATCTTTGACAGAGAACTTTCAAAGCTTGGCGCCACTACCTAGAGGGAGCTCTGCACCCTGTGACGGTCATAACTGACCATAAGAGCCTGACCTATTTGCAAACGGCACAAATCCACAATGCTCGCCACGCTCGGTGGTCTTTATTCTTTGCTCGATTCTCCTTCACCCTGCAGTATCGTCCCGGGAAGCTCAACGTCCTTGCCGACGCCTTATCCAGTATCATGAGGATCGGGATCAGCAGGTGCGTTCACCAGGACCCATTTTAGACAAACGGGTCTTCGCAGGTACCATCCTTACCTTTGAATGCCTGCAGAAGGCATCTGCTGAGAAATTGGACCCCCTCACAGGGGCCCCCTCCACTGCGCACCAGGGCTTGTACTACAAGAATGGGTGCATTATCCTCCCTCCATCATGCCAGTCTGATATTTTGTGGTCCCACCACGATGCCCCTTTGGCGAGACACCCAGGCAAAGAACGCAACTATCAATTAATTGCACGCACCTTTTGGTGACTGACCCTGCGAGAAGACGTCAATCAGTACGTCCAGAAGTGCCAGATCTGTGCTCAGAATAAAGTTCCACACAAGGCCCCCATGGGACTTCTTCAACTTCAGCCGCTCCTTCAGGGCCCCTGGCAGCGCGTAGGCCTGGACTTCATTGTCGAACTTCCCGCCTCCAGCGGCTATACCACTATTTTAGTGGTAGTCAATCACTTTACTAAAATGGGACACTTCATCGCTTGTAAACAGCTACCTACGGCACAACGTACAGCGCGTCTCTTTATTCAGCACGTCTTTAAATTACATGGGTGGCCGAAAGAACTGCGGAGCGACCAAGGGACCCAATTTGTCTCTCACTTCTGGAAGGTGCTATTTAAGAGTCTCCATGTTACCTTAAGTCCTACGATGGCTTACCATCCCCAGGCCAATGGGCAAGTGGAACGGGTGAACCAAAACTTGGAACAGTATTTAGGGATCTATGTTAACTATTTACAAGACGATTGGTATGACTGGTTACCCCTGGCAGAATTTGCTTACAACAATGCTCCAAATGTATCCATTGGCAATTCCCCCTTTTTTGTAAACTATGACTTTCATCCCCCGTTAGGGACTATTGACATCTCGACTATGTCCGTTCCCGCTGCTGGAGCCCTTGCACGGCGGATTCAGGAAACACAAGCCTTGGCTGCCCGGACTCTTGCTCTAGCTTGGCAACAGTATTAAAAAAATGCAGACCGCCACCGTTGACCCGCACCCGTTTTTCACCCTGGCAACCTCGTCTGGTTAGACTGGAGACACTATCCCGCTCCACGGCCCTCACAAAAATTGGACCATCGATATCTCGGCCCCTTTCCCATCCTTCGGAAGGTCAATGACGTTGCCTATACCCATCAACTTCCCCCCACAATGAAAATTCACCCCACTTTTCATGTCTCCCTCCTTAAGGAAGCCATGGGGACTCCCCATCTCCCTTCCAGAGCCAGGGCCCCTGTGTCCGTCCATAGCAACCCCTGACTACGAGGTCCGAGCCATCCTTGACTCTCGATACCAGAGAGGCAGGCGCTTTTATTTAATTGATTGGGTGGGTTACGGACTGGACAAATGGTCCTGGGAGCGTGCGTCGCAGGTCTCGGCCCCGCACCTGGTGTGCTTATTCCATCTTCGCCACCCGGGCCGACTGCGGCCCTCCTGGGGCCTTGGCTGGGGGGCTCAGTGGGGGTGGTGGCACTGTGAGGGGGTGGCGCTCGCCATGCTGTTCCGGCTGTTCCCCGATCTCCAGCTGTTCCGGCCGCCTGGGCAGGCCGCCGCGGCGTCGCCAGCCTCGCCGGCGTCACCAGTTGGTGAGGGAACCAGCCCCCGAGACAGCGCTGCACCCGCACTTCCGGGTGCGGTGGAAGACGTGGGGGCAGGGTCTGGGCTGTTGCAGCGCTCCGCACGGCTCCAGGCACGGCAGAGGGCGGAGACTCAGAGTTAAATAGCCGGCACTGGGGCTTGCCCAGCGCTGGTAATCAGAACGAGAAGCTGGCCCGCTTCCTCTTGAGATAAGTGAATTGTACTTGTATATTTCCCTGTGCTTATTATTGATTGTGCTTTCAGTGATTGCGTGACGTTGTGTGGATCCTACCCCCTTTTTTCCTGCCCTTAAGAGTACAAGTAGTGTGGGAGTTGGGTGGTGGGTGAGCATGTGGGTGTTCCCTTCCCTCTTCCCTGTGGGAGCCTGTCCTTGTTTGTGCGACTGCCCCGGTCCCTTCCTCCCCCTGCTTCCTGTGGCCCTTGCCCTGTTTCCCGCACTTATCACATGGTCCTTCCTCCCCTTCCTTCCTAGTGTGAGTGTGTGGGAACTTCTAGGGATTTTCAGAGGCTTCGACCTTCCTCCTTGCTCTGCGCCCTATGATGATAGGGGCCTAGTCTCTGCGAGGCTATATGGGCCCAAACACTATCCTGACAGGCATTTACACCAGTGTTGCACTGATTAGAGCTGGGAGAGTCTCGATCTGAGAGGGTGTGTGTGGTTGAGTTAACGAACCCCTCCCCCCGCCCCCCCACTAACAGCCATGTTCAGTTTGAGTTGCCATTGAGACATCTACGCAGAGATATAGGAGAGACAGTTGGTGAGGCGAGTTTGAACAGTGGGGGAGAGGAAAGAAGTGGAGTGATAGAGTTGAGTGTCGTCAGCATATAGGTGGTATTGGAAACCGTGGGAGGCAATGAGTCTGCCTAGGGATTGGGTGTAAATAGAGAAGAGGAGAGGGCAACAAGACTGTGGGGCCTGAGTCCGCTGAAAACAAGAGGTAAAGCTGATTGTTGTCAGCATGTTGATAACACACTCCAAACCCTCTCATGACCTCGCCCAGAGGCTGCATATACACGCTGAACAGGAGGGGGTACAGAATAGAATCCTATGGGACCCCACATGCAAGATCTCAGGGAACAGATGTACAGTCACCAAGACCACAGAGCGAGTCCTACCAGCCAGGAATGAGCGGAACCATTCAAGAATGATCTTGCAGCCAAGTCACCAGCAGCTCATGGTCAACAGTATCAAAAGCAGCTGACAGATCTAAGAAGACCAGAAGGGTTGAATGCCCCCGGTCTAAAGCTCAGTGCAGGTCATCAACCAAGGCCACAAGTGCAATCTCAGTGCCATATCCTGAACAAAAGCCAGACTGCGAGGGGTCCAGGAAACCGACCTGGTCAAGATGATCCTAGAGCTGCTGCGCCACCACCCGCTCAATAACCTTCCCTGAAAATGGAAGGTTAGAGAAGGCCGGTAGCTGGCAAGGGAGTCTTTAAGAACAGTCCTTTAATTTTTAAGTTAGAGAAAGTTCTGAAAGATTAATGCTCCTGCTTCCCCCCTTTCACTCCCCAGTCCTCTTGAAAGAAGCAGAGTATAAGAGGAGGGAGACCAGTGGCCCTGGGTAGTGAGACCGTTGCAGTGGGCTCCCCAACCCTCTAAGGAGACATCCGTGGTAGAGTCTTGGTGGTGAAATGTGGTGCCTACGAGGACATTTTGTGGGGAAGTCCACCAATCCAGGGATTGCAAGACTGATGTTTGGTAAGGTGCGTGGACTGGCCATATCGTCCCTTCCTGGGTGATATGTGTCCCCCCAGTCAATACTGAAACGGTCATAATCTCAGTCTTGCATAAGGGTCACTGTTGTTGCTGAGGCAAACAGCCCTAGCAGTCGCAGGAAAATGTGTACCGACTGGGTTGCAATTGGTGCACCATGCTGCAGATAGTGCTGAAGTGATCCAGTGGAAGGTAGACTCTTGCTTCAGTGGTGTCATTGATGGCTCCTATAAACAGAATTTTCACTGGTCATAATCTGGACTTCTGGTAATTAATAATCAGACCTAGGTGGTCTAGGAGAGCAATCTTAGTGGCCACATTTCTGCGTAGGGTGGTTGCTGATTCTGCTGTGATGAGCCAGTTGTCCAAATGCGCATATTTGATGACTCCTCTCCTGAGTTCTGCCACTACCAGGGCCATACTCTTTGTAAAAACCCAGGGCTGTGGACAGTCTGAAGGGGAGGATGGTGTACTGAAAACAATGGCCACCTGTAAGAAGGTGGAGATACTTTTTGTGAAAACATCTTATGCTTATGTGGAAGTAGGCATCCTTAAGGTCAAATGCTACGAGCCAACAGTGGCGCTATAGGGCTAGCAGGATTGTAGATAGGGAGACTATGTGGAATTTAAACGTTCTCACAAAGCGATTGAGATGGTGGAGGTCCAAAATAGGCTGTTACCCCCATTCTTGCTGTCAACAAGGAAGTAACGGGAATAGAATCCCCATTTAAGGTGATGAAGAGGGATTTCCTCAATGGCTCCTTTGTCAAGAAGGACTGTCACCTCTTTAAGAAAGGTTGTCTTGTGAGAAGAGTCCCTAAAGAGGGACGGGATGGGGAGGGGAGGAAAGGGGGAAGGGATTTGAACTGTATACAGTAGCCCTTTTCAAAAATGACCAGGACTCATCTCTCTGTGGTGATGGCTGCCCAGACAGGGTAGAACAGTGCTAGTGTATCCTGGAACGGCAAGTTGACTCTCTCTGTGTACTTGACCTCAGGTAAATCAAACCCGTGACCGAGGCAGGGATGAAGAGGTGGAGTGAGAATGCCTCTGCTTAGGCCTGGGTTTGGGGAAATGCCTACGGTTGGGACTGGTAGGGTTGCTGAGGTTGTTGCTGATTTACAAACCTCTGAGAATGGAAGGAGGGACAGTGTTGGTAATATGTGAGGGATGCCGATGGTCTAAGATCTTTTGGGTGGTTGGTGAACCACACCCTGCGCCCATGCCGTCTGATGTGTTTTTATCTTTTGCAGGGTCTGATCAGTTTGTTTGGAGAATAGACCCTCCAGTCTAGCTTTGTTCTCTGGCGTAAGCGCTGTGGAGTGGAGGCAGGCATGTCTTCCGGTGGTGATGGCTTCAGCAACTCCCCTGATAGTATTGCTGAGGTGAGTTGAAACTGGGCTAGGTGGATCCCTTCCTTCTGGAGGGCTTGTCATTCCTCAAGTCTATCAGTAGAGAGTACTTTACCCTATAGGGTGTATTGGTAGGCTGCCATGGCAGCTGCATAGTTGACAGACATGAGGGAGAGCGTTGCAGATGAAAAGGACTTTCTGCCAAGAATATCTAGGCGGTGACCCTCTGTTAGAAGGTGAGGTTCTGACTGTCCCGACCTGTGGCTTGGATGTAGCAGCAGCCACCACCACCACCATAGAATTAGGAGCTGAGTGATGTGAGAACATATCCACAGTAAGAGAGATGGGATAAAGTGCATCTGCCAATTTGCTGATGGGTGCAGATGAGGAGGGTGTTGCCCAGTCTGTCTTGGAGGGTTCTAGTAGTTTCTCAAAGAGGGGCAGCATGATCTGACCCAAGTTGCCTTCCACTAGAATTCCAGAAATAGGGCCTGTGGGAGCTGTACAGAGACCTTTGGTTGGTATTTGTGGTAAGGCTGTTTTAAGTTTCTTCAGTATGAGTTGGAAACTCTTGACATCATTTGTGGACAACACAGGGGTAGGATCAGAGATGCTGTCACTAGGGGGCGGTGGAGTAACTTCATTAGGCTCAAGAGAAGTTTCCTGCTGCAGTGTTGTCAATAGAGCAGAGGGCTGAGAGAGTCTGAGGAAGAGGCTACTCTAGGTGCTGCAGCTGTTCTTGGTGTTGAACCTGTGTCAGCACTGAAAGCAAGAACGTGTGCATGGTAGATGGAGGTGCTGCTAACTGTGAAGGCTGCTCCTGTGGGGAGAGGATAGGAGGTTGGCACGTATGGTATTGGGAAGTGGGCTCCCTAGAAGTTGTTGAGCGTGAGCCCGATCTGGAAAAATACCCCTAGCTGTGCTGGTGTTTAGTGGGGATGATGTTGCACTCTGGAGATGGTGAGGCTCCCAGATAAGTGGGAAGAGGCAAGATCCTCTAATGCCTTTCCCATTGTGTGCGGTCCATCGCCCAGCTCGCTGTGGCCTGAGCGGGACTTTGCGGGCCACACACAATGGGGAAGGCCTAATCAAACTTACCTGCCCGGAGCTGTTGCTGTGGCTGCTAGAGGCAGAGCGGGGTCTACATACCGTGCTGCGCCGCTGGGCTCTGCTGCTACCCACATCCTGGCACCGAGCTGCCCCTCCAGGCACTGGACCAGGGCACCTGCATCTGGGACACTGCTGCTGAGTACGGGGCCGGGGTCAGTGCCTAGTTGGGTGCAGGTGAGTCCAGGAGCGAGGCAGCATGTGTGTTCTGTGTATATATTCTCTCTGTGTGTTTTCTGTGTGTGTGAGTGAATATTGTAATAGTTTTATTTATTACATTGACTTTAATTACTTTTAATGGATTTTAATTGGTTTTGACGTGTGGCCCCCAGCATGTTCGGGGACCAGCCTCAAAAAGGTTCCCCACCCCTGATCTAGATCCTCTTGAGTCACAGGGTGTAAATCAGATTCGACTGGCTGCAGCAGCTGGAGAAGCCGAGAAGTCTCCCCCAGAGTGGGGAGTGGATTGCCCTGTGCCTGATTAATCAGAATGTCCTGCATGGGCTCAGGCTGGTTATGGCACCCTGCTTTAAGTCTGGACTGCGATGGAGTTAGCAATGTGCCTTGAGTGGGCTCAGGCTGCTCACATTGCTCAGCTTTCCTTGATGTAGAAGATTCACAAGGCTTAGACTTAGCTTTCTTTGATTTCGCCAGCACTGATTCTGAGTGGAGAGGTCTTGTGTCCTGCAGCTCGCAATTCTGTGTGAGGATTTCTTGGAGCTGCCTACGGACGTCATTTATAGCCCATTCAGAGGGCCGCATGCACAACCGTTTGATATGTGCCCTTCCCCTAAGCATAGGAGGTGGTGGTCATGCTGATCTAAGACTGGTACAACTGTGGTGCAGGAAGAGCACTGTTTGAATCCTGTCTGCTTATTCCGTCTGATGGCGGGGGGCTGGGTGGGAGGGGGAAACAGCTCAGTAACTATAGAACTATCTACACAGTAAAAACTATTAGCTAGCTAAATAGGAACTTGAAAATATCCAAGCTATCTATATACAAACTATTTTCAAGTTCCTATTTAAAAAGTTAATAGTTTTTACTGTGTAGACAGTTCTGTAGTTAGTTACTGAGCTGCTTTTTTCCCACCATTGGATGGCCTCCTCCTCTGATAAGCGGCTAGGATTAATATTATTATGATTAAATCCAGCTGCTTATATATTTTTAGGTGAAAGCAAGCTGTTCCTGGTGCCAGCGCGGTAAAAGGAATTGGTGGGTAAGCTCCGCCCCCTCCTCTTATACTCCCTGCTTCTCATGAGAAGACTAGGGAGTGAGAGGGAGGGGGAAGAAGCATTAATCTTCCAGAACTTTCTCTAACTGGAAGATTAAAGGACTGCTCTTAAAGAGACAAGCAATCCAATGCCATATACAGTCACATGATCCCATAGGTGAGAATCACGGAGCCACTCAAAGAACTGATCTTTGAGTGGCTTCTACATTCCCACTTAGGATAGATTAGCAAGCAAGTAATAACTCAGGAGTACAAGGTACTCTGTTTATTAACTTGAACTTAATAGGACACAGTATCTAAAGAGAAAAAAGAAAAATACCAATTGTCGAAATTGAGCATCAGCTTGGAAAGCCAAATCAGTGACTTAGTGCCTGGTAAGTGACTCTTGAGGTTCCTTCCAACCCTAAGATTCTATTATTCTAAATGCGCACATGGAGCTTCAGGTAGCTGCTTTACAAATCTCCTCTAAAGGAACAATTAAGGAAAGTGGCAGATGATGTCACCACTGCCACAGTGGAGTGAGCCCTAATTGGAGATGGAGCATCCCTCCCTGCCAAAGAATAACACAAACACATTACAGCATGTAACCATCTGGATAACATCTGTCTGGTAACCCTATTTCCCAATGACCTGAAGGAAACAAAAAGAAAATCACATTTACAAAATTCTTTGGTGGCTTCAAGGTAAAAAAGCATTGCTCTGTGCACATCCAGGGTATGTGATACAACTTCTTCCAAGGAGCTATGTAGTTTAGGGGGAAATACTGGCAATAAAATTGACTGGTTTAAATGAAAATCTTATACTACCTCTGGCAAAAAGAAGGAGCAGGATCTAAGTACCACTTTGTCTTTATGAACAGGGAAGTATGGCAGCCTGTGTGAGAAGGCTTGAAGTTCACTAACCCTCCTAGCTGAAGTGATCGCTATTAGAAACAACAACTTGAAGGTAAGATGTTTCTTAAATAAGTAAACAGATGAACCACTGAGCTGGTGAAGAACTAAAGATCCCACTCAGGAGGTGGAAACTTGGGAGGTTGAAGGAGGAAGATTTAGAGGCCCTTGAACAACTTCTTCATTAAGGCAAAAATTGACTTCTTGTCTGTATGGGGGAGAAAGGCTAAGAGCTGCTGCATGAACCTTTACAGAAGCTACAGAAAGCCCAGAGAATAATAATTTAAAAAACCCAGCAAATATTCCAATACAGTGGGAATGTCTGCTAGAAAGGGGGGGGAGGGGGAAACCCCTAGGCTAAATCCCAAAGGAGAACCGACACCACTTTGCAGAGTAGTGGTGAAAACCCTCTTTGTGGCAAACAGTGCCTCCTGTACTTGGTAAAGAGCAGGACCCCCTCCTCTGTCTAGCATATAGGTCTCTGTGCTGAGACTCCAGATCAGGAAAGTGGATTCTGCCATTCTGTTGGATCAGTAACTCGGATACAAGGCAAGATTCACTTAGGAGCAATTAACATAGCCCTGGTCAAAATTGATGAGGCAGGTGGGCTATCAGAATTAAGTTCACTCTCTCATTCCTGGCCTTCCAAAGAACACAGAGGATGAGAGGAATAGGAGGAAAGGTATACACTAGACCCCTGGGCATGACGAGGGCATCCCCTAGAGAGTTCCTGCTCTGCCCACCTACCTGAGGTAATCTCCCTCCACTTAGGAAAAACATGAACCTATCCTGAAAGGGCAAGGACTCACTGCCATTACTAAAAGGGCCTCTTCCCAGCAAAAGGGCAGAGTGGCCACCCTGCTTTCTTCCTCTCTGGTAAGACAGGAGAAACTGCCTACTCTGATTATAATGGCCTTGGAACCTGCAGGGGAAAAGTATATTGGGAACACATAGAGGACCTCTAGGGCAAGTGAAAGGAAGTTTCCCCAGCTTTGGAGGGAGATGTTTTCGGATCTGAAACTGCAACTGAAGTTGAGTACCTGGAACATTAAGCCCCAAAGATTTCACAGTGGTCTTATCAACCTTGAGCTGTTTGTACTTCTGGTCTGTCAAAGAAGGGAACAAGCCCTCTACTGAAAGGAAGGTTTTCAGCAACGTTCTGGGCCTCAGGCAGAGAGCCGAAAGCGGCAGCATAAAACATTGCCAAATGCCATAGTTCTAGCAGAAAGTATGGCTAGATTGGATGACACTGATCAAGTGCTTTGACAGCTCTTTACCATCCCCCTTGACAGGAGCCAGTCTGGCTCCTATTTCTTCTTGGAAGTCGTTCATAACACAGTAAGCAGTATTCCATAAAGAATAACTAAATCTTGTCATTAAGGCTAAATAATTCCCAGCTCTAACCCCCATAGAGGCTGTGGAGTACATTTTCTTTCTCAGAGAATCCAACCTTTTGCCTTCTTGATAAGGGGGCTGGTATGGAAATTTAACCCCGTTTAGACTTCTCAGCCACTGCTGTGGCAATAAGAGAGTTAGGGGCAGAGCAAGGAATCAGAAAATCGTGTCCACTATTAGGAAGCAGGTACAATGGAAGGGTTTGGGGACCACTGGAGGAATAGAGGCTGGGTAGCCCATAGCTCATACACTGGATCAGACAAGCCCTTCACTGAAGATATTACCATTGCATCTCTTGGTCCTGCACACTACATATCAAACAAATGGTACAGCTCATGAGTATTGTTGTTGCCCAGAGGGACCCCCCTGTAGTTGTCATCTTAACCAGCAACTCCTGAAAAGAGCGCAAATCATAAGGAGGTGACATAGGACAACTCCTGATATCCTCATCGGGAAGCTTCTCATTCTGGTTCTCCTCCTTAAGGGAAGTGTCTTACACTTACCACAAACAATCTTGGTTAAGAAGGGCATTATGGTCAGTGCCGGGATCTTTCTCTGGAGCGTCCAATACACCATGGGTGTCAAAATGAGGATGCTGGAAAGCAGTAAGAGCCACTGACAACACTATGGAATGGCAGCAAGAGATCAATGACTGTGCCAGTAGGTTTGATGTGAATGGTGATGTAATAACAAACACACAGGGATTACAGTACCAAGGTCCTACGGAAGGTACCGAGGATACTGGGATCAATGTTGCTGTTGATGATAGAAGATCCACTTGAACCAGCCTCTGGGTCAATTGCACTATTATGGACCAAGGCGTGGGCAGTCGTGCCTACTAGTTGGAGACAGAAATGAGTTGTGGTGCAAGCCAGTGGTTGACACAGGGTGTCAATCAGTACTAGCAGCCATGCCAGAGGGGAAGTCTAAATGCAGAGTTGGTATCCAAGCAAGTGGAGTCTAAGCTGAAAGTCAGTCCCGGCAAGAATGAGGGCCTGAGTAGGAGAGCTAGAAGGTAGATGTGCAGGAAAACTGGAGGAGTGAGGTGGCAGGAAGATCGGATGTAGTTGGCAGGATTCTGGGACAAGAGGGGACCAAATGACAAGCAGAAGCTGGGTCCTGGGGAAGTGAGGAGGCAGAGGGAAGCAAACAAGGTGCAGGCAGGTCCAAGGTTTGCTAACAGCAAGAGATACACATTTGAGCAGCCTGAAGCAGCCATTTTCTACCACTCCTTTACACGGGTGCTGCCAGGCTGGATGAATCAAGAAGTGAGGCATGACCAAAAAGGCTAACGGCTGAGCTGGGTATGACAGGCAGGGTTTGCCGCTGCAGAAAAGGCTCATCTGGACAGGCACTCGAATATGTTTGAGTGGACTCAGCACTGTTTGAATGTCCTCCTTAGCAGTGCTGACCTATGGAGTTGTCTGGGTCTAGGATGAAGTTTTCCAACAGCACCAAGTCAGAATCAACCTCAATCAGAGGTTGCAGTAATCTCAGAGACTTCAGGCATTGAACAACATTGCTCCTGCTAGTTCTGAGAACAGTGCTCAGAAAGCGAATCCTCCTTGCATCCTTTAGAGGAGTCAGGTCCAGTGCCAACTGCTTCTTTGAGTGGCTGTCATATGATGGACACCCCTCTGGCACTAGTTTGCCTACTGGCAGTGCCAACTTGGGGTCTCCTTTTGCCCTGGAACCTGCGCCATGGGCTTTAGGAGGGAGAGGGTAGCACAAGCAAAAACCCTTATTAGGATACTTCTTTGTTAGGGCTCACCAATGGAGAGGCAGTTGGAGGAATGACTTGGTCCCCCTTTGCCTTCAGTGTCGAGATGGAAAGTGACAGTCTGTACCTCTGGAGATTCCATAGTCTTGGCGTTAAGGAAATCTGTCATATCCATCTGTCTGAATCAAATCATATCCTTTCTAGTGTCTGGCATGAAAGAGTGACAAACTGCACATTTGGAAGATTTGTGCTCTGCACAGAGGCAAAAAAGACCCTTTAAGTGTCAGAATCAAGAACATTTGCCAAGCACAGGGTGCACTTTTTACAATGCTTTGACATATGCATGATAGTTTCAGGAACCAGAGGCTGCATTCCCACCTGCGGCAGCAGCGAGAGGGGTGAGGGAAGACGTGGCAGCGCGGAGGAGCCGGCTGATGGGAAAAGAGCTGGTGCGAATGGGGATCTGCTGCGGTTTCTCTCGCGCATGTCAGGGCAGGATTTTGCGCCCTGGCATGCGTGAGAGAAGCCGCGGAAGATCCCCGTTCACACTGGCTCTTTTCCCATCGGCCGGCTCCTTCGTGCTGTCACTTCTTTCCTTGCCCCTCCCGCTGCTGTCACTGTCGCCACAGGTGGGAACGCAGCGTAAGACAAAGGTCCAATCTTCAGAGCAGAAAAATAGAAAACTGAGTGGGGCTGTCATCATTACATGGCTCTGGCTGTAGCCTTTAAGCTAATCAAGGTCCATTTCTGGCACCAGGTGGCACGTATATCCTAAGTGGAAACATGTAGAGCCACCTGAAAAAGAACTTTACATCGGTCTCAGCTGAACTTGCATTTTATTGATTCCAGCCCAGATTTCCACCTTATCAAGATTTTATTGAATTCTGTTTTCCAAGGTGTTAGCTGCCCCGTCTGTCAGGATATGGAGGAGCAACTGGAGGCCACACCTCTCAGGGACTAAACTATTCCCCTTGCAGGCCCATGTGGTGAAAGATTCCCTTCAGGATGAACAGCAGCAGTCTGATTCAGGCAAAGCCAATCCTCATCATTGGGGAGGGTGCAGAACAGTGGCCAAGCGGAGAAAGTAACCCCAGCAGGAGGGGGGAAATACTCCTAAAACACACACACAACCAAACACAACCTTTAAATCCCAGGGACTAGGCGTGCAGGTTGTGCGGGGGACAAGCCTCCAGGGGAATAAGGGAACACTAGGAGGCCCCAGGGAATGAAGGAGGGAGAGGGGGAGAAGGATTCACTAGAGCTAGTAATCTAATACACAAAGGCCAGAGAGGGGGGGAAGGGCAAGGCGTGCTGGGAACCCGAGGGAAGGGAGGCACAAGGGGAGCGGAGATAGTAGCCTTAACAAGGAAATACAAACACAATATACAAGAAACACAAGACACATGACAACCAGAGATCTGTAGGATCACAGAACTAGAAGATCCGAGCAGCCAGTCTACTCTCCCGAGTATGAGCTCAATCCCAGTGAGTGAACTGTAGGCTTCCCCAGGCTTAAGTAAGCTGCTTCCACTGTAGCCAGCTGTGGCTTGTTTCCTTGCTTGTTTCTGCTGAGGAATTCTTAAAGAGGCTGCACCTTCATCTGTCAGGCAGAGCATGGGAATAAAGGGGGTGGTGCTTATGCCTGACACCTTCCAACTTTTGGTCATCTGCAAACTGATAAGTATTCACTTCACTCCTGTATACAAGTTAATAAAGATGTCTGATAGCACCAGACCCAGGACGGAGCCCTGTGGGACCCTCCTCAAAACTTCCTTCCAGTTTGAGGATGAACCACTGATGATCACTCCTTGAGTATGGTTCTTCAGTCCGCTGTGAATCCATCTCCTTGTAGTGTTTTCCAGCCTGCACCTTTCAAGGTGGTCAATGAAGATCTTGTGTGAAGCTTTTCAAATGCTTTGCTGAAATTCAGACATATTATGTCCAGTCCACAGCATTCCCTCATCCACTAAACTAGTTACTCTGTCAAAGAATGACACAACACTAGTCTGACACGACTTGTTTCTGACAAATCCATGGTGGCTTACGAGCAATTGCTGCGTTGTCATCAGGGTGCTTACAGACTGTTTTATTCTGGAGACTAGAATGACTGTTCTAGTACCTTCCCAGGTACTGAAGTCAGGTTGGCTGGTCTGTAATCTTATGGAGCCTCTTTTTTTTGCAATCTTTCCCCCTCTTCAGTCACAAACCTGTTGCTAGTCTGGTCACAGTTTCCATGTTCTGTGAAGACTAAGGAAATAGGGGCTGAAGCGTTTTGTCTTCTCTTTGTCACCTACTAACATTTCACCATCTTCACTCACCATTTCCTTATTTTTCTAGCATACTTAAACAAAAATAAGCAAACCCAGCCCCTTTTTGTTATTTTTAGCATCCCTTGGTACCTGTAGCACATTCTGTGCCTTAGCCTTCCTGACACCATCCCTACAAATTTGGGCAACACATCTGTACACATCCATGTTAACTTGTCATTGCTTCAGTTTCTTATGTTTCCCTTTTGATTCTTAGCTCATTGATAATCTCTTTGTGCGTTGGTTTCTTCGGATGTTTCCCAGAGGTTTTCATTGGAATCATTTGGGATTGTGCCTTCAATATCTATCTATCTATCTACCCATCCACCCCCCACCCTTCTTGGACACTTTCCCCCTTTAGGTGATCAAACCATGGGATCCCACCAAGTATTTCTCAGAGTGTAAAATCAGCCTTTTTGATGTCCAAGTTAAACCGTTTCCTCCCTTGTCTTTACTTAGGATCATGAATTCTAATATTATGCGGTCACTTTCCCCCTTAGTTCTTCCTACCTTCACATCATTCACCAATTCTTCCCTACTGGAACGAGCCTACATTCACCACATTTCCCCCATTGATGGCAATGGAGAAAATACAGTCAACACAAGCCCCTGCCTAACGGCTAAGGCCAACTCCAAGATAATAGCCCCCTGTTCGTTCTTCAACCGTCCGAAAGTAGTTATTATAAATGCAATCCTAGCATTTGTTGGACCTTGTCAAGGCCTAATAATTGTGGCTCTAGAACCCAGTACATCCAAGACAAAGCCATTCCCTCAGAGCTACTCAGGTAGTTCCAAGCAGAGGAGCATGACGATTACTGAAGACCCATTGTCCTTCAAGAGCCGCCTGCCCCAAGGTCCTGACTGGTTAGCAGGACCCTGCCCCTGAATGGTGAAGGATGTAGAAATACACCCTGAATCAACCTTCAGTTCTGAGCATCAGAGCAGAAACTCAGCCTGTTCACAGCCGGGATCTCCTCGCCACCATGGAGATACCTGCTATGGACTTGACCTCTCTTTTGGTTTGCCCCTCTGGACTTGACATTGGCCACATGGCTGCCCAGGATTTGCCCTTTAGCTGGACACCACCACCAGTCCCTTGGCACAGAAGCCTTGAGGCTGGGATCCTGAAAGATGCTCAAGTCTCTCTCCAGCTCCCTCCTCACCCCTGTGGAAAGTCCCCAGCATCCCTTCGTAGACATAAGGAGGAAAGGCTGGTTCCCTGACAGCAGAAAACTAGACCCTAAGGGCCAAAGTATCCTAACTGTAGGCTGGCATTTATGCCTTCCATGCCCGACTACAGAGCTCAATGGCAGAGACTAGCCTGCCATGCAGAACCTGCAGTCCTACTTCCCGAGCACTTCGATAGCAGCAATAGCTGCCATTTCAGGGGGTTGTTAATCAGTGCCACCTGCTCTTTATGATAAAATCCCAAGCTTACACCACTGACTAGATGAAGATGGGGCTGATTCTTACCATGCTAACCAGAGATGCTTTAGACTGAGTATGTCTGCACCTGGAGCAAGACTTGCTAATACAGGAGTGGGGAACCTCAGGACCGGGGGCCAAATGTGGCCCTTGGCAAGTTTTTATGTGGCCCCTTTCCTATGCATGGATCTGCCCCCTGGATCCATTCTCTACCCCCAAGTACTGGAAAACTGAGCTCATGATAATGGAGCAGAGATGAGGACATGCACACAAGGGTAGGGGATAGATCCACAGCACAGAGCCATGATCTGGGCCCTCCTTTTCTTGAATAAACCAATTAAGCACCCCCGCCCCCAACCTCTATGTGGCCCTTAGAACTTGTACTAATTTTCAATGTGGCCCCCAGAACAGAAAAGGTTTCCCACCCCTGTGCTAATAGATTGGAGGGCCTTCCTGCAAGCCTTCATCACCATCTTTGATGATCCTTACATGACTAGCACTGCAGAGAAAGCCCATGGATCTCTCTGCCAAGGATGGGGCTCAGCGGTTTCCTATACCACCGGTTTCAGAGACTCACTGCTGACAGCATGGAATGAACCTGCCCCAATGGCCCAGTTTCAGCTAGGCCTCAGTGAGACTGTCGAAGATGAGCTGACAGTACCCTTGAAGCCCTCACTGGTCTGAGCATACGCACAGACATTTGACTCACAGAACACTACATAAGAACATAAGAAGTGTCATACTGGGTCAGACCAGTGGTCCATCTAGCCCAGCATGCTGTCTCCAACAGTGGCCAATCACGGTGACTTGGGAAAAGCACCCAACAGGTCACAATGAGGGATCCATTCCCTGTTGTTTTCCCCCAGCTCCCATCATGTTCCCTGATCCTGTCTGGCTAATAGCTGCAAATGGACCTATCGTCCAGAAACTTGTCCAAATCTCTTTTAAACTCAGCTATAGTATTGGCCCTTACCACAGCCTCTGGCAGTAGATTACACAACCCACTTATACGCTGAGTGAAAAAATATTTTATTTTATTTATTTTAAACATGCCACCCATGAGTTTCATGGAGTGTCCCCTAGTTCTAGTACTAGCTGAGAGGGTAAATAACTGTTCCTTGTTTATTAGTTCCACACCACTCATGATTTTATAGACCTCTATCATATCTCCTCTCAGTCGTCTCTTCTCTAAACTGAAGAGCCCCAACCTACCAAGCCTCTCCTCATACGGGAGCCCTTCCATGCCCTTGATCATTTTTGTTGCCCTTCTCTGTACCTTTTCTAGTTCAGCTATGTCTTTTTTGAGATGGGGCGACCAGAACTGCACACAATATTCGAGGTGCGGTCGCACCATTGATTTGTATAGAGGCATTATGACATCCTCAGTTTTATTCTCTATCCCCTTCCGAATAATTCCTAACATTCTGTTTGCTTTTTTGACTGCTGCTGCGCACTGCGCTGTGGATTTCATTGTATTGTCCACAACCACCCCCAGATCCTTTTCCTGAGTGGTAACTCCTAGCTTAGTACCCAGCATTGTGTACGCATAGTTTGGATTATTTTTCCCTACGTGCATCACTTTGCACTTGTCCACATTAAATCTCATTTGCCATTTAGATGCCCAGGCACCCAGTGTCGTAAGATCCTGTTGCAGTTCCTCACAGTCTGCTCGTGTTTTAACTACCTTGAATAACTTGGTGTCGTCTGCAAATTTGATCACCTCACTCTTAACACCCTTTTCCAAATCATTAATGAATACATTAAACAGCACCGGTCCCAATACAGATCCCTGAGGCACACCACTTTTTACATCTCTCCATTGTGAAAACTGACCATTTAGTCCTACCCTTTGCTTTCTATCTTTTAACCAGTTTCTGATCCATAGTAAGACACTACCTCCTATCCCATGACTTTTTAATTTTCTCAAGAGTCTCTCATGAGGGACCTTATCAAATGCTTTCTGGAAATCCAGGTACACTATATCTACTGGGTCTCCCTTGTCCACATGCTTATTTACACCCTCAAAGAATTCCAACAGGTTAGTGAGGCATGACTTACCTTTACTAAATCCGTGTTGACTCTTCCCCATTAAGCCATGTTTGTCAACATGCCCTGTAATTCTGTCCTTAATGATGGTTTCCACCATTTTGCCCGGCACAGACGTCAAGCTTACTGGTCTGTAGTTTCCAGGATCGCCTCTGGATCCCTTTTTAAATATCGGGGTTACATTTGCCACCCTCCAGTCCTCGGGTACAGTGGCAGATTTTAGTGACAGGTTACAAATTACTAACAGTAGGTCTGCGATTTCATATTTGCGTTCCTTCAGAACTCTGGGGTGAATGCCATCTGGCCCTGGTGACTTGTTAGCATTCAGTTTGTCAGTTTGTCCAGAACATCCACCAACATCACATTGATTTGTAACAGCTCACCCACAAAGCAAGGATCCAGCGTGGGTAGCTCCCCAAATCCTCTGCAGTGAAGACCGACGCAAAGAACGCATTCAGCTTCTCGGCAACGTCTTTATCCTCCCTGAGCGCCCCTTTTACTCCCTTGTCATCTAATGGTCCAACTGACTCCCTGGCAGACTTCTTGCTTCTGATGTATTTAAAAAAGTTTTTGTTGCTTGTTTTTGCCTCCCTTCAAAATCTCTCTTGGCCTGCCTTATTAACACTTTACATGAAGTGTTAACACTTTACATTAACACTCCATGAAGAAAGAGGGCATGGTGTCCCCTCCTGCAACCCAGCCCATGCCCACTACACCAAAGCTGGGCTCCAGTTCTGTTCCAAAGTCCCAGCGGGTCAACCTAAACCAAAGATGGCTAACAGTTAAGGAAAGAGGGTGACGCTCCCAGGAGAACCTCTGTTGTGGAGAGCCAGATCACCTGGTAGCTGCCTGCCCTGCCAGAAAGGTGACTTTCAGGGAGAGTGGAAAACAGCGAAGCCCACATCCATTAAGGCACATATGCCTAAATGGACTTATTGGAGCAGTCCCTGTCGCTGGACAGCACACAGAGATCGTTTAATAAATAGAGCTTCTCACTTGATTGAAGGGTTCAAAAAGATGTATAGGACCTTAAAAATAATTACTGTGCCTCAAGCTTTAGAAGTTTATAAAGCTAAAGGATTAGCACAACTTCTCTTTGGTACAGAGGTTGGTTTCCCTTGTGCCTCTCGGAGCATGGAAGCAGTCCAGAACAAATCTATAAGAAGAATACTGGGAGTTCCCCATGCCCACCCCACTCACTATGCTCCATGCTGAGACAGGCCTTTTTTCTATAGCTACTTTGATAATGGTGAGAGCAGTCTCTTACTGGGATAAGATCTCCAGGCTGGAACCTTCACGGCTCCCATTTAAGTGCTGGTCTGAGCAATTGCATCACACGGGGAGCAAAATTGTCCCTTCTCAGGATGACAAGCATAGCCACATGGTACATTGAATCTAAGACAATTTTTGTTTTAGAACCATATCTAGTTCAGCATCAGGAATTTAAATTGAGACAGGTATTGACACTGGCCTGTTTTCAATTATTTGATTCCACAATTATTAGTGGAAGATATCAAGGGAAAAATTACCAGGATAGATTGTGTACCTGCCATCTTGGAGAAATAGAATCACTTACTCATGTGCTACTCTATTGCCCTTATTATGAAAGTTTAAGGGAGACATGGATTATACCTATGTTGGAAAGAACAGACTGGGACGTAGATCAACAGAAGGTAACTTATTTGTTAAATACAGGTGACCTATCAATTATGAAAGCAGTTGCATTGTATCTTTTTAGTTACCTACAAGTGGATGTCTATTCTAAGAGGTTGATAGTGTTGTGCAATTTGATTTTGTGTGTTTATACACTTGTTTTATGTTTTTATCTTTACATATGGATATTTGTTTAAATTTATTTACTGATGTAATTTTGAAATGGCGGATAGCTAAAATAAAGATGATTTGATTTTATATATCCAGGAATAATTGGCACATTAGAGGCTCACTTATTCCAAAAAGGGTCCATCTATCCATCAACCTCACCTGTTGGGGCCCAAGTCTTCTTTGCCAAGAAAAAAATATGGCTCCCTACATGTGCGTGTAGCAGGGCCGGCCCAAGGCATGTGCCACCGGTGCCCAGGCACATGGCCCCACAGCAGCCTCCGAGGGAGGAGCCCCGCACCGCGAAGATGGAGTCGGACCCAGCAGTTTAAATTCCCCCCCACAGCCCCATTGGTAACAAAGCCCCGGCAGCCACCTGTCCTGGCTTGGTCCCCCCCCCGCCCTGGGTTCCCCCTGCTGGCTGACACATGCCCCCTCCTCCCCTCTGCTCACGCTGCAGCAGCAGCAGCAATCAGACTGGGAAATAAAGCTGGTTGTTTACAAACAGCTCCTCCCCACGTGCTGACCAGAAGGCTGTTGCCTTGTAAAGAAGGTTCTTCAAGATGGCACCTAACATTCTCACAACTGGGTTGTGCATGCTCATCCTATCCAAATAATAGACTGCATGATGGTCTGAAGCTCCTGTAGTATAAAAAGCGTGCTCCCCCTCAGAATGACAGTTCCTTTCAACCCTTTCTAGAAATAGAAGAAAAAATTCTATGCAAGGCTGGAAGGGTGGGTATTTGTGAGAATGTTCGGAGCCATCTCAAAGAACCTTATTTACAAGGTAGCAACCTTCTGTTCTTCTTCGAGTGGCTCCACACATACTATTTTTACTAAATATGAACGTACTTGTGTGATCAAGTATTGTTAATAGCATGCAGCTATTTTGATGTGGCCCAGAGGTTTTGTATGTTTTAAATATGTGAACAGGATTTTTTTATCCTGCTATGGCACTACCACTGATGGAGAGAGAGCGAGTTGTCCTACTGGAGTCCCATCCACTTACTGGATGAGATGCTAGTAGGAGGGTTCTCTCAGTCTCCAAGTGGCAGGGTTTTACTCAGCAGCAAGGAGTTCCCAGTGTAAACTAATGTTCTGTCCATCACATCTTAACACTGAAAACTCTTTGTTGCTGGATTTTTGGAGGCTCCGCCTACAATAGACAAGCCCCTCCCTAGAGCTCTACCAGCCATACGGTTCTGCCAACCAGCCGGTGGCAAAGCCGCCAGCAGACTGGCAAGCCTTTGGGGCTCCGCAGCAAGGCTTGGCACATGGCCCCTCAAACCCTTGGGCCGGCCCTGGTGTGTAGACTATAGGATCCCGAATGAGGTGACAATAAGAAATAGGTACATCCTGACCCTCATCCCATCACTGTTGGACCATGTTGCACGGCCTGAATAGTCATCAAACTGGATCTTCGAGAGACCTATAATTTAGTGTGCATAGGATGAATAGAAGATGGCAGTTAGAACCTCAATAGTCATTTTGAGTACCTGGTGATACCATTTGGTCATACCAGTGCTCCAGCAATTTGTGAACAGTATCTTCAGGGATATTTTAGACTAGTTTGTTGTAATACATCTGGATGATTGTTGCAGGGCCCCACTTCACCGTGAGGTGAGTAATTACAGGATTAGGCCCAAGGAAAATTTTCACCCTATGTCCAGCTCTTTAACAGTTTATTTATACAGTCCAGACCTGGCACCAAGCCTCTGGCCAATCTTTAAATCCAGCACATAAGTCAATCCTATCACAGGTAGGATAACCACACAGTCCACAGGCTAGCCATCTCCAGCTCACATCCAGGCTCTTCTCAAGGCTTCTGATTCGGTTCAGGTCTCCTTCCTTCAGGGGCAGATTAGAGGTGTTCTTCCTCTTGTAGTCCAGAGCAGCCTGAGGAGCAGACTCCTCTCTTCCTGTTCCTCCTCTTTTTATATACTTCAGGCCATGACCCAAACACTGCAACTTCCTGTCTGGTGGTCATCTTAGGGGAGCTACATGCCATGTGCCATTTTGTGGCACACCTCTGCCACACACCTTCCCCCCAAGATGGGATTACCACCAGTTAAGTCCATCTGATAATCATAGAAGGCTTTCCTGCAAGTCTATACCTAGTCCACACACACACAATTTCATTCAGGAGTCTAGCACCCTGAATTGGGTTTTATCGCCCCCTGGCCTACACATCACCCCTTTATAGCCAGGCCCGTTCCACCGAGTATTAATTTGTGAGAGCTACCTGCAGCTTATATTATTTCCTAAAGGGGAAATTGCTTACAATTTTAGTGCATTCCTTACAATAGTGCATAGAGCTCCCTTCAGCTCAGTCCACACCAATATCCATTGGAGCTTATTAAAAGCTTCCTTCAGCCTCTACAGCATTATTAACTCTCTTCGCTAGAAGAGTCTGGCGGTGGGAGTCTCCACACATCCAGAACCTATATGTATGGCTTTCTTCAGCTGTTAACACACATTTGTTCAGTTACCCCTCATGGGTTTGGGAGGCTGGACCACCACACCTTCTGGACACTCCCACCCTGGGACCCTCAAGACCTTCGCAAGCTTTGTAAGTTAGCCTTTTTTTTTTTTTTTTTGCTAACACTTCTTCCAGGGTTTAACATTTTTAACCTCTTTTCTTTAATTTAGCACCCTGTTTTTTTTATCATGTAGCTGTTGTTGTATAGCTGGATCTTGGCCACACATGGTACATGTCATGGGCTTTGCCTCATGTCCATCCTTATATAATCCCCAAGCATCCTCACAATATACACACTCCTTAAAATGGGCCTTTTCCCCTTTTTGTTCCTTTTTCTTGGGATAGCTTTTCAACTCCTCTCTCACTTGCAGCCGTTATGTCCTCATATACAGTTCCTGGACTCAAGGATTCAGCCTCATGAGCATTACTTTCCCCCCTTAACTTAGACTCTGCTATGATCCCCGTACTATAATAGTTCACAACCCCACTTGGCTCCTCTACCTCAGGAGGAACAATACCTGTTTCAGTCTGCACAAAGCCTGAAAAAGCTTCCTGCTCACTAATTGATCTAGACTCTGTCCTGAACATCACTGGTTTGTGTCACTGTCTTGATTACTGCGCAATCACACTCCCACTGAATTGTCACAGTTTTTCCCAGTTACAGTTTGTATCTGAGCCTCCAATCTTGTTACCTTGGGGCTTGAATCTGTCTGAACCTCAGCTTATATCTCTTTATGTTTTAAGGCCAGCCTAGCTAAAATTTCTGTCTGAGTACCTTTACCACATAGAGGTTCAAGTCTCCTTTCCTTCAAGGCTCTTTTCCATTTTCCTATCTTACTTAAGTCTCTAATTTTCTCTTTCAGGGCTTCATTGTCTTCCCTCGGGGCTTTATTTTCTCTCCGCATCACTATTATCCCTTGAGCTACTCCATCCAAGTGTTTCTTAGTTAATTCAGTCTGAGTATTCTGCTCCCCATTTTTCTCCGCTTTTTTCTTATGTGTTTAGGGTGTCTGCTTCTTTCCCCACTCAGGACACTGTCATTTTAAATGGCCAGCCTGCCTACAGGCCCAACAATTCTTTAGCCTAGCCTCCTCCTTTGGGCAATCTCTTTTTACATGGACTATTTCCTCACATCCCCAATACCTTTTAATTACAGGTTTGTCCTTCAGTCCCTCTGGAGGATTTTCTGTCTGTTCCCACCTTGTTCCTTCCCAGGTGTAACAAGTCTCAGTCTGTTTACAGTTCTTATCCCCTCTCTGGACTCCCAAAGTCTTGTATTTTTTCTAGGCCCATATGGACACCATCTAAACAAATGTTCCCACTGTCCACAGGAATAACATTTTCTTAGGGCTCCCGAAGGGGGAACACCCCAGTACCTTCTCTCCACCTCTGTTTCCCCAGACGTTGGCGTGCTTGCCTGGGCTGCTCTGTCCTGGTCCGCTGTTCTCTTCTGCCACTTTGTAGTCTCTGATGCCGATCCGGCTCTATCTCTCTCCTTACAGGGATCCACATCATGCCGTGGGGTTGGGGCAAACCTCCAGGCTCCAGCCTGCTCGAACCCCGAGTCCTTGGGTGAGCTCCTTTGCATGCACTTTCTCTAGTCTGTCACTGGTCACAAACCACAATCCTCCCTTGGGCGCAATCCTCTACACTCCCCGCTTCATGATCTTACTGCCTTTGGGGAATCACTGGCTTGGTGGCCAGCAAGGCATGCTTGCATTCTCCACCATTTGTTGCAGGGCCCCACTTGACCGTAAGGTGAGGGATTAGGCCCAAGGATGATTTTCACTCTGTGTCCAGCTCTTTAACCGTTTATTTATACAGTCCAGACCCGGCACCAAGCCTCTGGCCAGTCTTTAAATCCAGCACATAAGTCAATCCTATCACAGGTAGCTTAGCCACACACAGTCCACAGGCTAGCCATCTCCAACTCACATCCAGGCTCTTCTCAAGGTTTCTGATTTGGTTCAGGTCTCCTTCCTTCAGGAGCAGATTACAGAGGTGTTCTCCCTCTCGCAGTCCAGAGCAGACTGAGGAGCAGACTCTTCTCTTCCCGTTCCTTCTCTCTTTATATGCTTCAGGCCATGCCTCAAACACTTCAACTTCCTGTCTGGTGGCCATCTTAGGAGATCCACATGGCAGGCGCCATTTTGTGGCAGAGCCCTGCCACAAGGATATTCTCATTTTCTCAGATAATCAAGCATCGCACAATCAACATGTGTGCCTTGTTCTAGAATGAGTGTGTCAACATCAACTACATGCCAAACTTGAAAAGTTCTCCTTTGACCAAACCACAGGTATATTCTATCAGAGTATGGAATCAAAATAGATTGTGTGAAGGTGAAGGTTGTACATCACTGGGCAGCTCCCCCTTCCTTCTGTGAGTTTCAGTGGTTCATTGGGCTTGCTAACTTTTACTGTTGCTTTATACAGAACATTTCCACTATACTTGCCCCGATAACTGCCATTCTGTACAAACCTGCCAAATTTGTCTGGCCTCCTGAGGCACAATATTGCTTTTGACAAACTGAAGGAGGCCTTCACCACAGCCCCAGTGTTAGTCCACCTCAATCAATTGCGGCCCTTCACAATAAAAGTTGATGCCTCTAACATGGCAATTGGAGTTGTACTTTCCCAAAGGCAGGATTCTACTCAGGACATGTGTCTATGTACTTACTACTCCTGGAAACTGTCCCCATCAGAACAAAACTATGCAGTACTGAACAAAGAACTGCCTGCTATTAAATCTGCCTTTGATGAATGACGGAATTACCTCGAGGGGACCCAATACCCTCTACAGATGATCACTGACCATAAAAACCTAGAACGTCTATGTTACTGCCAAAGCCCTAAGCCCCAGACAGCTTTGGTGGGCCTTGTTTATCACGCAGTTTCACTTTACTATCTTGTATCATCCTGGTGTAAAGAACAGAAAGGCGGATGCCCTCCCCTACAAGGGAAACTACTACTGGAGCATGGAAGAACTTTCTTCCGAATCACCCCCAATGTTTGGACCCCACTGCTTTCTGAAGGCCACACGTTCTCCCTTGATCTGCTTATAATATTTCAGAAAGCCTTACCCAAAGACCCCCATCATTTAGGAGATAATAACTTTGTTACCCCGTCTGGCTCAGAGACAGCACTTCATACTCATGGATGGATTGCTCTACAGAAATAAGAGACTATGTACCTCTAGGGCACCCCCGTTTAGAAGCACTGCATATCTGTCATGACTATCCTCTGGTAGGGCACTTTGGCCAGTATAAAACTTTAAGACTGATGTCTTGCTTCCTTTGGTCATCAGACATGTGGAGAGATGTTCAGCATTATATAAGTACCTGTAATTTATGTGCATGCACAAAGACTCCACTTGCCAAACCCTTTGGAGTCCTCCTACTGACTGAAACCTGAGTGGCCGTGGTCATGAATAACCATGGGCTTTATTGTTGAATAAACCCCATCTGAAGGTTGCAACATGATATTCACCATAGGTACAGCAGCCCAAGATGACACACTTGATCCCCTGCCCTCAGCTCCCAGTGGCAGAGGAAGCTGCTCATCTCCTCATCAGCAATGAATTTTGGATTCATGGACTACTAGACCACATCACTACTGGCCAGAACGCTCAGTTCATCTCCCACGTTTGGCGGGAGACATTTCGTTGTCTTGGCATAAAGCTGCTCCTGTCTTCTGACCACCACCAATGGGCAGTCTAAATGAGTCAACCAACCCCTGAAGCAATATCATTGTTGTTTTCTAGCTTATCACCAGGATAACGGGCTCACTAGTCCCACTGGCTGAGTTTGCTTATAATCAAGCAGAGCATGTCTCCACTTGCTGCAGCCCCTTCTATGCAAATTTTTATTATCACCCTCAATTTCATCCTGACCTTTCTGCTGACTTGTCTGTCCCAGCTGCATCTACATCTATCATGTCCAAGGAGAACTAAAGGAGCTTCTGGATGCTGCCAAAGTTGTCTACAAAGACCCAAGCTGATCACAAATGCTAAGAAGTATTGGTTGTCTACGAAGCACCTAACCTTGAAGCGCCCAGCCTAAAAACTCGACCATCAATACATTGGATTGTACACTGTCCATAGTACCATCAACCCAGTGACAACTGAACTCCAATTCCATACAGAGTCAAAGACATTCTGCATTCATCTGTTTTCCACATTTTCTTTCTAAAGCTCATTGTTCCTAACCTCTTACCGGACAGGATCCAACTGCCATCACTTCCTATCCAAGCCCAGGGACATGAGTAATAAGACAATAAGGCCGTCTTGGACACTTAGTGGTACTGGGGTGAGCTCTGGTATCTTATCAATTGGAAGGGTTATGGTTAAGAGGACTGGACTTCGGAACCAGCTCATCACATCCATGCTGTGGGAAAAATTAAAGTCTTTCATGACCAGCATCCTCCTAAACTGGGCCCTGCAGTGCCCTGTGGATGTCCCTGTGGAGGGGGTGGTGGTGTCAGGAACTGGCACTTGTAAGGTCTATAACACAGGCCCTCAGTGCTTCCAGACGAAGTCATTGCCTCAGAGCCTCCCAGGCCAGCGGCGGCTCCTTGCTTTGGCGCTGGGGGCGGTGCCCTACAAGCCCCCAGCGCTGCTACACTCTCAGGCTCAGTCAGTCTATTTTAAAGGTCCCGTCTCCCGTCTCTCCCAGCATGATGTGGGGCCGGGGCTGCAAGCCGCGCACAACAGCCAGACCCAGGAGGGACCCTGCTGTCAGTGTGCTGTGCGTGGCTTGCAGCCCCACCCCCACATCATGCTGGGAGAGCCGGGAGACGGGACCTTTAAAAGGTCCTCCTCTGTGTCAATTTCAACCTCCGCCTGCTCCCCGGGCTGCCGCGCATGCGCGCAATACACACACAAGTTTGAAATCGAGGAGTGTATCGCGCGCATGCGCGGCAGCCCGGGGAGCACGTCGGCGTTCTGCAGGGCAGAGCAGTGTTCCCCTGGCCGCGCATGCGCACGGCAGCGGCAGGGGACAGACCAAGTTTGCCCGCGGCTGCCCTGTAGCACGCAGGCGCAGCCGCGGGTTCTCGTAGGTCGGCACCAGTGCCGACCTACCAACTTACATTGACTTTCGTGGGGGGCGTGGCCAGCCTGGGCAATGG
>QEPC01010372.1:1106896-1118694 GCA_003113815.1 Sphenodon punctatus | reverse complement strand
AGCTGCATTAAAAAAGAATGACAGCAACCAGATTTTCTACCCCTGTTCCCCACCAGCCACCCCCAAGAGACTGGGAACAGAAGCTCTTTTTGGCATAGGACATAGAAAGATGGCACATTTGTCTCAGAATTGATCCAAAGAAGCCCATACAAAAACAGCATCCTATCTACACTGTATCCCCACCAGCCAATGGCTGTCCAAACAAACAGGCACTTTTTTAAGTCTGAGGAATTGGGTCTTTTTGGGTTCCATCCAGCACCTCTACCCCCCAATTCCTGAGACTTAGAAAAGGTCCTATTTGTTTGGACAGGCATTGGTTGGTGGGGATACAGTGAGCTGCAGAACTGCAGAGGAGAAGGGAGATTTAAGTCTGGCATGGAACCAAAGCATTCTCATCACACAGAACCAGCACCCATTAGCTAATGCACTGGCAATTCACTACTTGGGATAACCTACTTGGGTTAACCCTTCACTACTTGGGTTAACCCCCGCTCTCCCCCACTGTCCCCAAATAATGGCCCTGAGGTTTTGTATGTGTTAAATATTTGATCAGGTTTTGGAATAATTTTGCAGACACCTGCCCTAGGTAGTACAAGCTTGGCCTACAATGGACAAGCCCCACCCTAGAACTCTGCCAGGAATAAGGTTGCGCCGGCCCGCCGGCGGCGAAGCCGCCGGCGGCCCAGCCGGCCTTACTGCCCCACCAACCTCTAAACCCACCAGCCGCCACTGTCCCAGGCAGTTCTAACTAGAGTCGCTCAGGGACTACTGAAGACTCTTTGTCCCTCAAGAGCTGTCTTGACCAGGGCTCCGATCGGTTAACAGGACCATGCCCCTGACTGACTAAAGGCTGTATATATACTTCCTGGGTCAGATCAGCTTTTAGTTCTGACCATCAGAACAGGGATTCAGCCTGTTCACAGCCAGGGTTGCTTCACTTCGCCACCCTGGACTCATTCCCCAGTCACAGATCTCTGCTATGGACCTGACCTCACTTTTGGCTTGCTCCTCTGGACTTGATGTTGGCCACATGACTGCCCCAGGATTTGCGCTTAAGCTGGATCCCAGGGTCAGCCGCTTGGCACTGCAGCCTTGATGCTGGGATCCTGACACCTGCATTCATTCACCAACATGAATGCATGCATGCACTCAGTCATGCATGCGCACGCCTGCACACACGCACACGCACCCCCACACCATTCATTCATTCATTCACTCACGCTCTCAATCTCTCTCTCTCTCACTCCTCTCCCACAACCATTGGCAGAGGGAGCTGGCTTGCTCCCACCTTTCCTGGCACTGAGGAGGTGTGTGAAGACACTCTGCTCACTCTCTCCGGAGCCCCTAGCCCCCCTCTGTTTTAGCAGAGCCCTCCACTCCAGCAGAGCTCACCAGCACCCCCACAGAGCACCTCCCTCCCCAGCAGAGTTTCTATTGCTGGCCCTCCTGGATTAACGAGGGCCACATTTCCTGACCTCCCACTGGTTTCCACAGAGCCCCCTCTCTCCCTAGCAAAGCCTCCTGACACAGGTCCCCTTGCAAAGACCCCAGGTCTGCTGCTCCTGCTGTTGGGCTGCTGCCACTCACTGCCCGCTTGGAAGTTGAGGGGTGGATGGGGACAGCACTAGGCTATCCCTGCTCTCTCCAGATCTACCCACTTGTTGACCTATGGGTGCGGTGTGTCAGCATATCAAAGACAAACTAATTGGCTAGGCTCTCTCACAGGAACTCAGCCTGAGTTCTCCCAGCCCTGCCTCTAAACCAGGGGTAGGGAATGTCAGGGGTGGGGACCAAATGTGGCCCATGGCTAGTTTTTACTTGGCCCCTTTCCAGTTTCTGAATCTAGCCTTTGGATCCAGTCCCTATGCTCAAACACTGAAACACTGATCTCAGGGTAAGGGAGGGAGCAGAGATGAGGGCATGAACTCAAGGACAGGGGACATATCCATGGCTTGGACACTCCTCTTCCTGACTGCACCCTTTAAACACCCTTCCACCCAGCTTCTATGCCACTCTCCAAGCTTGTGCTAATTTTCAAAGCGGTCCCTGTTATGGAATAGGTTCTCCACCCCTGCTTTAAACCCTCCCCTGAGCTTCACTACTCATGTGCCATGGGAGTGCTGAAGCCTGGTGTCTCCAGGGCACATGTGCTGCAAAGGTTCAACCTTATCCCCATCCCTACTCAGGTTCCAGAGAAACAGGAAGGCTGTTCCTCAGCACTGCTTAGGCTGCGGGTTGGGGCTCTGCGAGGGCAATGCCCACAGTGCCCTAATGGGTCAGCCACCGCTGGGCAGCAGCAGTATTCCAGTAGCAGTGTAGGAGGAGGCATTGGGAGCACCAGAGGGCCCATCCACGGCTCCTTTCCTGAAGCAACAGTCAGATTAGTCCTAGGCTTCCTCCCAGCAAAGACAGTGCACATGAAGAAACATAACTGCAGTTTTGCTGGGATTCAGTCAATTACTACAGAGACTGGCTTACACCTTGGGAAGCACTGTAAATCACAGCAATGCAGTAAGCATGGGTCTCTGATGTAACCCAGAAATCCTTCTCAGCAGTGCTATGACCCTTGTGGCAGAGAGCTGGTCTGCTATCATGAAACCTAGAGTCCAGAAGACCTGAATGCATGGGCCTACAGTTGGTGTGTGCAAAAAGGAGTTTGCCACCACCTGGGCATCCTCTTACAGTAATAGGGGGAATTATTACATGCGTGAATTAGTTCCCATTCTTAGCTACTCACATTAGTTCAAAATTTCTTCGGATGGCTTCTGGGATTTTGGGCTTTGTAACACGTACAGCCTAGAAAAAAGCCAAAGTGCATTTAAATAAACTTCCCACACAATTAAAATCGCATAGCTGTGAAGTCAACCTACGCCAAAGAAATGCAATTTGTTCTGCTTTAAAAATGCATCTAGGAAGTGCTGCTTAGCAACAGCGCTGGCATATTGGTTATCACCATGCAGGATGAGAGAGTACTTGGTGGCTGAAAGTGTTATTTGGCAGGCAGCTTTTCTTTATATACTACAGTCAACCTCCAACTACAACCTCACTCCAAATGTCTCTCTTACTTCTAACCACATGAAATTCAACTTCATTTTATTTTATTTAGATTTTGAACCCACCTTTCCTGGAAGGCTTGGGGTGGTTCAATATTCAATACTGTATGCAATATAAAATAATAAAAAATAGAGTGTTTATTTAAAATAGGTCTGTTTTAAATATACAGTCTATTTAAGTCTAAAATACAGACTGTATATAATTCCCCATTAAAACCAATTCCCAAATCCTACCCCGCCTACTGATCTGGACAAATAAAAAGGTCCCTGGGCAGAAGTCTGGGCAGCAGTCCTAAGTCTGCATTCCCACAACAGGAGCAGGCTGGCCTGTAGCACTGAAAGCTGAGTCAACCCCACCCTCAGTAGCATCAAATCCAGCAGGATCATCCTGCAAATCTGATGGCTAATCGTATTAATGAAAGAGGGAAACATGATAGAGATTCCTTGGAGTCATCTTCTTCTTTCCCACCAGCATCACATCATGCCCAGCTGTTCCGCTCAATCACTGGGGCAGCTGGGACACTTGGTAGATCTAGAACAGGGCTGACATTTGAACCTTCCCAGGAATACACAGACCCTTCTCTTATATCCTGGGTGCAGTCTGACAGGAGGGACCAAGTGCATCCACACCTCAGGTGGAACAGCAGCATTTCAGAGATGCACCTTATAATGTATTTATTTAAATCTATACTTCACCCTTCCCCTAAGGCTCAGCACAGCAACACGCTGGTGCAGATCCATGGCTTCCAATGGAACTGGTGCATACACACTGACTCCATACACGCCTCTGCTTCATCATTTCTCGATCTGAGAATTGCTTTTGAACCTAAAAGTATATGATCCCTAGCACTACAGCTCACTTGCTGTTCTGAGAACCAGGGAACCGATGTACTTGACCTTCTTCAGAATTCAGGCTGGCACACTTCTCCTGGGAGCAACCTTTGATTAAACTGGAAGCGGGGGAACAAAAGCTTTCCTCCCTCCCTCCCTCGACCCCACGGAACTGTCTTACTAGTTGGCAAAAAAAGAACTGTCCCCACGATTAACAGCAAATTCTTATTGTAAACTTGTCTTCTCATCAAGCCTGTACAGCTAAGCCTCTTGCCAAGATTCTGCTACCCCAAGAAGCAAAATGCCTAACCTAAGAAAGGGGTCACCAGAAGAGCTTGCTCACTCATTCTGTTTCAGCATGTCTCATGACGAGATAGACTTAAAAGGAGAGACAAACAGGATCAGCAGGTAAGTCTCTGACTCAGAAGGAAAGGCTGTTACTGGATGAATAGTGAGAACACAGAGACCTCTTGAAGAACTAAGTTACTGGTACCTAACTTATTTCTTCTTCGAGGGGTTCTGTGATTCCCACAGATAGGAAAGTAGTAAACAGTGCGATCAGATATAGGAGGAGGGGACAATAAGCTAATTAAGCAGTGCTCTCCCAAACGAGGAGTCCCTACAAGTGGCCAAGTCCAAACTATGCTTTGTAAAAACATATACCGAGGACCATGTGGCCAACCCTACAAATAATTTGTAAGGAAATTTGCCTACAACAAGCTGCAGTAGTAGCTACTGTCTGAGTGGAGTATTCTCTAATTCACTGAACAATTCGCCTCAAGATCCTCTGCAAAGTCAGAATGGCACCTGTAACAGGGAGCCTGCAAGAGGCTGTGTCCCTTTTAAGGTTTGCGTAGTTACGGTCGCTAAGGGACACCCAAAATGGCTGATGGGTCTAAGATGGCTGCCTAGGTGGGGCCTAAGATGGACAGCTGCCTAGGAGCCAATAGAAGTGGCTGGGACTACATAAATTGAGGCTTCAGTTGAAGCTAGGAGGCCATATGAGAAGGCGTTCCCTGGAGGGCTCTCACTTCTCCTTGAGAGAATCCAGAAGCCTTAGAAATCTGGGACCTGCCTTGACTTCCCCCTTCCTACAAGTCCTGTCCTAGCGCCTGTTGGACTGATGTGGAACTCGGATTGCGTGAGAACCTGAGGTGGGACTTTCCTTGTTTGGCTTCAAGGGGCAATATAGACTTAAACAAGGTTAGTACAGCACAAGGCTGGAAACCCCTGTCTTTACCATTGGTGATGCTGGTGTGGATTTAGGGGTGGCTGAAGCCCAGGAACTCTCAACCCTCTTGGGACAGAGTTACATCATCACCACTTACCCCATGCACGACCAGTACCCTGTGCATTTAAAAACTGTAAAATGTTTGTGCTCCAGGGTCACATTAATTCCCCAGGTGACTCTAGAATGCCCCCTGGTCACACCGGTGGAGTATGCAGGCATAGTGCCCCCTAGTGGTCAATGCTGGCAGTGCCACAATGTTTACATAGACTGTATGCTTTAGGGGTTATACAGGTGACAAATAGGCGTTGCAAGGGGCATGACAAACCTACTTGGAGGTTTCCTGGAACCTGCTGTCCTGGGTCCCAATTTTGAGTTGGCCTGGGAGCAGAACGATGACCTAGATTTACAGGAAATCTTTAGACAGGCTGTCAAGATAAATGGAAAGCTGAGGAACCCAGAGGAAGAGCGTTGGATTGGGATAACGTCCTCTGTCGGGTAGCTTGATTGAAGGGCCACGAAGACCCAGTAGAAGAGTTTGTTGTCCCACTCTCTACTCGATCAGCCTTGCTCTGGGCTGTACATGATGTTCCACTGGTGGGACACCTAGGGAGGGATAAGACTCTAGAGAGGATATTACACCATTTCTATTGGCATCGTGTACATAAGGAGGTTGAAAGATACTGTGCTTCCTGCTCTCAGTGCCAAAAAACCCAGGCCAAAGGCTCCCTTATGCTCTTTAATCCCAATACCCATAGTTTCCACACCCTTTTAGATGGTGGGGATTGATCGTTTAGGGCCACTGGAACTAGTGCCAGAGGACACAAATACATCCTGGTAATGGTACATTCTGCTACCTGGATGCCATGGCTTTAAGGCGATCAAGAGCAGAGACTGTAGTCAGGGAATGCCTATGGTCTCTCCTGTAGGGTTCTTGGAGGTGGTTCTTACTGACCAAGGAACCAATTTTATGTCTGAGGTTTTACAGAACTTGTGGATCCTCTTCAAAGTAAAACCCAGAAGGACCCCTATCACCCTCAAACAAGCTGTTTGGTTCTGAGAGGTTCAACTGAACATTCAAGTCCATGTTACGCCATTTTGTTAGTGTTGCTCCACAAGATTGGGATAGGTTACTCCGTTCTTGTTGTTTGCAGTGAGAGAAGTTCCACAAGTTTCAACAGGCTTCTCTCAGTTCAAACTTGTATGGAGACAACGCAAGGGACTGCTGGACCTAATTAAAACTGCCTGGCTCCAATGTCCATGTCGAACCAAAAACTAAATGGAAATCTAGAGGGAGCACAACGAAGACAGAATACCGACTATTATGAATGAGCTCAACTGCAGACTTTCCAGGCTAGAGAAAGGGTGTTGTTAATGTTATCCTGTATGGGAAATAAGCTGTATGTTGAGCGGTAAGGGTAATTTGAAGTAATAAAGCAGGTGGGGGGCCTGTAGACTATAAAACAGACTGATAAGAACATGGATGGAAAATATTACATTCCAATTTTACTAAAACCTTGGAATGAAGGAGAAAGGCTCTGTATTGCCCTGGAAGAAACAGAGGAGTTTTGGAGCTCCATCTACCATTTCCATCCTCAGCCCCATCCTCATCCTAAGTATGCAGATGGGACAGGAACTCCCAGACCAACACAAAAAGGATTTAGAGCAGCTAGTAGCTAAGTATCCAGACATCTTCTCAACCCTTCCTGGGTGCACCGCAGAAGCAGAGCATAAAATTTTCTTGTGCCCGGATGCAATGCCAAAAAGACGAAGTTATTGTATTTCCACAGGGATGCAGGGAGTCCTACATAAAGAGGTGCAGGATATGCTAAAGTGGGGAATAATTGAGCTATTGAGTCCATGGCACAGAACCATTGTTTTGGTGCCTAAACCAGATGGGGCTACAAGGGTTTATAAATTTTAGGTATCTAAACTCTGGGTGTTTTCAGACGTGATGGCGCTGAGTGCCATCATGCTTTAATCCTGCCTGGAGTGAGGTCCCCACTCTGGGCAGGATTCAGCCTGGGCACCAAACAAGAGTGATGGCAGCCCAGGCCAAGGAGAGGGTGGGCTCACACGCAGATGTGTCTGTACGGCCCACCCCCTCCCTGACAGGCAGCCACTGCAGCCTATGAGGCCACCACAGTTTTATTATTTATATATTTATTATAAACATTTATTAGTTGCCCCATATGCCTACGGCATCTCGGGGCAACGTACAATCAAAGTAAAAACATTCATAAAAATAAAAACAATTTTTTAAAACACACAACTTAAAGACCTCAAAAACAGGGTTAGGCAAAATAAATCAAAAAGAAATAAGGGTAGGGAAGAGCTAAAAACCCTAACTCCCCCTCCCCGCTGGCTTGGGCGAACAATCAGATTTTACAAGCCCGCCGGAATGTTAAAAGGCTTGGGGCCAGGTGAGCTTCCTCCGGGAGGGAATTCCAAAGACGCGGCCCGGCCACCGAGAATGCCCTCTCCATTGTTGCCCCCTGCTTGACACGGGGGACCTCCAAGAAGGCACCCCCGGCAGACTGAAGGAGCCACTCTGGGGTGCGGAGGGCGAGGCGGTCCCTGAGGTACGAGGGGCCCAGACCGTGAAGGGCCTTATAGATCAAAACCAAAACCTTGAACCTGGCTCGGCACACTATTGGCAACCAGTGCAGAGTCTGGAGTACAGGTGTTATATGCTCCCGACGGCCCGTCCCCATCAGGAGCTGGGCCTCCGCATTCTGCACTAGCTGCAGCCTCCGGACCAGGAACAAGGGCAGCACCACGTAGAGTGTGTTACAGTAGTCCAGCCTTGAGGTGACGAAGGCATGAATGAGGGAGGCCAGGTCTGGCCCGGAGGCATACGGACTCAGCCTCCACACCAGAGACAACTGGCGGAAGGCAGCCTTCGCCACCACCTCCACCTGTCGATCCAGGCGGAGCTCCGAGTCCAATATTACCCCCAGACTTTGAACCTGCTGAGCTATAGGAGGGCGAACCCCCCAATCAGGGGGGCCAACACCTCCCTCGCTCTCCCCACCACCATCACCTCCATCTTATCGGGGTTGAGCTTCAGTCTGCTCTGCCACATCCACTCTGCCACGGACTCCAAACACTGGGATAGCAACGAGACAGCAGGGTCTGAGTCAGCTGAAAAAGAGAGGTACAGCTGAGTATCAGCAGCATATTGGTGACATCGCACCCCGAACCCTCTCACGACCTCCCCTACGGGCTGCATATATACATTAAATAATAATGGAAACAGGATGGAACCCTGCGGAACGCCGCAGGAAAAAGCGCGGGGGCAAGATGTATCAGCACCCAACACCACCCGCTGGCTTCTCCCAGAGAGGAATGAGCGGAACCATTCAAGAACAGTCCCGTCCAGACCCCCCCAGGTCATGCAGCCGTCTCAACAGCAGCCCATGGTCCACGGTATAAAAAACGGCCGAGAAATCTAGCAGGATAAGAAATTTAGAACATCCTGCGTCCATCTCCCGGCGGAGATCATCGACAAGGCCACCAACGCCGTCTCAGTACCATAGCCATGACGGAACCCCAATTGAAAAGGGTCTAGGAAACCGATGCGGTCTAGATGTGCCTGGAGCTGGATCGCCACAGCCCGCTCAATAACCTTCCCTAAAAAGGGGAGGTTAGACAGAGGTCGGTAGCTGGCAAGTGCATCCATATCCAATTATGGTTTCTTCAGCAGGGGGTGCACCACAGCCTCCCTGGGGCTAGGCGACAGCCTCCCCTGCTGCAGGAACATGTTAACCACTCTCGCCAGCACCGTCCCCAATGTGCCCAGAAGCTCTATGGATCTGGGCTGGGTTAACAGTAAGCGGGCCATTGAGCGTTACCCCAGTCCAGCATCTGTTGCACGGGCCATGGTGGCACTTGAATTTCCATGCTTGGGAGTACGGGGTGTGGATGCCACTCTCTCATGGTTCTCCTTGGTCCCCATGGTCATCTTCTATCCTTCTTGATCTTGGACTACTTATAGGTAACTACATATGTCTTCATGCCTATGACTCTAAGATACCTTTAATACTGTAATTCTTTGCAAGTGATCTTAATTCTTAATCTCCAAGTAACTATTACTTATAGCAATATGTATAAGACACCTATTCTGTTTTATAATTGATATCTTATTGTTTTTACTTATGTTTCTCTGAATATCTTTAAATATATCTTTATTAAATCAATACGTGTGTGTTCATTTGGACATTTCAATCTTTTCAAAGCATCTCTAAGGTTAAAGCTGATCCAAGTTTGAACCTGCTAAATCATTAATTAGGTAAAGGATCCAACAAATTACATAAATTACTTTAATAATAAAAACCTGGTCAATAAATAATCCCTGGGATGCAGTACAGTGGTTTATTTTGGAATCTCCTTTCTTTGCCACACATTTTTAGTATACCATTATATAATTTAGCAAACTCTCACCTGAGAAGATTGGCTTTTCCAATAAGAATAAAGGTGAGTCGTCACTCATGAGAAATAATCGTGGACACAGTAATTTTGAGCACTCTTACACCACTTCTCCTTCATTCCCGGAAGCCTAATGCTCTGGAAAGGACACATCTGTCTAACAAGGTCCTCCCACCCCCAAGTACGTACTGTATTTACATGGAAACAGTGTAGCAGCAAACCTTGTAGATCTGCATTTCAAACACTTGAACATCGTCTTGCTCCACAGCCTCTTTCCTGAATTCATCACTTCTCCCAGTGAGTTTTTCTTTCAGTCTCAGTTTTGACAGTTGAGGGTGATGAGGGTGCCAGGCTCGGACTCCAGCTGTCCAGCCTGGGGGTGGGGGCTCTCTGGGCTGCTATCCGGGGGGCGGGCTGCAGGTGTCGGAGGTCCTGTGGCGTTCCTCCTGGTGGTCCGGGGCCCTGGAGCTTGTGCCTTCCTGAGGGGCGGCGAGGGGAGGGGGTACCTCGGCCTGTTCCCTGCCCTGGACCACAGCCGTCCCCATGAGCCGTGGGGCGACTATTGACCCCTTTATATGCAGAATGCGGTCCAGGGCATCATAGAAGGGGACGGTCCGGCCTCCGTGCCCGGACCGCCGATTGTTGTCCCTTATGGCCTTGTACCCCCTCTTCAGCTCCTTGGCCTTAGAGCAGCACTGTGCCACGGTCCGGTGGTGCCCCGCCGCCTCCATTTCCCGCACTATGTCCTCGTACACGTGCTCGTTGCGCTGATTGAGCGCTAGCTCCAGGCTGGTACTCCAGGGTCCCCCAGATCCTTATGAAGTCCCTGGTCTCCTGCAACCTCCACTGGCCCCCTCAGTGCTAGGGCTTTCTCCCCCATCTCCCCTGTGGGTCCTCCTCCGCTACCGCCTCTTCTTCCAACTGGGCTGGGACGGTGTCCTCCGGGGGCTCGTCCAACAGGGCCCCTTTCCATGTCTGCGGGACGCAGGGGAGGGGAGGGATTATGGTTGGGTGCAGTTCTGCCCCTTCCCGTGGCCCATCCTCTTTCCCCCCCTCCCTGCCAGGAGTCCGGGCAGGCCCCCTGCCCTCCTTGGTGCCCCTGTGCTGCCTGTTCCCCTCCCCTTGGTTCCCCTTACCTGTTTCCGGGGTGCTTCCTCCTGTTCTCGGGGCGGCCTGTCCCGGCTGCTGCTGCTGTTGTCCCCCTGCCTCCTCCATCCGCAGCACAACCCCTGCCTCCCCCTCCTCCGCCTGCGCTTCCTCCACCACTACCACTGCCTCCTCCTCCCTCGCTCTCTCTCCCACAGCTCTCTTCCGCCTCCCTCCTTGCTCCATCCCACTACGTTTGCCTGCTGTAGTTTGCCCTTTAAATTTCCCTCTGGTGCCTGTGTTGTTGCTGGTTGCCTGGCAGCGCCGTTGCGTGCTTTGTCCCCAGCTGGGAATCGTTTTGTTTGATTCCGGCCGGTGATTGCCATCCCGCCGTTACTTTTTGTTGTTTCCCGGTGAGAATCTCTTTGACCACGCTTTCGGGGATTGTCCGGCGGGGAGCTCCGGAAGCGTGGTTGAAATTGCCCGCATGTGGGTATTGACCGTGGTGAACATCTGGCGGCCGCCGAACAGACGTTCAGGGCGCTTTGGCCCCACTGCGGGATTGACCGTGGTTCACTGTGGTTGAGCATGATCTCGTAACGTCTGAAAATACCCACTGTTTAGACATACCATCAACACAGTGTTCACCCCAAACACTGATTAAACTGTCAAGACCTGGCAGTTGTTCCGGTGTTTATTATTATTATTATTATTATTATTAAACTAAATGTTTAATTATATAAATTATAGCGCCAGTCGTATGACCTGGTGCTGTACAGAACATAGAATTAGACGCGGTCCCTGCCTGTGGCTTACAATCTAAAAGACAAAGACAAAGGGGAGAGAGACAGGGAGAGGGGACAGTGGGAGAGACAGGGGAGAAGACAAACAAACATTCAAGCGGATGCGGAGTCTCAGGTGTGTATGCTTGGCTTGGTTACAAAGAAGTTGGTAGCAGCAGTCAGCAGAGGAGGGCTGACAGTAAGACAGTAAGGGGAAAGACTAGCGGGCATTGGGAAAGGTAGCATGGGAAAGGTGGGTCTTGAGGAGGGATTTGAAGGAGTGGAGGGAGGAGGCAAGGCGGATGTGGGCAGGGAGGGAGTTCCAGGCATGGGGGGCAGCGAGGGAGAAGGGACGAAGGCGGTTAGGTGAGCAGGAGAAACGAGGGAGAG
>QEPC01010372.1:1089022-1105972 GCA_003113815.1 Sphenodon punctatus | reverse complement strand
GATTTAGCGACAAGTAGATCATTGGTGATCTTGGCCAGGGCAGTTTCAGTAGAGTGGAGGGGGCGGAAGCCGGACTGGAGAGGGTCCAGGGAGGAGTTGGCAGAGAGGAGGTCCAGGCAGCGGGAGTAGACGACACGTTCCAGAAGCTTCGAGGCAAAGGGAAGGAGGGAGACTGGTCGGTAACTAGAGAGGTCAGATGGGTCCAGTGTGGGCTTTTTGAGGAAGGGGGAGACAGTGGCATGCTTGAAGGCAGAGGGGAAGGAGCCTGTAGAAAGGGAGAGATTGATGACATGTAGAAGTTTGTGGTGAACACTGTGTTGACAGTATGTCTAAACACTGTAACGGTAGGACACTGTTACAGAACACTGAACAGCGTTATGTCTAAAGACACTCAGAGGTCTGTGAGGGAGACTCCTAATCCCTACAGGGTATGTACCCCCTGGGGGAGCAGCTTTGACCTCTAGTGGCATTAGAGCCAGCAACAGAAGAACCATAGAATCTTAAGAGTTGGAAGGTAATCTCAGAGGTCATCTAGTCCAACCCCTAGCTCAGTGCAGGAAATCCACAGCTACAGCATCCTTAGCAGATGGTCATCCAGCCTCTGTTTTGGAAACCTCCAGTGAAGGAGAGCCCACCACTGCTCTCGGCAGTCTGTTCCACTGTCAAACAGCTCTTACCATTAGGAACTTCTTCCTAATGTTTAACTGAAATCTATTTTCTTGTCATTTGAGCCCACTGGTTCTAGTCCTGCCCTCGGGAGCAACAGAGAACAAGTCTCTCCATCTTCTGTGACAGCCCTTCAGTTATTTGAAGACGGCTATCATGTCTCCCCTTAGTTTTCTCTTCTCCAGGCTAAACATACCCAGCTCCTTCAACCTTTCCTCATAGGACTTGGTTTCCAGACCCCTGACCATCTTTGTCGCTCTCTTCTGAACCCATTCCAAGTTGTCAATGTCCTTCTTAAAATGCAGTGCCCAGAACTGGACACAGTACTCCAGAGGAGGACTGGCCAGCACAGAACAGAGTGAAACTATTACTTCTCATGAACTGGACACTATGCTTCTGTTAATGCAGCCTAAAATTGCATTAGCCTTTTTAGCAGCTGCATCACACTGCTGACTCATGTTCAGCTTGTGACCAACTACAACCCCAAGATCCTTTTAATATGTACGGCTGCCAGACCAGGTATCCCCCATCCTATACTTGTGCATTTGATTTTTCTTACCTAAATGCAGAACATTGCATTTATCTCTGCTGAATTTCATTTTGTTAGTTTTGGCCCAGTATTCCATCATGTCAAAATCATTTTGAATCTTGTTTCTGTCTTCTAAGGTGTTAGCTATCCCTCCCAGTTTTGTGTCATTTGCACATTTAAGAAGCATCCCCTTTACTCCTTCATCCAAGTAATTAACAAAAATATTGAACAGTACAGTGCTCAGGACTAAGCCCTAAGGCACCCCACTCGATATCTCCCTCCAGATTGATGGGGAGCCATTTGTGAGCAATCTATGGATACAGTTCTTCAGCCAGCTGTCAATCCACCTAACGGTAGTATCACCTGGCCCATATTTTACCAGCTTGTCAAGAAGGATATCATGGGTGTGTGTGTTTGTCAAATGCTTTGCTGAAATAGAGATATACTATGTCCATGGCATTCCCATGATCTACTAAAGTAATGACTTGATCAAAAAAGGAAATAAGATTAGTCTGGCATGACTTGTTCTTGACAAATCCATGCTGGCTCCTAGTAATCACAACATTGTTTTCTAAATTTATTTTATTTATTTATTTATTTTTCAATTTAATACCCCGCCCCTCCTGCCATCAGGCAGCCTGGGGTGGTTTACAATATAAAAACACAAATAAAATTAAATATAAAACATTTTTAAAAACTGCAAAAAGGAGGGTGACATTTAACACCACCACTCTTACAGACTGACTGCTTTATAATCTGCTCTAGAATCTTTCCAGGTATTGATGTCTTCCCGGATCCTCCTTTCCCCACCTTTTGAAGATAGTGACAACATTTGCCAGTCTTCCGGCACCTCACCTGTTCTCCAAGAGACAGGGGTTCCGTGATTACATCTGAAAGTTCCTTAAGTATCCTAGGATGTAATTCATCTGGCACCGAAGACTTGAACTCATTTAAAGTAACTAGATGTTCTCTTACCATCTCATCATCTATCCTGAGCTGCATTTCCTTCCCTTCATCATTAGTGCTACTCTTGCCAGGTTGGACAGTTTCCCTTGTGGGAGAAGACAGAAGCAACATAAGAGTTGAGCAATTTTGTCTTCTGTCACCTGTTAACATTTTGCCATCTTCAGCAAGTAGCAAACCTACCGCTTCCTTGTTCTCTCTCTTGCTTTGGACATAGCTGAAAAACCACATTTTGCTGTACATCTCTCGCAAACCTTTCTAACAGGCAGAGTACTCTTTAACAGGTAAACTCAGATTCCCTTTCCCATCCTCTATATTATTGGCTGGGGTATTACTGCCCTGGGGTCCCCCACCCACCCTCAAGGCCATGCCAGGAGGTGCAGGAGGTAACCTCCCTCCCCAGCCACACCAGTACTGCCTCAGGTACATCATCATGCAGGGGCAGGGCAGCCTGGTCTGAGAGGGTTGGAATTCCCAGGTTGGGCACACTTACCCTCTATGGCTGCCCTGGGGCTTCCTGAATCTGTTCCACTGTGTCCGCCATCTGGACCGGGATCTCTGCCTCTGCTCTTGGACTGAGCAGCACCCTCTTGGCTGGGGAGCACTGTTGTGTCTAAATGCCAGGATTTCCTCCTCTGGAGCCATTACCCCCCTGCGAAGCATGGGAGGGGGAAAGAGAGGAGGGCAGCTAGAGGCAGGCCTGCTTCAGAGAGAAAGGGCGGGAAACAGACTGACCATGGTTGAGAGCTGTTGCTGCTGCCACCCCTGCTCAAACTCCCTTTCACACCAAAGACAGAAGAGGAAGGAGAATCTCCCTGCGGTCAATACTCCCCCAACTAAATGGGGCCTCCCTTAAGGAGACTAAAGAGGGGGTAGGGACAAAACTAGGGGAAGGACCCCTCCTCCTCCACAAAACTCCGAGCCCTGTCTGCTTATACAAGCTGAACAGGAGCTACCACCAGATGCCTCTATATTTAAGTATAAGAACTATGCTAATGAAGAATTAAGGTTTCAAAGGATGCCAGATTGTTTCTACATTTCCCATGAAGCATCCCAAGTGGCTATTGTCAGAGACAAAACACTGTACTAGATGGACCATTGGTCTGATTGAGCATGCCAATGACTTTGTAAAGATTTTTTTTAAAAAAGAAAAATAGTAGGCTACTGGATATGCAACCTCTGTTTATCCCTGTGTTGCATGCATTTTGATACAACCTTTAACTGCATGCTACGCTTGCTGCGTGTCCCTGCATGAATGAAGAAACTGTTCAGTATGTTAGCTTCATCATTCAGCCTCACCACTCACCATAAACGATAGCTCTACATATTGCTAATTGGACCCTTAGGCAACCTAAAGGAAAAAAAAGGTATTGGACTAGAGATTACAGTGTTAGCTGCAACCAGATCTGTAGCACAGAGTTCGCAACATAGGAAACAAATTCCTCATGCTTTCCAAAATTTACTTTTTATAGAGAAAATCATGTGCCTGTAAGACATTCAGGCAGATCTAGAGTATAACTTTTTCTGTGCTAGAATTGTTATGGTTTTAGGTGCTTCAGCACAAAACCAGCTTCCAAGTTCAAACATACAGAAAGGAATTTCATTTACAGACTGCGACACTCCATATGATAGCAGGAGCAGCGTTCCATTGTGCATGCATGCTTATACTGCTCAGAACCCATTTTTGCAAGCAACAGAGACTGCTTTTAGACGTGCGTGGCGAACACGCTGCATAAAATCATGCTGCATGTAAATACTCCGCATGTGGGATTTAGACATGACATTTTGTGCGTTCAAGCCAGTCGCACATTCTTTTAAAGCCGCAAATACCTCGATGTCAAGGTATTTAATCCATGGCTTTAAAAGAATGCGCGACTGGCTTTAAGGTCACGTCTAAATCCCACACATGGGATATTTACATGCAGCATGATTTTACGCAGCATGTTTGCCGCACACGTCTAAAAACGGCCTAAGAAACATTTAGACCCGTCTAATTCTTACAATGGAAAAGTCATTTCACATTGATAGACCATAACAAAAACACTTACCAGATCTGAATGTTTAAAGGCAACGTGCATATAATTTATTTTTATTTTAAGAAAAGTCCATTTTATCTTTAAAATCAATAGGAACCTGACTTCTGGAGGCCTTGGTTCTGTCATAAGTCCACAGGGACCTTGTCTTCATTACAAGATAGGGCTTCATGAGACCATGGCTGAGGAGTCTAGTTAGCTGATATGACACAGGGAATGATCTTATTCTGATTTCTATTACAAAAAGCAGAAAGCACTTTATGGAAGACACCCCTACCCCCACATACATGACAACAATTTTGTCTCCTTTGCAGGTCACCTCTAAGGCAAGCACAGTCCTGGCACTGCAGCTGCATAGGTGTAGACCAGCTTCAAAGAGGCAGCACTTGTGAAGCAGCTGGCTCTACAGAAATGGAAGAGCCTCCCCCCACCCCAGCCATTCTTGTCACGAATGCTCACCCTATCAATTAGGATACATGCAGATGTGTGGAATGAAGGAGATTTTGTTTGTTTGTTTGACAAACATGGTGTGGAAACTGATCTAGGGTACTATATTTCGCTGCACTTTAATAAAGACTAGAAGTGGCGATTTCAAGCTTCGCAAACAAGAGGGAAATGCTTTGTGTCATTCATGTGCATCACTGGACATGACCAGTATCTGAAAACTCTATGGAGTGCAGAAGAACATGAACATCCCATCCCAAATGTGAGATGCAACAAACCTTTCTCCGAGAGAATGGACCTACCTGGATGATGAGGCCTGGTGCCATTACATTCAGATCTTTTTGCAGAGCCAGCTTCAGATTCTCATCTATCTGATCTGTGTTCAGAAGACAAGAAATAAAGCATTATAAACAGTGTCAACATAGCAAACAAACTGCACTGTAGCATTAGCATTTACAATCTAATGCTTGCAATTACGATCAATGCATTCCTCCACCCTGGTGAAAAAGTCCTGCCTAGGAGGTATAAAACAAAGGCAAAGAATTTTGCTATTATACACAACCTGCGGAATCTGTCCTGATTTCAGCCCCAGAGCGGCTCCTTCGGTCTGCCGGGGGTGCCTTCTTGGAGGTCCTCCGTGTTAAGCAGGGGGCCACAATGGAAAGGACATTCTCGGTGGCCGGGCCGCATCTTTGGAACTCCCTCCCGGAGGAAGCTCACCTGGCCCCAAGCCTTTTAACATTCCGGCGGGCTTGTAAAACCTGGCTGTTCGCCCAGGCATTTGGGGAGGGGGGGTTTAGGGTTTTTTACCCTACCCTTATTTACCTTTATTTAGCCTAACTCTGTTTTAAATTGTTTATATTATTATAATCTTTTTATATTTATATTATTGTATTTTTTTTACTCTTTTTAAATTGTTAGCCGCCCCGAGCTGTTTTTACAGGAGGGGCGGGGTATAAATTGATAAATAAATAAATAAAACTTGCAACTTCCATGCTTTTTAGTGCATGATTGAATTTGCAAGAGCCTTAACTCTTGTAAACTGGAGGTTTTTTTATTATGGAGTTATTTACCATGTGCACAGCACCTTTGTCAGGACTCAGCCCTGAATCCTTGGGGTTGGGTGATTGTTTCCCTTCCCCTGCACCATCACGTGGTCTGTTTGTTTTGGGGGTTTTCCTTGTGTTCTCTGTTTTCCCTCTCTCTCTCTCTCTCTCCCCTCTCCCCCCCTCCCCATGCTGTCAGCGACAGGAGGAGGAGTGTGCTAGTGCCACCGAGCAAGAGAGAAGGGGTGTGAGACAGATACAGCTACAAATGTGCGCGCACATATGCACAATTTCCTGTAAGAGGCAGGCTTAGATAGACACCACAGGGTCACTGTTCCTTCAGGATCAAGGCTAAGACCTGAGATCACAATAGTAAACTACCTTGATGTAAGCAGGAGGCACAGTCCCCACAGAGGTAGAATCCTCCCAAGCGGTAGAATAAGATTTGAGCAGTCTAAGCAGAAGGAGAATTAGTGAGACAGCAGACCAGAACTCACAAATAGGCAACAAGATATAGGAGGGACAGGAGAAGTGACAATAATATGTAACACTGAGAAAACACCCAACAGGCGGCAGTTTACCAGGGCTAGGAAGGAAGAAGCTAACGAGCCTTACAAAGGAGCAGGTGTACTATATGAGAGAGAGAGAGAACGTGCGCAAATGGAAGAACAACCTGTGCACAACAAGCAATCAAACTGGAACAAAGGACTAAGGGCACCTTTACACATGCAGGAATGCATACTTAGAAGGTCAGGAGAGGGGACGCGCATGTAATTCAGGCACATTTTTGATCATATGGGAATGCCCAGAAGCTTATGATTGAAGCTTTTATGCGCATTTACAAGTGTGATTGATCGAGCTACAAAATCCAAAAACAAGGGAAAGCAACCCTAACAAGGTACTATGCACAGGCTAAGGCTATAAGAGACAACAGAGAACACTCAACATTATACAAGGAGCTAGGACTGAGAGAGGCAATGAAGGGGACTCAGGCATGTACACACAGGGCAAAAGAGAGCGAGAGAGAAAACAGAGAACACAAGGAAAATTCCCAGACCGAACAGACCAGGTGGTAGTGCAGGGGAAAGGAGAATTGGTTTACTTCCCTGGGAATTCTCCTTATAAGTGCCTCCTGGCACAGCAGCCCTATTCTGGGTCATTTCCACCAATCACCAGTAGGAGGCAGGGAAATTTTTCACTGGATCCAGTAAGCAGGGGATGGCCCCTTCCTCCAGAACTCCAGTTCAAAGGTTTTCAAAGTTGTGAGATTAACACCACCCCAAACTAATGAACTCTACCAGTGATAACTTTATTAGGACTCGCATATAAACCCTGTCGTAAACAGAGTGTGGATAAAGAAGGCTGACCTAGTATATACATGCCACCTTAATAAGCTTCAGTTTAATAATAAGCTTAATATACATGCCAAATTGTGGGGACAGCCTGGACTGAAAAAAGGCTGCCCCCGTAAAGGGCGGGAATGGACTGCTCTGTGGGCAGACACTCAGAAGGAGAATTCCCAAACAAGTAAACCAATTCTCCTTTCTCCAAGTGTGCTCCACACACACAGCAGTCCTATTCTGGAATATACCAGAGCAGTAATTCCCTTGGGTGGGAGTTGCAGGTGTCCAAGATCTAAGTACCTACTACTCAGTTATGGCCTGGAGGACCGGCCTGCCGAAGGCCATCTTGGCGGCAGCTGCTGCAGAGTGTATATTATAGGCAAAAGAGCGCAAGGATGACAAGGTGGCAGCTTTGCAGATCTCCTTGTAGGGGACCTGACCTCTCCAGGCTTGAGAAGTAGTCATGCCTCTGAGAGAGTGAGTCTTAATGAACTTCGGGGGGCGACGGGGATGGGGTTAAGAGGCCCTGTTAAGCATTGTAGGTCTCTGTTATGCATTGTTGCAACCATGGGGGTGTGGGGGACCTGGAGATTTTAAGTCTCCCGACTCCTAGATCCGTAGGCAATGAAGAGGGCAGAGACTTGTGGAATTTGGATGTTCTGTCTATGTATATTTGAATAGCCCTGCTTACATCTAGTTTATGTCAGGCCTCCTCTTCTGGAGAAGGAGGATTCTGGTAGAATCTCTGAAACAGGGTACAAAGGTTGGGTCCAACCAAAGTGTCACTCTGTTCTGATGGAAGATACAGAGATATGGGTTTACCAACAGTGCTCCCAATTCCGAGACCCTCCTGGCCGAACTAACGGTCACTAGAAATGCTACTTTTAGAGTCATAAAGAAAAGGGGTACAGAAGGCAACAACTCAAATGGGGCCTTACCAGCGCATTTAACACTATGTTCAGGTTCCAATTCAGATACATGTGCACAACTGGCGGGGTCCTCAGCTTGGCTAACCCAAGGGACCGCTTGACGTGGGGATGCATAGCGGGACTAGAACGGGGGCAACAGCTAAGAACTGTTAAAATCACAAAAACCTGTCTACCTAGAGTACTATTTATTTATTTATTTATATTTCTACCCCGCCCTTCCCATATGTCTCAGGGTGACCTACAAAAACAAATTACAACAATACATATAAAACAGCATAAAAACACATACCCCCAACCTTTCCTCTCCCCCCTCCCCAACCCAGCCACAAAAAACCCTCCCCAACCCCTCTCTCATACTCCTACCCCAAACACCCACCAAAACCTCCATTCCCTATCCCTGCCTGCCAAATGCCTTAACAAAAAGAAAGGTCTTACACTGCCTCTGGAAGATGCCAAGGCTCAGATTCAGACAAACCTTTGGGGGAAGGGAGTTCCATAGCATTGGGGCAGTCACCGAGAATGTCCCCCCGTGAGCCCTCACTGTATGCATAAGACAAACAGATGGCACCCACAGGGAGGTGCTCCTGGCCAATTGCAGGGGCCACAGTGGGGCATGGAAGGACAGGCGGTCTCTCAGATATGTGGGACCCAGACCATATAGGGCTTTAAATGTCAAAACCAGCACCATGAATTGTGTCCAGAAGGTGTAATGTGCTACCATGACTTTTGCCCCGAAAGGAGATGAGGCGCCACATTCTGCGGTAGCTACAAGCTTCTGAGCAGTCATCAAGGGCAGTCCCATGTAGAGTGCACTGCAGCAGTCTAGCTTCAAGGTGATGAAAATATGGATGACAGTGGCCAAATCTGAATTGGAAGGCCACAGCCTCCTCACCAGATGGAGTTGGTGAAAAGTGCTCCCGGCCACCGCTGCAAACTGACAATCCAGGCACAACAAGGTGTCCAGAAGCACCATGAGGCTGCAAACATGACCGACCAGAGGGGACTGGACTCTGGTCAACAACAGGAGTCCCAATACCCTCCTGGTTACAAGTCCAGTCAACCATAATCACCTTAGTCTTGTCTGGATTCAGTTTAAATCGGCTCATTCTCATCCAGTCCCCAACAGCAGACAGGCATCGAGTAAGCACCGAGACTGCAGGGCCTGGGTTGGATGAAAAAGAGAGGTAGAGCCGAGTGTCATCAGCATACTGATGGCACTTCACCCCAAACCTCCGAATGATCTCACCCAGTGGCCTCATATACACAATGAACAAGAGTGGGTACGGAATATAACCCTGCAGGACCCCACAGGGGAGGACCTGAGAGGACGACGAGCAATAGCTCATCACCTCTCTCTAGAACCTACCTGACAGGAAGAAACAGAACCACTCAAGAGTGGCTCCGTGCACCCACGCCAGGTCCCACATTCATGTCAACAACACCTTGTGGTCAACTGTATCAAGGCCACCAAATGATCTAACAGGATCAATAAGGTAGAATTCCCCTTGTCAATCTCCAGGTGCAGGTCATCGACTAAGGTCACAAGTGTAGTCTCCATACCATACCCAGGACTGAAGCCTGACTGAAATAGGTCTAGGAATCTGATGACGTCGAGATGAGCCTGGAGCTGTCGAGCAACCACCCGTTCAATAACCTTCCCTAAAAAGGGAAAGTTAGGGACAGGCTGATAGCTGGCCAGGAAATGAGCATCCAAGGATGGCTTCATAAGCAGGGGCCAGACAACCACAGTTTTAAGAATGTGCAACACCCTACCCTCCTGAATGGAGACGTTGACAACCCCAGCCAGCAATGGCCCCAGTGTCTCTCAGCTGGCTTTCACCAGCTAGGACAGGTAAAGATCTAGGTCACAGCTGGTTGCCCTCACCGCCCCAAGCACCTCCCCCGCATTGGGGGGTAATACCGATTGAAACTGATACAAATAAGCAGAGCGAGACTGGGCTTCCATAAACTTAAACTCGGACTCTGCAGGTAAAATGGCAGCACCCAAGTTGTGGTGAATATGAGTGATACTGTCTGCAAAGTAGTTATTAAAAATGTTACAGCGGGCATTAGGTGACTCCATTTCTGAGAGGAGGCACACCAGATTAACCAGGCCCTCACCAACCGCAACAGCTTCCCTGGACTCATGTTGCAGCCCCATTTCCAATCTCTCCTGGAGAAAAGCCAGAAGTGCAGGCACTGTGGAGGAGTGCAGCTGAAGGCTCTCTCGAATTTAGGAGGGTGTTCAAGACTTGTCTGGGATACCTTAGGGCCTCTAATTGGTTCTGTTCAGCTTCCAAGCATGCAAGTGAAGCAGATCAGGGTTGTGGTAAGTTAGAGGTCACTGGACCAGAACATCCGCTCTCAGTGTGTGTGTGTGTGAGAGGGGGTGGTGGTGGTGTAGAAGGGGCCCCTCCTACAGCTGAACAATGTCTGAGAACCATGGTCATCTGGGCCAAAGGGGCACCACCAGAATGACCCTGGCCCTCTCCTGACAAACTTTGTTGATGGTCCTTGTCAGAAGAGGAAAGGGTGGGAAGGCGTACAGCAATCCTGGTGGCCAACCCTGTGCCAGCACATCCACGGCTCTCACTGTGCGGTCCCTGCACTTTGAGAAAAACTCCTTCACCTTCCTGTTCTCCCAAGAGAAGAACAGGTCCACGATGGGGCCGCCCCACCTCTGGCCTATCAGCTGGAATACATCCATGTGAAGGCCCCATCTCATTGGGATCTATCCGTCTGTGGCTTAGCCAGTCTGCCCACACATTCAGTACCTCCTTAAGATGGAGAGCTCTGATGGATCTCGGATTGGATTCTGCCCAGGTCATTAATGTCATTGCTTCCCTCTGGAGCACCCTGCACCTTGAAACCCCCTGTATATGCGACAGCTGAGACATTGTCAGAATGAATCATTACATCCGTCCCATACACCAGAGATCCTGCTTCTACCAGCGCCAGCCTTACTGCTCTGAGTTCCAGGACACTGATGCTGAGCGGAGATTCCTCTATTGACCAGGCACCCTGCATACTGATGTTCCTTAGAAAGGCCCCCCATCCCAAGAGGCTGGCATTCGTTGTGATTACTACACTTGGTGGGTGTGTCAGAGGAACCCCCTGACGCAACCTCTGGTCCTTCAACCACCACTGTGGGGAGGCCTGGATTCAGCCCGGAACTATGATGCATATGTTGCGCCTCTGTACGGTCTGTCTCTGGACAGGCAGCTGAGGAGCGGATGAAGATGGAATCTTACCCACGGGACCAGAGCTATGCAGGAAACCATGGATCCCAGTAAGTCTGCTAGGGCCATGAGGAGGCCCTGGAAGCAACGGGGACTGTTCTCACCTGGTCCTTCAACTTCAGGATTCTGTCTGTTGTCTTTTTGCAATGCCATGTCCAACAGCATCTCTAGGTGAATGAGCTTGTGTTGGGTTCAACTGACTTTTGACTGGTTAATTAAAAATTTGTGCACTTAGAAGTAGTTCCGTTGGTAAGAGCATGAACCTCTAGGCCAGAGTCTTGTTGAGTGCCCGAATGAGTATATTGTCGAGGTACGCATACATGTGGATGCCCGGCCTCCTCAGGCTCGTAATGAGCACCACTAATGTCTTTGTGACGGTGCAAGGAGCTGAAGACAAAACGAAAGGTAAGGCTTTGTATTGGCAATGAGATTAAGCATAACAGAACCTCCAGTATTTTCTGTTTTTGGAACGTACCAGAATATGTAAGTAAGCATCTTGCAGATGTATAGATGCCAGAAAGTCTCTAGGGGACAGGGCTGCTGTAATAGACTTGAGTCTCCTGCTCAAAGGTTGCTAGCATGGAGTTAGATTTCTTGATGGGCTCTTTTCCATTCCGAATGAGATCTCAATGGCCTTGGGTGATGACAGAAGACCCCTGTCAACTCTTAGCAACTTCTTCCTGGGTGGGCTTGTGGGCTTCAGACTTTCAAGGGGGAGCCGGTTGATATACTGTTTCTGGATTTTCAGAAAGCATTTGATAAGGTCCCTCATGAGAGACTCTTCAGGAAATTAAAAAGTCATGGGACAGGAAACAGTGTCCTGTTGTGGATTGGTAACTGGCTGAAGGATAAGAAGCAAAGAATAGGACTAAATGATCAGTTTTCACAATGGAGAGAAGTAAATAGTGTAGCACCCCAGGGATCTGTACTGGGACTGGTGTTGTTTAATGTATTTATTAATGATCTGGAAAGGGGAAGAAGGAGTGAGGTGATCAAATTTGCAGAGGATATCAAGTTATTCAAGGAAGTTAAAACATGAGCGGACTGTGAAGAATTGCAGGGGGATCTTTTGAGACTGGGCATCTAAATGGCAGATGAAATTTAATGTGGACAAGTGCAAAGTGATGCATAAAGGGAAAAATGATCCAAACTTTATGTACACAATGCCGGGTTCTAAATTAGGAGTTACCATTCAGGAAAAGGACCTTGGAGTCACTGTGGACAATACATTGAAATCCTCAGCTTAGTGTGTGGCGGCCATAAAAAAAGCAAACAGAATGTTAGGAATTATTTGCAAAGTGACAGAGAATAAAACTGAAAATATCATAATGCCACTATATAAGTCTATGGTGCGACCACACCTTGAATACTGTGTGCAGTTCTGGTCACCCCATCTCAAAAAAGATATAGTTGAAATAGAAAAAGTACAGAGAAGGGCAACAAAAATGATAAGGGGTATGGAATGACTCCCCTATAAAGAAAGCCTGGACAGGTTGGGACTCTACAGCTTGGAGAAAAGACAACAGCGAATATGATAGAAGTTTATAAAGTCATGAGTGGTGTGGAACATGTTAATAGGGAATGGTTATTTACCCTTTCAAATAGCACTAGGACTAGGGGACACTCCATGAAACTAACATTGGGGTCATGACGGGCCAGGGGAGATATGGTCCCGGGGGCCCCCGGCCCTGTGGTGATGCTGTTAAATAAGATCAGTGGTAAATAAGGCAACAACTGTCCAGGAAGTAGTCCTGGACTATGCCGCCGATCTCGTTTGTATCACGGAAACCTGGCTGGATAATGAGTTGGGTCCTATTCTGTTTGACCTTGTTCCGCCGTGCAGCATCAGCTGTGTTCGGAGGGAGGGAGGGGCGGCGTAGCCATGATTTACAAGGAGGGTTGGACTGTGAGGAGGTATCCTGTGCAATCCATATTAGGTATTGAGGGTCTTCACCTTGTGTTTGATTTGGCGGGTGACAGTCTGGGAGTGCTGCTTGTATACTGTGCACCTACCTGTGCAGCAGCCTCCCTACATGCTTTGGCAGAGGTTGTGTCAGTAGTCAGTAGTCTTGGGGGACTTCAACATTCACGCTGACGATGACCTTGTGGGAGCGGAGCATGAGTTCATGGCCACCATGGACCTGTCCCGAGAGTTACTGGCCTGACACACCGGGGGGGGGACATACCTTAGACCTTGTATTTTGCACCGGCCTTGAGGCGGGTGTTCCGTTAGTAGGGGAGTTATCAGCTGTACCCTTGTCATGGATGGACCATTATCTTCTGCAAGTCTCGCTCCTGGCGCATGTCTGCCCCCGGAAAGGTGCAGAACCGATTTGGATGGTTTGCCCCCAGAAGCTGATGGAACGTGATCAGTTCCAGAAGGCTCTGGGTGAGTTTCCCTCTGACCTTGATGACTGTTCCATCGATGACCTCGTTGTGTTATGGTATACCTTGCTATCTGAGGCCACTGATCGGACAGCTCCTAGGCGTCCGCTGCTCAGGTGACAGCCCCGCAGGCCTCCTGGTTCTCCGAAGAACTGCAAGGGCTGACGCGAGAAGGGCGGCAGTTCGAGCGACGGTGGCGTTGTTCGCATGCTGAAACCAACAGTTTGCTTCATAGAGCCAGTTTACGGGCCTATGCTGTAGCTATGCGGGCAGCAAAAATGGAGTTTTTTGCTACCCTCATAGCATCCGCTAAATCCCGTCCAACGGAGCTTTTCCGGGTGGTGCGGGGACTGGTCAGTCCGGCCTCCCTCCGCCTTGAAGTGGAGTCACCTACTGCTTGCTGTGACATGTTTTTGGATTATTTTGTGGATAAAATCGCTCGGATTCACCACGACTTCAATGGTGAATGAATACATATGGGGAACTGGAGGTTATGGAAGCCTCGTCTTGTCCGGTTTTGTGGGATCAATTTCAGTCGGTGACACCCGCCAATGCGGTTGGTGTTCTTGGGTCTGTTAGGGCCACATCTTGTGAATTAGATCCTTGCCCGTCCTGACTGATTAAATCATACCAGGAGACAATGGGGCCATTGCTGGCTGGGGTGGTCAACGCCTCCCTTCGGGAGGGTAGAATGCTGGGCTGTCTCAAAGAGGCAGTGGTTCGGCCTCTGCTCAAGAAACCATCACTTGACGTTGACTCCCTTGCCAGCTATCGGCCTGTGTCTAACCTTCCCTTTTTAGGCTCAGCAGCTGCAGGGACATCTTGACCGCGACGGCTATCTGAACACCTCAGTCGGGATTTTGTCCGGGGTATGGCACTGAGACTGCGCTTCTGGCTTTGGTGGATGATCTGCGCCGGGAAATGGACCGGGGTCATTCGACCCTGTTAGTTCTATTAGATCTTTCGGCATTTGATACAGTTGATCACGAGATGTTGGTGACGTGCCTGCGGGACTGTGCAGGGGTGGGCGGGACTGTTCTTGAATGGTTCCGCTCTTTCCTGACTGGTAGAACACTGCAAGTGGTTCTTGGGGAGTTTTTTTCATCATACCAAGACCTCTCATATGGAGACCCGCAGGGTTCGGTTTTGTTCCCTCTCCTGTTCAACATATACATGCAGCCACTCGGTGATGTGATGTGATGTTCTGTGTGCGGTGTCATCAATATGCTGATGACACCCAGCTGTATCTCTCTTTTTCAACAGACCCAGGCCCTGCAATCTTGGTGCTTTCTCGGTGATTGACGGCTGTGGGGAACTGGATGAGGACTAACTGACTGAAGCTGAATCCCGACAAGACGGAGGTGATGTTGGTCGGTAAGGTGCGAGAGATGGTGGCCCCCGTTATTGGAGGGGTCTGCCCTCCATTGGTATCCCAGGTACGGAGTCTGGGGGTGCTCCTCGACACACAGCTCCGCCTGGATGTCCAGGTGGAGGCAGTGGCAAGGAGTGCCTTTCGCCAATTACATCTGGTGTGACGGCTTCGGACATTTGTTTCAGGCTCTGACCTGGCTACCATCATCCATGCTTTTGTCACCTCTAGATTGGACTACTGTAACGTGCTCTACGTGGGGCTACCCATGGTAACGGCTTGGAAACTGCAGCTGGTGCAGAATGTGGTGGACCGTCTTCTGGTAGAACTGGGCCGCCGGGAGCACATTACACCAGTGCTCCGCTCTCTGCACTGGCTGCCAGTGGTTTTCCGGGCCTGATTCAAGGTGTTGGTTTTGGCCTATAAAGCCCTAAACGGCTTAGGCCCTACCTGTCTGCGGGACCACCTCACTCCCCAGGTGTTGGATTGACCCCTGCGGTCATTGGGGGGGCACCCTGCTCGAGGTCCCCCGAGTCTTCCGGGGGGCTACGCAGGGGAGGACATTCTCGGTGGCTGCTCCATGGCTGTGGAGCTCCCTTCTGGTGGAGGCCAGGTTGACCCCGGATCTCCCCTCTTTTCAGAGAAGTTGTAAGACCTGGCTGTTCCACCAGGCATTTGGCGGGGGAGATGGGTGAGGAGGTAGGTTGTTGGGTAGGGGCTATTTTTCTTTTGTCCTCCTTTTAGTTGTTTTAAATTGTTGTTTTAAGGTTTTGTGACTTGTAAGCCACCCAGAGCTACCTGTGGCAGGAGAGCCGGGGTAGCAAAATTTTAAAAATAAGTAAAAATAAATAAATATACTGTTTCAAATGCCTGAGATTGAAGATGGCCATGGTGCCCCCTTTCCTCTTGGTGACTAGGACAATGGTGGAGTAGAGGCCCATTCCCCTCTGATCTCTGGGGACAGTTCTATTGCTCTGGACTCCTTAAGCTTTTTGATGATGAGCTGAGTAAGTTTGTGTTTCTGGTGGTTGCGATCTTGTGGGGTCACATTAAAGTGGTCACTGGCTGGGCTCGGAGTTCGATGGAGTAACCCATCTCTAGCATCCATTTGTCTGATGTGGATCCCCTCCATGTTTGGATGAATCTTGACAGTCTTCCTTCCACCTTTGGGTGTTGCTTGTGGAAGGTGTCCTTCCTGTTATTGGTAGGACTGTGATCCCTGTTTGTTAGAACATCCTCCCATCTGCCATCTAGATTTGTGTCATTGGGCATGCTTGTGGTATGGGTTGGAATGGGTTTTCCTGGCGAAAGGTCCGTGGGACTGCCTATGGGGGCTACGAAAAGGCTTACTCGTGGAGTGGGCCAGTAGAGACTACTACTTCTTATCCACAGCCCCCTCAAGGTACTTGTCTAGTGCTTCTCTAAAAAGCTTCTGGTCCATAAAGGGTACTGCCACAAGAAGTGCCTTGGAGTGGTTATCTCCTTTGCAGGACTGAAGCAATAGTCTCTGCTGTACCACCGTGTTCACAGCCATGGCCTGTACAGTGAATTGCATTATATAAAGAGCTGCATCCACTAAGTATGACATGCCTAGAAAAAGTATTTTTAAAATCGAGGCCTTCTCCTTCTTTGACAGATCTTGCTCCTGCAGTCTGTCCAACTATTACAGGATTTTTCTGCTTTTATAAACCGTCATGGTGGCAGCTTTGAGAGCTGATCATGATGATCAGCCTGTCCATGGCCCTCTCCTCTCCTCTATCTACACCCATTCCCTAGACAAACTCACTGCCTCCCACAGTTTCCAATACCACCTATACGCGGACGACACTCAACTCTCTCTCTCCACTCCATCCCTCTCCCCTTCTGTTCAAGCTTGTCTCACCAACTGTCTCTCTGATATCTCTGCCTGGATGTCTCAACGCCAACTCAAACTGAACATGGCGAAAACTGAACTCCTTATCTTCCCTCCCAATCCTTCCTCTCCCTCTTCCCTGTCAATTGCCA
>QEPC01010372.1:1076768-1087156 GCA_003113815.1 Sphenodon punctatus | reverse complement strand
TCTGTTCAAAACTCTGCTGCCAGGATCATCCACCTAGCCCGTTGCTTTGACCACGTGCAGCCTCTCCTCTCTCCACTGGCTCCCCCTTCCTGAGCGTATTCTGCACAAGCTCCTCATCTTCACCTACAAAGCCCTTCACAACCTCGCCCCCCCTACCTCTCTGCCCTGATCTCCCTCCAAACCCCTACTCCAGCACTCAGCTCCTCTTTCATCCCCTCCCTCACCCTCCCACGCCTCCCCTGCTCCCCCAACCGCCTTCATCCCTTCTCCCTCACTGCCCCACACGCCTGGAACTCCCTCCCTGCCCACATCTGTCTTGCCCTCTCCCTTCGTACCTTCAAATCCCTCAAAACCCACCTCTTCTGCTCTGCCCTTCCTAACTCCTGCTAACCATCCCCACCCAGGATTATCTCCCACCTGTTATCTGCAAACTCCCAATGTACTGTAACCAAGCCAAGAACATGTACCTGAGTTCTCACATCCTCATGATTGTTGCATCCCTTGTCTCTCCCTCTGTTCCCCCTTCCCTATCTCCCCTCCCCCTGTCTTCAGATTGTAAGCTCTCAGGCAGGGACCGTGTCTATCTTATTCTCTGTAAAACACCAGGTACATTGCTGATGCTACATAAATGCTAATAAATAATAATAATAATAAAATAATAATAATAATAATTTTTTTAAAAAATGCAAAGCTTCTGTGAATGGCTGACTCAATCCATGAGGTCCTTGAGAAATAAGTTGCCTTCTGCTTGAAAAAGAGAGTCCCTGGCTAGGGATGCTGCAGCTGTGTCCACGTTGGGCACTGTGAACATAGATTTCTTATGTTCAGGGGAAGTGTAAAACGTCTGTACGACCCGAGGGTGACTCAATGAACACCCAGATGTCACCCATTGTTTGTTGACTATGTTTTCGTTTGCCCTGGAGAGGAGGAAGAAGTTGCTTCTCCTGCTTTTAATGACTGTGTACTTGCAAGGGTTATTTAGCTATGCCTCCATTTGCGGGTGTCTGCTATCCTTCATCATAACTTGTGGAAGTGATCCTGAGGCAAAAGATGTTTATGTCTATCTTCCTCACCCTCTGCAGAGCTGGTTTTGGAGTTGAAAGCTTTGCCCTCCTCCAAACTGGAGATCTCACTGGCCTTGGACGACAACAGAAGACCCTGTCAGATCTTAGCAATTCCTTGCTCCCCTTCTTCTTCCTGAGTGGGCTTGTGGGTTTAAGACTTTGAAGATCCAAACGTTTCCATCTCCTGCTTGAAGGTTGCTATCATGGAGTTAGATTTCTTGATGGACTCCTTTCCATTTTCTGTCTTCCTGGAATCTCCTTTGTAAGGAAGAGGTGCATTAGGGCTGGGCTGAAGCAGTCCACCTGGTTGCTGTGGCTGCACAACTAGCGGAGGCATTACCACATATGGGCCCACTGCATGTGACATTATGTTGTTCTGATACAATGGTTGAATCAATCCCTGTAGTTGTGTTAAAGTGTTTACCAGTGGGCCCATCATCTGCACTTACATGTTCATGTTTGGTTTACAGCAGAGGTTAGTGTACCGGATTGGTTGGCAGGTGAGGGATGACCCTGTTTTCTCTTTCTGGAAGCAGCTTTGATCTTCTTGAGTTGCACCCCCTTCTGGTTAGGCTCCACTCCTTTCCAGAATCTGAACCTCCTTAGAGGCTTTGGTGTCTATGGACGGTACTACCACGTCTCTGCCTTACTCCATCTCCTCTACCATGTTTGCCTTATGGCAGGTTTAGCGAAAAACATGCTGTAAGTCACAGGGAGGATTTCACCACCACCACCAGGCGTTACCCTGCCCTAAAAGTTCATGAGCTAGGGTTGCACAAAGCACCCACATGGTAGCTCATGGTGCTGTGCTTCATGGTGCTCCATACAGGGAAGGGAAGAGGAGGGCGAACACCTTGGTGCCAGGGGCTTTGGCATAGATCCTGCACCTCCCACTGCTGCAAAAAAAAATTGGGGGGGGGGAAGGAGGGGAGAAGAAGGGGAGGTAAAAGCAGGGATAAACTCCTGCCGAGAAAGCTAAGCCGGCAGTGGCTAAAGGCTTGGGAATGGCTTGCCACAGTCCAACCCCACTGCAGCCTGCGTCCCCAGAGAGGAGGAAAGGGGACTGACATCGGCTCTTGATCCTGGCAGTCCTCAGTTGCTCCAAACCTTCGCTGCAGCCAGCCTCATCATAAAGGTAGGAGGACAGGGGGGCACTGCTTGAAGGAATTGCCTGTAGATAGGGTTTTGAGTTGGGACGTCCATTCCCTAAATTCCATGGAGTCAGGACTCTCTGCTCTCCCAGTTAATCCTTGATCAGAGGCCCCTAACAGTCTGACACACCATGTGTCTCTCACTTGGACTGTAACCGGCTGGGCTGGGAGAGGGTTGCCATCCAGCATTCTAAACAAAATTTGTCTTGGTTCTTGTAACAGACTTTTCCAGGATTAGGCAAGAATAAGAAGAGAGGCCTAGGTTCCACAGGACAAATTGGGATATGCAATTGTTTCCAAGCAAAGGCAGTAACTAAGAGTCTCAGAGATGACATTCACCAACAATCCTTTCCTCTGCATGTAGAGAGATCCCAAGAGTCCTGATTGGAATCAGAAACTGTTCCCATAACTTCAGTCTTTTATAACAAACCTTCCATGTGTGCATGGTAAATGTGCTGTGGACAATATATTGATTGATTAGCGGAGGTTCACTAAATGCCACTTCTTCATGGGTATGTGCATCTGAGACAGGCCACATGCAGGGCCGGCCCCAGGCATGTGCCACATGTACGGCTGCACATGGCCCCACGGCCAGCTGGGGCCCCGCACTTGCCTGGCTGGGCAGCAGGCTGCAGCCAGCTTCTCCCCCAATAAGTTCTTCTTCCTCCCCTCCCTGGCTCCAGACTCCATCCCTCACCTGCCTGTCCCTCCTAGCAGCAGCAGCAGCAGCAGCAGCAGCAGCAGCAGGGGACACCCGATTGGACTGGGAGATAACACTGTTTGTTTGTAAACAGCTCCTCCCCATGTGCTGATCAGAAGGTTGTAGCCTTCTAAAGAAGGTTCTTCAAGATGGCTCCCAACATTCTCACAACTGGGTTCTGCATGCTCATCCTATTCAAATAATAGACCACATGATGCTCTCGAGCTCCTCTAGTATAAAAAGCATTCTCCCCCTCAGAATGACAGTTCCTTCCAATCCTTTCTAGAAATATAAGAAAAGAATTCAATGCGGGGCTGGAAGGGTGGGTGTTGTGAGAATGCTAGGAGCCATCTCAAAGAGCCTTATTTACAAGGTAGCAACCTTCTGTTCTTCTTCGAGTGGCTCCTCACAGGACATTTTTACATGGCTCTGCCTGGTGGGGAGTCTGTGGGTGCGCCAGTGCATGGATGGGGCATGCACATGGCTGCACACGCATCCCAATTCACCTACTACTCATCCACACCGACATAGTAACCACCGCTTCCCCTGGTTGCGCCTTGCGTGGGGACGAGTGGTGTGTGTGTGTGAGTGGGGATGCGTGTTAGGCGGGCGCGCACATACCCCCAACTAACCACGGGTGCGTGCACTGCATCGTTCACACAGGGCTCCCCCACCCATGAACGCACAGAAATCTGCGTGTTCATGGCTGGGAGAGGCCGGTGTAAAAAGGGCCACATTTTCACAACTGTCTTACTTATACTAGTAAGTAAATATTTATTGTTTAACTGACTGGTTATCAACAAAGAACAAATAATAAAGGTACAATATACAGTGGCATCAATAAATATACATACCAAAATATTAAGCCATCATATAGGAATAAATATTGAATTAGTACTAAATATTAAAACATTAGATATTAAATATTAAGTTATTAAAATTATTTAAATACAGTAACTAATGAGCTTTATTACAGTCATTATTATTTAAACTCTCAATGCTATTTTGATGTATCTGAATAGCTCTAGCACAGAAGCTAGCAACAGTCCTGGAAATTGGGGTATTGTAAGGGCTGAGTAAAAGTTTTAAAAACTGCTGGAGAGCTGAGTAATCAAAATACGACAAATATTGAGACAGGTATCTTAGCCTAGGAATCTCAAAGGCTGTGCATCTGAGTAAAACGTGTTCGATTGATTCTAATTCCCCAAGATCACAAACTGGGTAGAATCGGGCTCCCTAGCCAGCCCCTGATATCGGCCCATCAATACAGCTGAGACGAATACATTGAGCCTGAATTTAGTATATGCTGCCCTATTTTGATAAGAGTTCCAGGTAGCTAGATAGCTGGAAACAAAGAACTGCATTGGATAACTAAGGTACTGAGTGGCGACTTGCTGTGCCTCTAGTAAAGAATTTTCCATTTGTATTGCCTGGTCATATATTCTTTCTTTAATTAATGCGGCGGCACCTTTGTCGCCCTTTGCCCTTAAGTAGTCCATAGAGAAACCCAACTTTGAGACTTCCAAGGTCACTGCCTTATTCCAGGCATCCAACAGGCCATCCTGAATAGCCAACAACATAAAGGGATTATCAGGGGTCTCAAAAACTGCAGTCTTTAGCCAGTATTTGATTATCTGATATAATAAGACAGCTCTTAAGGGTCGACAACTGGTTTCAGCATGTAGAAGCGCTGAGGGGTGCCCCTGGGTACTGCCAATATGGATCGTAAACATTTATTTTGAATAACCTCTAACTCTGTAAAGTACCCTAAACCCCAAAGAGGGAAAGCATACAGGATGAAGCTAAGAACTTTAGTCTTAAACAGGTGAATAGCCGGCATGATCAATTTCCCCCCTTTAGTAAAGTAAAATTTTAATATTACTGCAACTGTCTTACAGGAAGCATAGATAACTGTGTTAGAGTGAGTGGTACACTTAAGGTTTGAAGAAATCATTACGCCAAAATACTTAAATGAGCTGACTTGTTCTATTAAGTTTGAGTCAATGTACCATCGCTGAGTGCATAATATATTCCCCCCGCCCCCGAACAACCACTGTCTTGGTTTTCTGAAAATTTATCTCAAGGGATTCAAGCTGGCAAAAGGTGTTAAAATGCTCCATTGCTCTTATTAGGCCTACATGGGATTGAGACAAGATTACTGTGTCGTCCGTGTACATAAGCGCGGGTATCCTATGGTCACCAATTGTAGGAGCATGTTGATCTTGTAAATTAAGGTGGTTAATTATTCCATTTAAATACAAATTAAAAAGAGTGGGGGCGAGAATACATCCCTGGCAAACACCTCTCTGTACTCTAACACTGTTCGTTAACTGATTGGGGGGTGGGGGTGGGGGCAGAGAAGTGTACTTGCAAGGTGCTATTGGAATGCAGGGCAATTATTAAAAAAAAAATACGAGGGTCAATAGACAACTTACTCAGTTTAACCCAAAGGCGTTCCCTATTAACCAAGTTGAAAGCATAGCAAAGATCAATAAAACAGAGATACATTTTCCTACGGTATTGGGTATACTTTTTCAATATTGAAAGCAGGATGCAAACTTGATCTGTGGTAGAGAGACCCTGGGCAAAACCTGCCTGCTCAGGGACTAAAATCTTCTTCTCATCTATCCAAACTTGTAATCGAGTTAGTAAGTATTTAGCGTATAACTTACCAATAATACTTAATAAACTTATCGGCCGATAATTAGATGGACATCGTTCACACAGGGCTCTCCCACCCATGAACGCACAGAAATCTGCGTGTTCATGGCTGGGAGAGGCCTGTGTAAAAAGGGCCACATTCTCACAACTGTCTTACTTATACTATCTTAGGTAGGAATTTAGGATGTAAAGCAATATCTATTCTGTCTTGGAAAATAAATCTGCAAATATGGTTCTGAGATTATTATGGCTGCTATTTCACTAACTCTTCTTAATGAAGTTATTGCTAACAGGAATACTGTCTTTAAACCCGCACCCCATAACCAGTTCATTTGCACCCCCATATAATCAATTCACGCTGCCCCGTGGGCACAAATTAAATGGTTATGGGTGGGGGCAGTGTGAATTGATTATATGGGGGCAGGGGCGCAAATGAACTGGTTATGGGGTGGGGGCAGCATGAACTGATTATGGGGGCACAACTGAACTGGTTATATGTCTCTTTTCATGGCATAATGCGCTTAATAAGCTAGCTGCATTTTGGATGTGTTGTGTGTGTGATGATAGCAGCACCTCTGAACTGGTCGCATTGAATGCGTGCACAAGGCACAGATGGCATCGGCAGCAAGAAGCAACAGGCCCTGGAGGCCAGACTGGCTAAGCTCACCCCTTCCTCCAGTAAGGCAGTGGACACAGTCAGTCTCTCTGTGCCTGCCTCACTGCCCGCTTGCCTGCCCCTGCAGTGGAACCACTCCTGGGGAGTGGTGGTAGACGCTCGGCTGGGGGTGGGGGGGGGGAAGCACTGGGAGGCCGTGCTTCTCCATGGTTGCTCTGAGTGGTGGAGAATGGGAATCCTTCCTGTCAGAGGGAGTACGTTTTATGTAAATTTATACATTTGCATAATTAGGCAAATTAGGCCCCGCACCAAGACTTTGCACATGGCCTCACAAACCCTGGGGCCAGCCCTGGCTGCATGGCAGGACAAGCAGCACACCTCTTAACGCCATTCACGAAGCACTGGCATAGAAAGAGAAAGAGACCTATCAAAATCAGGCCTACACTAATGTAGGCAGCTGCTACATACAAAGGATATGCCCCGGAGACAGCTGCTATACACAAAAGATAATCAGTACCTAGCTAATAATTAAGCAAGTGAGCAATTACACCAGATAATTTAAAGGGTTCTGCATCCACAATGCCTTCACCATGATTTAATGCTATCACCACCACAATTTGCATAATGATGCAAATTTTAGTCATACAAAGTTGCTTTCTAGAATGAGGTCGCAACACATTTTGTCATTAAACACACACACACAACCAAAAGCCAGCTCTCTGGTTCCCCAAAAGACATGATGCAGTGCCCCCAAATCAAATAAAAAATAAATAGCATGGCAACCCCACCTACAAAATTGATTCTCATGCAAATCAAGTCAGCATCTACAACAGAGAGGGGGCTGCTGGGATTCCCTCTCCCTCATTTCATCCTTTCCAACCTTCCACAGAGGCAAAGGCTGCAATGAGAAAACTGGCCAGACTCCTCCCCTCTCCCCAGAGGTGGTAGGTACACTGAAGGGACTGGATAAGACTTCCCTTCCCCTGATGCAGCTGCTACATACAAAAGGATAATCCGCACCTAGCTAGTAATTAAGCAAGTGAGCAATTACAGCAGGTAATTTAAAGGGTTCTCAAATTCACCATGAGCCACAATTAAGGGATGAATCTGCAAGCAGCAGTAAATAATGGTTCTCGGTTAAACCTGTCTAAGCTAGCATAGTGGTTTATGACTGTTCAGGGGTGGAGGACACTCCCTTAGAGCTAGCAATTTCTGCACCAGAAGACAGTCCTCTCCACCAGTGGGCACTGATCTATTTTTTCTATTGGTGTTTTCTATTGGTGTTTTCTATTGGTGTCCTCTTTTTCTATTGGTGGTGTTATTTTATGATGTTTTAACTCTGTTGTAATATTTTATATTTTTTACTGATGTTGTTAGCTGCTCTGGGGCTGCCTATGGCAGGAGGGGTGGGGTACAAAAAATTTAAAATAAATAGAAATAAATAAATAAGCACTGAGAAACCAGAAGACCCAGCAGTGAGGCAAACATCAAGTCTAAGGCCACTTTTAGACGTGCAGCTGGATCAGGCGCGGGAGCGGCGAAACAGCCGAGGAGCTGTTTTAGACGAACCGGAAGCGGAAGTTGTGCGCGTGATCCAGCGCCGCGCATTCTTTTCCGGCCATGTATGTCACCCCAGGGAGATCAGGGTGGTTCGATTGCGGTCGGCCCTGGATCACGCGCACAACTTCCGCTTCCAGTTCGTCTAAAACAGCGCCGCGGCTGTTTCGCCGCCCACGCGCCTGATCCCAGCTGCACGTCTAAAAGCGGCCTCACTGAGTGCTGAGAGGAGGCAGGCAGAGAATGCAAGTTCTACCTGCTGGAGAGAGCGCTTATGGAACAGAATTTCAGAATAAGGTTAAAAAGGGGACAGAGAGACTGAAAATAAAAGTTTCCTTCCTTTCTTCCATGGGGAACCAGAGAAAGACTCAAAGTCAGTAGCGGAGGTTCACTTATACAATGTCACAGAAGTCAGAGCAGTGAGACGCTCTAACCTCTGCAGGAGTTGAAATGAGAAAATGCCTACTTTTACTGCAACAATGGTAGTGGGTACCATACAAAACAGAACTGGCTTTGCTTTTATGAAGATTACTTGCATTGGTAACATTTGGCTGAAAACAAATCATGTTTTCCTGAAACCTCATGATGCCTGGCTGTGAACCAACATTCCCCGCTCTGCAACCTACCAGCCAGCCACGGGCTGAGAGCCAAACATTCCCTGACCAGTCAGCACCAGGCTGAGTGTCAACACTCCCCGCTTTGCAACTGACCAGGCAGCCCCGAGCTGAGAGACAGAACTTGCCACTCTGAAATTATTGCCACACTAGCAATTCAGACTACTGCAACATATACAGGTTAACGTGGTTATGGGGAGAGAACATATATACCTTCAAGGAGCTAATTCTGGAGATCAGTATCAACGTAGAGTTGACTTCCAAGTTGTCAAATGGAACTTAAATCATGGCAGAGGCAGAAGCAGCTATCAATTTATACACTCACCCAACACTTACCAAACAGTTCAATGTATACTTCTTGGAGGGTATGGACACTGCAGAACTGATTCAGCTCATGATGGATTTTATTGAAGATGAGGGTCTTATCATAGTCTGCAGTGTAGTTCCTCACAATGTCATACACTATAGGGAAGATACAATGACAAGTATTACCTTTCAGTGCTCATATGTCCTTCTAGAACAATAGGTAGTCTCACAAAGAAAACTTACAAGTAATCAGAGTTCTTCAACATAAACTTCTACATATTACACTTCTACATATTACACGTGTGAGATCAAGACACAAGCACTGTAAGATTCCAGAGTGGTTTAGTTAGCAGTACTCAATGGGCTCAATCTCCCTGCCACCAGAATATCCCAATAGTACAGAGGGAGAGTGATTCAAACGGCTTTTCAGCTCCTTCCATTAGTACAGTAAGCTTAATTGTGACAGGTGAGTGGACAGTGAGATTTGGCCAAGGCTCATCTCTCAGAACTTCAGCTACAGCCAACTGTCATAACAGAGCCACGGAAGCAGCTCTATTAGTTAAGGTGTGTACACTGCACTATTATAATCACAAACATTCTAATCATCAGAAGGGTGTGTGCTATCGGTGTGAAACGTGGTAGGAAGGGTCGCTTGGGTGGGGTGTGGAAAATGTCCAAATTTCAAGACAGTTCATTAAAGATGAATTCTAGAAATCTGAATTTTGGAGACAAAAACAGAAATATTCCCTTGTCTACTCTTACCCCTCATTAATGTTCTGTAACATGAGGAGCTTAGTTGGGTTTAGAGTGGCATTCAAAAGTAGTATGGAGGAGAATTTGGGATGTGAAGGCAGGCAGTAAGTATTTGGAGCTGGATTGGATCTTGAAGACTGGAGAGTGCATACGGGTGGCAGCTCCTTCTCTTCTCTGGCTGTGAACCAACATTCCCCGCTCTGCAACCTACCAGCCAGCCACGGGCTGAGAGCCAAACATTCCCTGACCAGTCAGCACCAGGCTGAGTGTCAACACTCCCCGCTTTGCAACTGACCAGGCAGCCCCGAGCTGAGAGACAGAACTTGCCACTCTGAAATTATTGCTNAGTCAGCACCAGGCTGAGTGTCAACACTCCCCGCTTTGCAACTGACCAGGCAGCCCCGAGCTGAGAGACAGAACTTGCCACTCTGAAATTATTGCTCTTTGTATATGCACTTGTATTATTAAAACAACAAACTTTACAGTCTTCATGCAAGTTGAGTCCATATGCTCCACACAGTGGAAGAAGCTTGGAAAAGAAAGTTCTTCTGCTTTCAGTCTGTGGAGCAACTACGCAGTCCTCCTAGGCAGATGCCAACCCCTCCCCCCAACCCCCCTAAAAAATATATGTTTCTCAAGGATGAACATATGTCATTATCAAGATGAAGCATTTAAATTTGCCTAGGCTGTCTGTGACAGAATAATACTTTCTTTTACCTCCTTTGAAGGACACATGAACTGTAGCCAGGTGGATTAGTCTGATGTCTGTAATGCATGAGGTGGTGTGTGTGCTGTGGTGAGCCAGACTGTGCGAGAGTGCAAGGGGGGAGAAAAGGTGTGTGTGAGAGAGTGTGTGTGTACACTGGGGGGAGGAAGGGTGTGTGTGTGTGTGTGTGTGTGAGAGAGAGAGAGAGAGAGAGAGCGTGTGCTGGGGAGGAAGGGTGTGTGTGTGTGTGTGTGTGTGTG
>QEPC01010372.1:1063452-1074219 GCA_003113815.1 Sphenodon punctatus | reverse complement strand
GTCTCCCTGGAAGCTTTTACTAACCAGGACGGGCACGGATCAAGTTCACAACAAGTTGCCCTCACAGACCCCAAAACGTCCGCCGCATCAGCTGGCGTCACTTCCTGAAACTGCCCCCACAAAGCTGGACCAGACGGGACCTCCGTCCCCTCGCGCTCTTCCCCTACTGCCCCTAATCCAACATCAAAGTCGGTCTGAATCCAAGCAATCTTGTTTGCGAAGTAGTTGACAAACTCCTCACAGCGGGCCTGGGACAGGTCCCCATCCAGGCGGAGGGAGGCCGAACTAACCAGCCCCCGCATCACCCGGAACAGCTTCGCCGGGCGTGACTTCGCAGACGCTATGAGGACAGCAAGGAACTCCTTCCTTGCCGTCCTCACAGCCTCAACATAGGACCGCAAATGGGCCCTATGGAGAAGATGGTTGGAGTCAGATCGAGTCCGACACCAGCGTTGCTCTAGCCTCCTGCCTACGCGCTTCATACTCCGCAGCCCCTCAGTAAACCAAGGGGTCCTGTGGTGACAAGACCGAGGCAGAGGGTGTCTCGGAACCACCCTGTCAATGGCTTCCTTCAGCAAGCTGTTCCAATGCTGGACTAGCTCATCCACAGAGTGACCGCCCAAGTCCAAGGTTAACTCCCCCAGGACCTCTTGGAACCGCTGGGGTTCCATCAGCCTCCGAGGGCGGACCATCCAAACTGGTCCTTTCCCCTTCTTGGAGGGGGTATGCTAGAAGACTGGCCTGAAGGAGATAATGGTCCGTCCATGACAAGGGCACTGTTGAAAACTCCCCCACAACCGGACCCCCCGCCTCAAGGCCAGAACTGAAGATCGGGTCGAGGGTGTGCCCCCCCACGTGGGTCGGGCAGATAACCTCCTGGGGCAAATCCATGGTTGCCATGGCGGCCATGAATTCTCACTCCACCCCACCAAGGCCGGCATCAGTGTGGATGTTGAAGTCCCCCAGAACCAAAGTCCTAGAGGAGCCCAACGCCACCTCTGAGGCCAGCTCCGCTACAGCGGTAAGGGATGTCGCCAGACAGGAAGGGGCCCGGTATACCAGCAACACCCCTAACTTGCCCCCGGCCAAATCAAACCCCACGTGCAGGGCCTCAATACCCACAATCTCCTGAACTGAATACCTCCGAACAGGCCACTCTTCTCTAAAAACAATAGCTACACCTCCTCCCCGGCCATTCGTGCAGGGCTGATGCTGCACGGCATACCTGGCCGGAACGAGATCCGTCAAAGTTGGACCGTCCAGCTCGTCCAGCCAGGTTTCTGTGATACATGCGAAAATTGCACTGGATTACTTCATAAAGTAGGTTATTCCAGTGCTTACCACTGAAATCAGCTACACACACACACACACACACACACACACACACACACACACTCTTCGATCAACCTTTCCTGATGAGACTTCTAATCCAGACTCATTGATAGTTACAGTATTACCTTATAACCCACTTGGCGAAAGGGTTACACTGTTCAACACAGTGTAACAATTGCCAAAAGGATTACACTATTACACTGTAGAGCATTACAATGTGGTAGCAGAACAAAATAGCATTGTACCGTTTTTGTTAAAATTCATTCCCCACATTCGCTTAGTCTACCCCACCCTTCACACACACACACACACACACACACACACACACACACACACACACACACACACACACACACACACACACACACACACACAGTCACTCCCCGTGCCTAAGCAAGACACACTAAAGTGGGAAATTGTCTTATGATCCAATTGGCAAAAGGATTACACTGCTCAGCATTTCAATGTGGCAGCAGAATTATACGAACAGTACAAAATAAATTGAACATTTAACCACAGAATATAATACAAACATAAAAAACAAATTTGTGTCACGTAGAAAAAACAAAGGAAACTGACCAATCAAAAAACCTCCAGTTTAAGAAAATAGTTAAGGCTTGCCCATTTCCCCCAAATAAAATCTTCCCAACCTAAAAAAACCCCTAAACTCCAAAATCTTTCCTACTAAAACAACCCCTTAAGCCGCCCTAAAGTGACAAAAACCCTAGAAAATGGAAATCCAAAAAGCACACAAATTTAAATTTAAGGCTCTCACCTTCAGATGACCAAAACCAACCAAGCCTTCAGAACAAAAGACAGAACAAAACCTTTCCTAAAAACAAAAACCTTAAACCAAAAATACCAATAAAAAAAAAATCACCAAGAAAATCAAAATTAAGGTACCTACCATCAGTTACCCACAAAACACACAACAAGCCCTAGAAAAGAAAAGATTTAGCCCATAAAAACCACATTTAACACTAGCAAATTTATTAACCACCAACCCTCGCCTTAACTTGTACGTCATGCAAGTGTTTTATGCATGTAAGTGTTTTATGAATGCCACTGAAGGCCATTCTGAAACTGCATTCCCAGTACAGCATATATTGAAAGGAAACAACCTCCACAAGAAAGCAATGTCCTCAAACAACAGAAAAGAGAAGACAACAAAAGGTAATGTCCTCAGAAAACAGAAAAAGTAACGCTTTTAGCATTGAGATATTGACCAGAAGGCTAATGCGTATGCTGCTATAGATAGCATCAACATATACCTGTGCTGGGGGGGACTGTTAGGGCCACCATGTGTGAATTAAATCCATGCCCATCCACACTACGGCCATTGCTGGCTGGGGTTGTCAATGCCTTCTTTAGGGAGGGCAGAGTGCCGGAGTGTTTAAAGGAGGTGGTGGTTGGCCCCTGCTGAAGAAGCCATCATTGGATGCTGACTCCCTAGGCAGCTATCGCCCAGTCCCCAGCCATCCCCATTTTAGGGAAGGTTACTGAGTGGGCAGTGGCTCGGCAGCTTCAGGCGCATCTGGACAGTATTAGGTTTCTGGATTCCTTGCAGTCTGGCTTTTGTCTGGGGTATAGCACTGAGATCGCTCTTGTGGCCTTGGTTGATGACTTTCACCGGGCTATGGACCAGGGTCAGCAGACCCTGTTGGTCCTATTACATCTTTCTGCTGCCTTTGATACGGTTGGGCATGAGCTGTTGGTGCGTCGCCTGCGGGACAGTGCTGGGGTGGGAGGAACCATTTTAGATTGGTTCCATTCTTACCTGGCCAGGTGGTTCTGGGGGATTGTACATCTTCTCCCAGAGACCTCGTGTGAGGAGTCCTGCAGGGTTCCATCTTGTCCCCCCTCCTGTTCAACATATATATGCAGCCCCTAGGGGAGGTCATGAGAGGGTTTGAGGGAGTGTGGTGTCATCAATATGCTGATGACACCCAACTCTACCTCTCATTTTCATCAGACCCAGGCCTGGCGGTCTCTGTGCTTACCCGGTGTCTGGCAGCTGTGGAGGACTGGATGAGAGTAAGCCATCTGAAGCTGAATCCTGACAAGACAGAGGTGATGTTGGTGAGTAGGGGTTTGGGTGACCTGGGTGTGATGGAGGCCCCCGTCATTGATGGGGTCTGTCCGCCACTCATTTCCCAGGTCCGTAGCCTGGGCGTGCTCCTTGATCCACAGCTTCGCCTAGATCTCCAGGTGGCGGCTGTGGTGAGGAGTGCTTTCTTGCAATTACATCTTGTCTGGCGGCTGCAGCCTTATGTGTCTCATTCTGACCTTGCCACCCTCATCCATGCCTTCATTACCTCTAGGCTAGGTTAATGCAATGCGCTCTACGTGGGGTTGCCCAGGATGACGATCCGGAGACTGCAGCTGGCGCTGAATGCAGCGGTCTGCTTGCTTATGGAAGCGGGCCGACATGAGCACATTACACCAGTGCTCCGGGCACTGCACTGGCTGCCTATAGTCTACTGTGCCAAATTCAAGGTGCTGGTATTGACCGATAAAGTCTTATATGGCCTATGCCCCACTTATCTATGAGACCACCTCACCCCTGGGTCTTGGATCAACCCCTATGGTCATCTGGGGTGGGGGTGGTTTTGGAGGTACCCCGGACGCATTGGGTGGCCATCGACAATTGAGCTTTTCGGTGGTCACCCCCTAGGCTGTGAAATGCCCTCTCAATGGGGATCCGAGTGTCATCTTCCTTAGCCTCCTTCCGCCAGGGTTGTAAGACCTGCCTGTTCCATCAGGCTTTTGGCGAGGGAGAAGGGTAGGGCGGGTTTGTGTTTTTGTTCTGCCAGGGTTTTTAATGTTTTATGGTTTTAACCATTTTATTAATGGTTTTTATGAAGTTGTGAGCCGCCCTGAGATGTGCGAGCAGAAGAGGGAGGTACAGAAATGGATAAAACAAATAAAATAAGTAGGAAAATTTGGAAACCTACTTGGTGAATTTACCTTCTTGTCTGTGCCGCAGGCAGCCAGTCCTGCGCTGGGAGTAGCTCCTCTCCCCAGAGACAGAAGACAGGATACAAATACTTTGATTGGCAGTCTGAGCCTGGGGGAGGAGCCACCCTCTTTGCCGCCCAGAACTGTGACTGTCAAAGCTTACAAAATCATCATTAAAACTTATTTCAATTAAACCAAAAATATCAAAGAACAGCTGAAGAACAAAGCCAAGTATAAACGAATATAAGAATTCCTAATCATATAAGACTAGGACTAATCAAAAAGAACCTGAGAACCAACAGTGTCAAACTGACTGTCTAAAATCCAGGTGTGACACCCCCCACCCTTCCCGAATACATTGTGAACTGGACAAAAAACATCAAGGAGATTTAAAAAAAACCCAATGGGGTGGGTCGAACTGCCTGCCTGCCTACGGCACAGACAAGAAGGAAAATTCACCAGGTAAGTCTCCAAATTTTCCTTTCTGTCTGTGCCCGCAGGCAGGCAATCCTGTGCTGGGATGTACCCAAGCAGTACCTCCAAGAATCCACCAACTAAGGCAGGCAATAAGTTTTATCAAATTCTCCTTCACCTTGTCCGTCTGAGGAGTTCACACCAGGACTCTGGAGCACCTTGTGGCCAAACGTCGCACGTGCCAAAGCCCAAGTGTTAATATTGTGATGTCTTGTGAAGGTGGACAGATGACCAACATGCCGGCTTACAAATATTGTCTGTTGTGGTCCCGTGAAGCTGTGCTGGCAGCCGCAGTACAAAGGGAAAATGCTGTGACACCTACACTGCCTGTAGCTGTGACACCGCCTGTAGCCCAGCTGAAGTATAAGCTAAAGAAATACATCCTGTAAGCCACCTATTACCCATTATTTGGGCAAAATAAAGGCAACTCTGTGTCTTGATTCATATGGAAGGAAGAGTTCACTTTTGTGACCAAACCCCAGATATAAATGTAGAGAGACTTTGTTCTTGTCAAAGCAACATAATTCCAGATCTGCTGATTGGGCCCCCAAATTCAGAACTTCTCTTGGCCAAAATTATGGCAATGAGGAAGGCTACATTATATGACAGAATTTTTAGTGACACTTGTAGTTATTCGTAGTGAGACCCTTTTCCAGGTCTTCTTGAAAAAAATAAAAAAAATAATTTAATAGCTCGTTGACACCTGCTGAGGATGGCCATCTGTGAAAAGTTTCCACCAGGATACAGATGCCTTCCAGGTGGTGGTGTAAAAGCGATTCATCAAATCACCCCCTGTGCCAGACGGTCTCCAGCAACTTGCTTGAATATACTAAAAAAGCCCAGTTGCTCCCGCTCAAGCTCCAAGTGGTGAGTCAATGATTGCCGAGACCGTGAAATTGGACAGGGCCTTGAATCAGAAGATTGCCTGTGGAAGAAGGATGCTTGCTGCTCGGAGCAACTCGTTTGGTTCCCTGAGTACCACGGTCTTCGTGGCCAATGGGGTGCTATCAGGGTTACCTCTGCCTGTTGAGTCTTTAGCTTTCTCCATACTGCTGAAGCAGAATTGGTGGGAATGCGTACAGGAGCTGGTCAGGCCATTGTTGAATCAGTGTATCTACACCTTCTGTGTGCTGAACTCTCCTCAGACATGTCTCGCCATTAGAGATAGGATATTGTGTTCTGCCCGTGAGAGATGTGCGACTTGTTGTGAAGAGTCTCTGATCTGATGCCCCCTTGTCCATTGACATAGACTATTGACATTGTACTGTCAATGTGCATTGAAACATGACAAGTCAGAATCTTTGCTCTGAAGTGTAGGAGTGCGAGGCAAACTGCCCGTAGCTCCAACCCGTAGTATTGGGTTGCTTTGGCTGCTGTCCATTTGTCCTGGGCTGGTGCTCCCTTGCAGTGGGCCCCTAACCAAGAGACTCGTATCTGTAATTATCAGAACTCTAGAGGGGTCCTTGATGGGAAGGCCCATAGTGTACCAATTCTCTTGTGGTCGCTATTTGGGTCTGCCATGTCAATAAGAACTGTTGAAGGGGCCAAAGATGGAAGCAGGCCCAAGAGACTGTTTCCATGCATGACATCATCAAACCTAGCCTGCTGGCCAGAAACATCAGGGGTATTACTGTGGACTGTTGGATTGTTGAAGCGATTCACGAATCTGGTCTTCTCTTTCCTCGGTCAGATAGACCCTGTCTGCTGAGTGTTTATCAGTGCTTCCAGGTGCATCAGGCATTGAGACGGAACCAGAGAACTTTTCTTCCAGTTGATAATGAACCCATACTCCTGCAGGCAATCCACCGTCTTCTGAACAGCGGTTTGACCCTCATGGGATGACTGTGTTCTTACCAAAATGTCATCCAGGTAAGGAAATACATTCACTCCTCTTTCCTTGAGAGACACTACTAGAACTATTAGCCCCTTGGAGAATATCCTGAGCGAGGAGGCCAACCCAAAGGGCAGCACCTCGTGCTGGTAGTGAAGGTGTCTATATGCAAAACAGAGGTATTTTTGGTGCGTTGGGCTGATGGAAATATGCTGATATGCTTCCCTTAAGTCTATGGAAGTGAGAAAATTCCCTGGCTGTAGTGTGAGGATTGAACATAGTGTCTCTATTCTGAATCTTTCTTTATTTCAAGAAATGGTTTAGCTCTTCAGATCCAGGATGGCTCGAATGTCTCCATTTTTCTTGAAGACTGTAAAGAATATGGAGTACAGACCTGAATACCTTTTAGGATATATATCTGAAAGCTCAGGTTAGAATATGCATGCCCCTGCTTTTAGTATGGGATCATCTACTTTGTGATGCAAGAGCTTCTTCATGTCTTTGTCAATATCAGGCAGTACATGGTCTTGAGAAAGCTCTACATACCCTTTTGGTACCTGGGCAGGGTATGGGGAATTAGGCTGGGACATCTTTGACCCCGGAGAGGTTGCCCTGCTGGAAATCTGCATTGTGTGTTTCCAATAGACTTGAGATTTTTATCCCTTTTTGTAGTGTAGTATTTTAAAAGATCAATTTGTTCACAGCAGATTCATTTTAGGTTAATTGATCAATGAACTTAGTGAACGAGTAATATGCTTTCTCGTGTATGTATGGATAGTCGTGAACCCAACTGAAGTTGGTCTGTTATTTGGGGCTTAACCCAATTGGTAATGAGTAATCTAAGAGGAATTGGCCTATGAGCATAATTAGCACACTGTGAGTCGTTCATAAGCTTAATTACTGCCCTACATACCTTTTTAGGAATTTTATAGGTAACACAGGGCACAAAATTTGCAGACACCTGGGAGCCATTGGCACCCAGAAAACTGAGGCCAGTGACTGGTTCAGGGTTGTAGTGGGGCAAGAACGGTTTAATATCAGGATAAAGTCTGGTGACTGTGTTGTTGGTTTTTTTCGGGCTCCCAGAGTTCGATCTGAAATTTCATGCCCTGGGTAACAGGTGGGGAGAGCCCAGCTTTGTAAATCATTTGGAAGTTTGAGCCAGTGGAGGACAGTTTCTTCAGCAGCTCTCATAAAATATTTGATCTTTGGTGCTGTATGCATAGGCAATCAGTAACTGTCAATAGTGGGTAGGAGATACAGGAGTAGGGACTGGAAAGGGGTTCTATATGGGGGGGGGGGGAATGCCCCCCCCCCCACTCCACCAAAAGTCACCTACGGCTGTATGGTATCTGAATTTTTCATATCAGTGGGTGTTGCCCGTTGAGGCGGCCAATGTCCTTGGGACTGTCAGGGCCACCTGTTGTGAATTAGATCCATACCCGTTGTGGCTGGTTAAGGTCTGTTGTGAGACATTAGAACTGTTGCTTGCCAGGGTTGTCAATGCCTCCCTTAGGGAGGACAGAGTGCCGGGCCACCTCAAAGAGGCGGTGGTGCAGCCTCTGCTGAAAAAACCATCACTTGACATTGACTCCCTGGTGAGCTACCAGCCATTCTCTAACCTTCCCTTTTTATTTTAAATTTATTTAAAACTTACATTCTGACCCTCCTGCCCAAAGGCAGCTCGGGGCGGCGAACAACACAAAAAATTTAACAATAAAACAACCTTTTAGGGAAGGTTATTGAGCGGGTGCTGCCTTGGCAGCTTCAGCGGCATCTGGACCACATCAGTTTTCTTGATTCTTCGCAGTCCAGCTTTCGTCCAAGATTTGGTACCGAGACTGCACTTGTGGCCTTGGTCGATGACCTGCGCCGGGAATTGTATAAGGGCAGATCATCATTGTTAATTCTATTAGATCTGTTGGCAGCATTTGACACTGTTGACGGCTCGGTTGCAGGACCGGACTGGGGTGGATGGAATTGTTCTTAAATGGTTCTGCTCTTTTCTGGCCGGGAGAACTCAGCAGGTGGTTCTTGGGGAGTGTTCATCATTTTCCCGGAACCTCACGTGTGGAGTCCCGCAGGGTTCTATTTTATCACATTTTGTGTACATGCAGCCATTGGGCGAGGTCATGAGGGATTTTGGCATATGCTGTCATGAGTACATTGATGATGTACCTCTCTTTTTCTGGAGACTAAGACCTGACAGTCTCGGTGCTTACCCGGTGTTTGGCAGCTTGGATGAGGGCGAGTCGTCTGAGACTGAATCCCGACAAGACAGAGGTGATGTTGCTGGGTAGGGCAGGAGGTGTGGTGGCTCCTGTTGTTGACAGGATCTGCACTCTTCTAGCTACTCAGGTTCGTAGTCTGGGGGTGCTTCTCAATTCGCAGTTCTGCCTGGATTCCCAGGTAGCAGCTGTGGTGAGGGGCGCCTTTTGCCAGTTGCATCTGGTGTGATGGCTGCAGCCGTATGTTTCTGACTCAGACCTGTCCACCATCATCCAAGCTTTTATCACCTCTGGACTGGACTATTGCAATGTGCTCTACGTGGGGCTACCCTTGGTGACGGCCCGGAGACTGTAGTCAGTGTAGAATGCAGAGGCCCACCTCCTAACGGGGAACGGGTCGCTGCAAGCACATTTCACCAGTGCTCTGTTCACTGCACTGGCTACCTATTGTTTTCAGGGCCCAATTCAAGGTGCAGGTATTGACTTATAAAGCCCTAAACTGCCTGAGACATGCCTACCTGTGGGACTGCCTCATACCCCAGGCCGTGGTGCGGCCCTTGCAGTTGACTGGGGACGCCTGACTTGAGGTCGCCTGGGTGGCGAAGATGGGGAGGATGATTTTGGTGGCAGCTGCTAGGCTGTGGAACTTCCTCCCGACAGAGGCCCGCCTGGTTCCTGACCTCCCCTCGTTCTGAAGACAGTGCAAGACCTTGCTGTTCCGCCAGGCCTTTAGTGAGGGAGTCTGGTGGGGAGGTAAGGGGTGTGTGTGTGTGTGTTTTTATATGGTTCTGCCTTATGTTTATACTGTTTTATAATATTTTATATGTTTAGTTTATTGTTGTGAGCTGCTCCGAGTTACCTGTGGCAAGAGACAGAGGGTTAAAATACAACTAAATAAAAATAAAAATAAAAGAAAGAAAGACTAGGAGTCTTCCAAACTTAACCAAGTGGCCATATTTTTGATGGTATGAATTTTACTAGTTTTCAGCATACGTGAAAACTTGGATAACATTATTATTGATCCACCCTCTTTTCTATTTTCATAGGTTTCCTATGTACAAGTTTGACATTTTATATTGAAAAAGTAGATTTTTAATTAGGTGCTTGGTTTCTGATTTTTCATGTAAATTAATTGTTATAATTATTGTTTAGATACTCCTGATGAAGAGCTCGTCTTGCAACATGTTGGGTTTGGATTTAATGTTTGGAATTCATAACAGAGCTACTTTTAGCTATTTGAAAGATTTTTGGACCTCATATTGTATAATTATTTTGATTTGTTTCATAGTAAATTATTAGTTGTTTGCAGTAGCTTTGTCTATTGATTTTTATGCAAGTCATGTACAAGATGCTTCCCTAATGAAAAGGTATTTCAGCTGTACATGTTAATATCAGAAGAAGCAGTTAATTCTCTTCAGCAGCCCTGGCAATTAGTGGACTTGAACTCTCTCAGAACATGTGCGGTTTGGCTTCTTCACTAGAAAACTTTATAAGACTAATTCAGTAAGCCTAAGCTACACAGCTGGCACCTCTCTGTGGCTAAGCAAGTACCACATTGCAAGGAGCAAAAGCATTCAATGAACAACAATATTCTGTGCTCTTCAGCTCCCTCATACCAAGGGCCAGTGTGTGTTTTATCAACATTAGTACACTGTGCCTTCTGGTCATTCTGCAACATTGGTCAGTCTCAGCATCCACATGCTACAGGACAGGTTGAGAATCTGACAGACAGCTGGGAAGAGATTTTATTTATTTATTAATTTCTAAATTTATACCCTGCCCCTCCTGAGAACAGCTCGGGGCGGCTTCCAACAATAAAACATTTAAAAATATATAAACAATTTAAAATACATCAAAATATAAATTCAAAATATTAAAGCAGGGCCTGGGAGACAATTAAAACATTAAAACAATAAATAGGGTAGGGGAGATAAAACCCTCTAA
>QEPC01010372.1:1027640-1060943 GCA_003113815.1 Sphenodon punctatus | reverse complement strand
TGCCCCCCTCCACTCCCCCCTCCCACCATGTGCCCCCCTCCGCTCCCCCCATCCTGGGCCCTGAAATTTAATTACTCACCATCATCCATGGTGAGGCCGCCGACTTCTCTCTGCCGCCGCCGCTTCTCCAGGGAACACGCAGGCCGCTCTTTGCCTCCCCGAGTCCCTTCCTCCCTGCCAGGGACTCTTGCACTGCAGGGTCCTTTATGCGGTGTGGACAGCTCTTCTAGCTGCCCACTCCACATAAAGGGAGAACGGCTCCCTTTTGACCCTGAAGGCTTCCTTAGGAAGCCTTCAGGGGGGTGGGGGTGACTCAGTCACTGGTTGTGTGTGCAAATGTGTGGAGCCACCTCGAAGAACCTTGTTTAGCAAGGCAGAGACCTTCAGAAGGTCATTCAGCGTGACCACATTCAGCGTGATGCCGACCTCGGCCGGTTTTTGTTTTTTAAAAAAACCTGCCGGGGAGCCTGCTGCTGGCTGGGGAAGTCCTGGGGGGCCAGGAGGGGCATTGCCCCGCTTCCCGGAGGGCCCACCACCCCTGCTAAAGTTACATACAAAACTTGCATAAGAGCCTGGAAGAGAATACTGTTCTTACTAGCTTTGAACACCTTAGTCATAGTACTATCCTTCCTTATTATTTGGCTGCTTTGCTGAATGCCACTGTTCTGTTCGCTAACAGTCCCTTTCAGGACGTTCTTGAGACTTGCATTATACAGCTATTCACCCCTCCATGGGAATTAACATATGGATTGTTTATAAACTCCCACCAGGAAATTGCAGGACTTCACTGTCTTGCCTCAGACAAGACCAAAGATACTCTCTCCATACAACTTCCTGGTCCCCTCCTGGATGAAAGGTGAAATAAGCAGAAGCACAGAACGAGACAGAATTAGACATTGTTATCTAATGAAAAGAAAATACCTGCATGTGGAGCTAACATATTCACAACTTCTATTCGGTCAATGTAGATCATTACTCCACCACTGGGGGGAAAAGAAAAAAAAAAAGAGTTAAGTTACACTGAGGGAAATCCCAACACAGCTATAATTCAACGAGCATCAAGATCACATACAGTGCTTTTGGAAGCACCCTCCCACACTGAGCGGGAGGGTGTGGGGTAAAAGAGTAGCAAAATAAATATACTGTTTTTATATACTACACTGTGCTCTGAGAGGTTGAAACCATTTTGAACGGCTACAGGATACCCAGATGGCCATAAACCCTAGCTTATCATCACAGGACTCCTTCATTCTGCATAAAATGAAAATATGAGCCTTTGTGTGTCTCCTGAGGTGTTGTATTTCACTCCTTGGTGTCACACAGTTTTGTAACACATGCGAATCAAGAAGAGAAGCGCCCTCTAGAATAAACTGTTCACACTAGGAAGGAAAAATACATAAAACTTTAATAATGAAAGGAAAGAACAACTGGGAACAAGTGCCTGCAAAGGCCATGGATCTTGTGTAGACAGAGTGCAAATCTCTACATGACGAAGGGGCTTTCGATTAATCTTAGAACTTTTTAATTTAAGATGAGAATTTGTTTATTTCATTAGCAATTCCAACAGCCACTTGCACTAAGCAGCCAGAAGTAACTAAACTCATGTTGTTTTCACAGTAAAATTACTGTATCACACCGTTTTCGTGCAAACTGCATAACACAAACTTTGCCAACTATGTAAGGGCCAAGAAGCATGACCTTATGAATAAGCACAGGACACGGAGCCAGAGAACTGCTCAACATCTGGTCCAGCTAATTCAAAGTCAGAAAGTGAGCAATGATAGTTACATCTCTCTTCTGTGCCTCGGTTTCTCTAGGATACCTCTCTCATGCTTAGATTTCCACTAAGGAAGGCACCATGGATAAATATCTAATCCTGTCCATTAATACAGCGTACGGAATTTACACAGAGCTCCAATACAGCAAGACAGCTTCATCAGGATTTTACTTTCTACTCCTACCTCCTGTTAACCACTCGCTTTTATACCAATTCCACAATAAAAGGAAACTCCACTAAGCAAAGCTATGCAAAACTATACCAACAACAGAAGAAGGCAAGTACACAATTTTGTTCACTAGCCATATATTCCCCAGTGGCTCAGAATTCACAAACATGCTTATTTGATTTTTTTTCAAAATCACAGAACCTGTAAAACGCTAACGGATCAATATTACGTTGCAAAATGCATTTGGGTTCACATAAATTAAACATGGGTGTTAACTTCAAAACTTGGCTTGTATAGTTCAGAGTAAGACTTTAAAACTACAGAGTAACAAGTAACATATACATTTAGCAACTTTTACAAAAGTACAGGAAAATTATTCTATTTAAGGATAATGCCAGGAAGACTTGGAAACTCCCAATGTTACATGTCAAAATATTTATTTTTTTTAAAAAGCGATGGGCTGGGGAATTATGGCACTGGGGAATAGCATACAGAAGACCTTTTGCTAGTGAAGTCCCATCTATTCCTACCCTGGTTACAGCATTCTGTATTGCAAGCCACCATTTCTTCAGAAACGTTTCAGCCACCTCTGATGCAGTTGATCAGGAGGTGTTGCTGAGGTGACTGCGGTACGAAGACCTCTCTTGAGTGGTTCCGTTCATTCTTGTGGAGGAGATCCACTTGCTCATAATCCCTATGGGATCTTGTCTGCAGGATCCTGCAGGGTTTCATTCTGTCTCTCCTCTTGTTCAATGTGTACCTGAGGCTGATCACTCATTTTCACAGCCTGGGGGGGTTCTCTTGGATCCTTTGTTGTGTCTGAATATCAGGTTGTGACAGTGACCCAGGAGTGCTTTCCACATCTGATAGAATGGCTGTGACCTTTTCTTTCAAATTCGGGCCTGGCTGCCATCACCCATGGTGTTTGAACCTCAAGGCTAGCCTATAGCAATGTGCTCTATGTGGGGCTGCCCCAAAAGACTTTTCGGGGGCTGCAGTTGGTGCAGAATGCGAGCTTGGGTCTCCAGGAGAGCATTACTCCTGCGTTCCACAGTTTGCGCTGGCTGCCAATAGCATTTTGGGACAATTCAAGGTGCTGGTTTTAACCTATAAAGCCCGAGACAGCTTGGGCTCTACACATATCTAAAGGACTGCCTCCTCCCTTATGTTCCATCATGCCCCCTCAGGTCAGTCAGGGGTGCCTTCCTGCAAGCTCCATCATTGCATCAGATCCAGACACCTCAGTTCCCTGAGGCTCAATCTAAATCTTTTTCTGCAGCTTTTACACATTACCTTTTTTCCTGCCCTCCATAACAAGGAAGAAATAAAGGTTACTTACTAGTAACTTTGTTTATTGATACAGCTCCATGTATTGTTCCATGTTGAATCCCATTCTGTTCATCAGATGTCCTTGGGAAGAACTCTGTGTGTGTGTGTGTGTGTGTCTGTGTCTCTCTCTCTCTCTCTCTCTCTCTCTCTGACACAGCCCTCCAATACTTCACGGTTGTAGGAGAAGTCTAGAAGCCAAAGCTCTCCACCCCCATCCCCTCCTCTGAGTGGATTTTTAGTCTTGCAAGAGGAAGAGAGCTTATAAGGAAAGGGCAGAACCTCTCCACACAAGTTCCTTCCAAACTGCAGCAGTGACAATGACAGGACTGATGTAATCAGTCTCCAAGTAAGAGGGGAAGGCTGAACAGGTAGTGAGAATACAGAGCCCTCTTGGAGAACTAAGTTACTGGTAAGTATCCCTTTTCTCTTCTTCAAGTGGCTCTGTGATTCTCAATCACGGGAGATTAGTAAGCAATTCTAGAAGGTCAAGGAGGTAGAAGCGAGGAGTTAACTGAACAACAAGGAAAATATCACTCTCCCAAAGGAAAAATCCCTCCTAGCCATGAGGTCTAAAGAACAGTGTCTAAAGAAAATGTCAGAAGGGCTCCAATTGACCACTCTGCAGATCTCATGAATAGGGATATGGCAAAAACTGCCCCCTGTGGTGGCAATGGCTCAACAAGAAGACCCCAAGGCCTTCAGGGGGGTTTCTGTCAACTAACTAGTAACAGGCTTGAATACACTACACAATCAATGCTGGGAGGAAATCCTAACTCCCATAGCCCTATCCCCATAAGACAAACAGAATATTGGAGTATCAGAAAGGCATGGTTCTCTCAACATTAAAAGGTTAAGGCCCTACGAACATCAAGAGTATGAAAAGTTTCCTCCTCTTTACAGGAGTGGAGTTTAGGAAAGAAAATTGGGAGGGAAATAACTTGGTTCACATGGAAGGGGGCGACAGCCTTAGATCTAAACACAGGGTCTGTTTGTTCTAAGATCAACCTTATCCTTATGAAAAATCAGATATGGGAGCGATGCACATAGTGCTGTTATGCACATCGTTTTGGGCTGAAGTGATAGCAACTAGAAATAGTTTCAATGGATAAGAATTCTAAAGAAGTAGTCATCATAGGCTCAGAGGAATGTCCCATCAACTTTGTAATAACAAGAGTCAAGTATCATAGGTCAGGCAATTGGGGAGCAGGAGGGACAAACTGACTAGTCTTTACCAACAAGATACTTGTAGGTTAAAAAAAAAAAAAAAAAAAGACTTTCCTTCTAGTGGGAGCTGCTAATTGAACCTTGTTGGATGGTTCCAGGTACAGGCCTGTGGACTTAGTTCGGTCAAGTAAGTTAATATCTGGCCAAGAGATAAGTCTGAAAAACAAATGTCCTTGAGCTGATAGCATATAGAGAACCGTTTCCACTTTGCTGAATATTCTTGTTGTGTTTACTCTTTTCTGGAATTCAATATGATAGCCATGACTTCCTTTGGCAGATTGGAAAGAGGGCTCATGGAGCTAACACCCATGCCATCAAATGCAGAGAGGTCAGGTCTTGATGAAACACATGCCCTTTCTTTTGTGACAGTGGATCCCTGTAGAGGGGAAGTATGGTCAGGTCTTTCGCATTCTGCAGGGTGTTGGGTACCAAGGCTCTCTCAGCCAAGAGGGAGGGGGTAATGAGTATAAGAGAAACTTGGTCCCTTTTTGCCTTGTATATAAAACGTTCAGAAAAAGATGGAAGGAGTTTACAACAGGCTGCTGTTCCACTTGATGGTGAACACATCTGAAAGGGAGACGAGGTCCCAACCTGATCTGCTGCAGAAAGTAGGAGCTTTTGTACTCGTTGCTGTAGCAAACAGGTCTAAGCAAGGGGTCCTTCCAACAAGTGAATATCAACTGTACCACCTAATTACGTGACTATTTGTGTCTATCTGACCCTACCCTGCTGAATGCATCTGCAAGCACATCGAACTCTCCCGCAATGTGAATTGCTACAGGAAAGACAGCATCTTGACCACCAGTTGTGGTCCATCGAACAGCCCTGAGCTCCAGCACACTGATGTGGAATTGCCACTCAGTTTGAGACTAAATGCTTTGGACCATGAATTCCCCAAAGTGGGCACACCAGCCTTCGAGTGATTCAGTTGTGATTATGACGGGGGGCTCTGGTCACAGGACAACTCTTTATCCACCATAAGATGGATATTTGAATGATTCAACGAATTGTGATGTGTCTCCTCATTGAGGGAATGCTTGGAATGTAGCTGTTCCTCAGCAAGTACTACATAGGATGCATGTGGAGTCTAGTATACAGGGTCACCATCACTGTGGATGAGGATAGCTCTGACAGTCTGAAGGACCCCCTGGTGGACTGGTGTCTATGTCTGCATGCAGCCAAGATCATGCTGCACATGGCATAAAAACGTTCTTTTGGCAGGAAAGCCCTTCCTGAGCATGAATTGAGCACAGCCCCAGTGAAGGGCAAACCCCACATGGGCTGGAGATATGATTTTTCCATGTTCACAATAAGCTTAAGATCCTGCATCCAGATTGTGGAACACCTGTGCCCATACTGACGGAACTCTGATGCAGCCAAGGACATGCATTTTGTGAAAACCTCAATTGTGGACAGACCCCAAGGGAAGAACAGTGTACTAAATGCAACAGCCATCAACAACAAAATGCAGAAACTTACAATGAAACGTACTCATACCAATGTGAAAGTAACCATCTCTGAGGTCAAGAAAGGCGAAACAAGAGTATTTTTGTAGGCCAGTAAAATGCTAGATATATACTAGATCTAGATTATAGTGTGTTGGGAGCCGCTCAATAGTTAAGGCCAGCTTGCATCTTTCTGTTTAATGCATGAATATTCTATTGCTTATAAAGTCGGCACCATTCATGCCATTTGTGTGAGGTTTGGCTGAGAGGATCGCATGGGTGATGGGTACAATCTGTCCACACATAATAAAAAACAGACAAAAAGCAAAGAAATTACAGTGGTTTGAAAATTGAAATAAAATTTACTTTTATGTCCGCATTTCAGATGCTTTTTTATTGGTTTCAAAGTGTACTTTTCAAAACTTTTGCTGACCTATACTGCTGTTAGAGAATTCAGGGATGCGTTCTGGCATGTTCCTTTTTTTGAATTTTCAAAATCCGTCTGATAGTTTTAAAGTTGTACATTTCTAAATCTTCCTCATTAGTCAATGGGAGAGTTCATAATGTCACACATGCACTCTTGGTGGCATCTGTTTCCATACTGTGCATGCTCTAGTGGCTCTAGAGCTGCTGGGAACTGTAGTTCACGCTACAGCTGCTCACTCTGTGCTGCCTGCTAATGCAGTTCTAATGCATGCACGTTTCCTCAGCTGGCCGGCAGAGGCAATCAGAAAGCAGCAGGGAAGATGGTAGCTGATCCCAAACTGGGAAGATGACAGCTGGGGGAGCTTGTAAGGCAGGTTGGGGGGGGGGGGAGGAGGAGGTGATTAGGAGCCGGGTGGGTGGTAAGGTTGCAGGGTTATGCTGGGACTGTGTGAGGATGCCGGATGCTCTATGGGGCTCTGAGGCTGGGGGCAGTCACTGCTCTGTGGGGCTGGTGGACAGTCTCTTGCTCTGCGTAGGGCCGGCCCCAGGCATGTGCCACATGTGCGGCTGCACATGGCCACGCAGCCAGCTGCGGCCCTGTGTTTGCCTGGCTGGGCAGCAGGCTGCAGCCAGCTTCTCCCCCAATAAGTTCTTCTGCCTCCCCTCCCTGGCTCCGGTCCCCATCCCTCGCCTGCCTCTGCCTCCTAGTAGTGCTGCAGCTGTAGCAGCAGCAGGACACTGATCGGACTGGGAGATAAAGCTGTTTGTTTACAAACAACTCCTCCCCATGTAAGCGATCAGAAGGTTGTTACCTTGTAAAGAAGGTTCTTTGAGATAGCTTCCAACATTCTCACAACTGGGTTCTGCATGCTCAACCACATGATGGTCTCATGCTCCTCTAGTATAAAAAGCACTCTCCCCCTCAAAATGACAGTTACTTCTAACCCTTTCTAGGAATACAAGAAAAAAATTCCATGCGGGGCTGGAAGGGTGGGTGTTGAGAGAATTTTAGCCATCTCAAAGAACCTTGTTTACAAGGTAGCAACCTTATTTATTATTTTTTATTTTTTTATATTTATTGGCCACCCCACATGCCTACGGCATCCTGGGGCAGCTCACAACAAGAAAAATAATAATAAAACACATACAAACATAATCAAATATAGGTGATTTAACACCCCCCAAATTCCCCCTCCACTCTACCCTCCGAAGGCCTGGGTGAACAGACAGGTCTTACAGACCCAGCGAAAAGCCATCAGACCCGGGGCCAGGCGAGCTTCCTCCGGGAGGGAGTTCCAGAGTCACGGCCCGGCCACCGAGAATGCCCTCTCCATTGTGGCCTCCCATTTAACACGGGGGACCTCCAAGAAGGCGCCCCCGGCAGACCACAGGGATCGCCCTGAGACGTGGAAGGCAAGGTGGTCCCCAAGGTAGGAGGGACCCAGACCGTATAGGGCTTTATAGATCAACACCAGCACCTTGAATCTGGCTCGGTATGCTATAACCTTCTGTTCTTCTTTGAGTGGCTCCTCACAGGACATTTTTACATGGCTCCGCCGGGGTGTGTGTGTCTCGTGGGCATGCCAGTGCGTGGGTGGGGGGCATTCACACGGCTGCACACGCATTCCCACTCACCCCCCACTCATCCACACCCACTGAGTACCCGCCGTTTCCCCCAGTTGTTCTGTGCATGGGGACGAGTGGGGATGTGTGTTAGGCGGGTGCGCATGCACCCCCACTCACCATGGGCGCGTGCACTGCGTCTTTCACACGGGGCTCCCCCACAGAAATCTGTTGTGTTCATGGCTGGGAGAGGCCCATGTAAAAAGGGCCACATTCTCACAACTGTCTTACTTATATTACCTTAGGTAGGAATTTAGGATGTAAAGTAATATATATTCCATCTTGGAAAATCTGCAAATATGGTTCTGAGATTATTATGGCTTCTATTTCACTAACTATTCTTAATGAAGTTTTTGCTAACAGGAATACTGTCTTTAAACCTGCACCCCATAACTAGTTCATTTGCACCCCCTTATAATTAATTCACACTGCCCTGGGGGCACAAATAAAATGGTTATGGGTGGGGGGCAGCGTGAATTGCTTATATGGGGGCGGGGGCGCAAATGAACTGGTTATGGGGTGGGAGCAGTGTGAACTGATTATTGGGGCACAACTGAACTGGATATATGTCTCTTTTCATGGCATAATGCGCTTAATAGGTTAGCTGAATTTTGGGTGTCTTGTGTGTTTGATAGCAGCACCTCTGGATCGGTCGCACCATGTGCGTACACAAGGCACCGGCGGCACCGGCAGCAAAGAAGCAACAGGCCCTGGAGGCCAGGCTGGCTAAGCTCACACACCCTCTCCCAGTAAGGCAGCGGACACAGTCAGTCTCTCTGTGCCTGCCTCACTGCCCGCCCGGCTGTCCCTGCAGTGGAGCCGCCTCAAGCTGACTTTGGTTGGGAGATTGCGGGGTATAAATTAAAGATGAAATGAAAATGAAAAAAAAAACACCAAACCACTCCTGGGGAGTGGTGGTAGATGCTCGGTTGGGGAAGCATTGGGAGGCCATGCTTGTCTATAGTCGCTCGGAGGGGTGGAGAATGGGAATCCTCCCTGTCCAGAGGGAGTAAATTTTATGTAAATTTACACATTTGCATAATTAGGTGGGGCCTAATTATGCAAATTAGGCCCCGCACCAAGACTTCCCACATTGCCTCACAAACCCTGGGGCCGGCTGTAGCTCTGTGGGGCAGGGAAGAGAATGCCTGCTGCTCTATGGGGCTCTATGTGGCTTGGGAGCAGTCTGGATATAGGTGGATTTAGGGGGACAGGATACAGGGTCGGGAAAGCAAGGAGCAACCAGAAGACAAAGTCAAGAATGGGGCTAGGAACAAGACAAGGAAGAAAGGGAAACAGGCCAGAGGCAACAGCAAGGGACTAATGGGACAAGGCTGGACACAGGGAACTAGAGAGCCACAAGGGAGCAGATAGGCAGAAGTTAGGTTAGGGAAATGGGTGAAGAGAGCCTGGAGGGGTCTGGGGCCAGCAAGGGGACTAGGAACAAAGGAAGGGAGGAAAACCCCATAGCCGTTCTCCAAGGTCAAACCTCCTCATAGATTTATGACCTCAGGGAGAGAGTACGGCTCATCACTGAGGTTCTTAGGGTAAAGGAAAGCATACTCAGGATACAGGAACCAGGAATCAGGGAGCCATGGATAAAGTGATGATGAAGAGGGGATTCAATAAGCTCCAAGCAATCCTTGGAGCTTATAAGGTGATCCACAGAGTTAATATTATGCTGTGACACCGGAGTTCTAAGCAGCAACCTTAGGTGCTCTGCAATATCCAATGGTGTGTTCCAGAAAGGAAGATTCCCTGCAGGTAGTGGTAGTACGGTAAAAATCAAATTCAAGGACAAAACCCTGAGGTTCTCTGAGCTCTTAGATGGAGATTGTAAAGAAGATACTAGTTTAAAATAGTGACTAACGACTGCATTAGACTTCGGACCAGACAGATTCTCCAATGAATGACCAGAGCTGATAGAACTTTGATTACATTTCCTAGGATCCATTGTGGGTTTGTGTGGATGGGGGAAGATACCCATTAGTGATTCAACCTTATTTGACAGCTGATTTAAATGGACGAACATATACCGCACCATCTCTGCAGTTAGAGCCACGTGGTCAGTTAAAAAATTTGTTGATCTTACTTCGTTTGCCTCAGCCATCAAGTTGCCATCCAAAGAAAGCTGAGGTCTACATACAGGGAGCCCACCCTTTGGAAACGAGTGTGTTAATGCAACACAAGAAAGGTTGTTAGCAGTAATTTGAGAATCTGCTAGCACTGTGTATCGATTACTCAAAATTATATCATTATTCGAGGGCACCCCCCTGAAGGCTGCTGTAAAGATTTACAGACCAAGTAACCTTCCATTTTCCTTTGCTTGGACAGTTCTAGTGGCAGAGGGGATAGAGAAGCCGCCTCTGCCCTGGTTCTTTTAATATTTGGCATGGCTAAGTCAATACACAATAGTTTCCACCCCCACGCCACACCGTACAAAATCAGCAGTCACTGTCTCTGCAGGCTGGTTCTGAGTGCTGCTGGCGGGCTCCCCGGTTCTGTGGAGTCCCTCTGATAGTGTCCTCAATAGCAACTAGCCTCTCCTCCAACAGCACTGCCCTGGACACGACAGGGGGTAGAGCACTGCCACTGCATCCCCAGCCAACGGGCCCAGCCAATGGGCAACACCCTTTGGATGTTGCCCTTCGGCGGGCGCCCAAAGGGGCCCCAGCCCCTAAATATATACCTGCAAGCAGAGGGAAAGAGCCAATGAGCTCTGGGGCTTCCAATTCACACACCCTTCCCCCAGCTCAGCTTAGCTGCATCCACTCCACCACCCAAAGGGGCCCCAGACCCTGAATATATACCTGTAAGCAGAGGGAAAGCGCCAATGAGCTCTGGGGCTTCCAATCCACACACCCTTCCCCAAGCTCAGCTCAGCTGCGTCTACCTTTGGTAGCACCACCAGCTCCTCCTGGGGGCTTGGAATTGAATAAAATTTGCTGATGAACTTGTGAGGGCCCTTGAATCTAGCTGGATGCTCCCATTCCCCCTTGATAGTATCAATGTAGAACTTGGCAAGGGGCAGCTCTGGAGTGGGGGTGGTTCCCCTGGGGAAGGCCCTCTTGTTTTCAGTAGGGGTCTCCTGCTGTTCTACAGGCGGGGCAGGGAGAGAGATGGCCAGCTCCGCTGCCACCTTAGAGTGGAGCTTGCTGAACTGTTCAGCTTCAAAGAGCCTCTCCCCTGCCGGTTCCTCCCCTGCATCTCCTACTTCTGACTAAGTCAGAGAGCTCCCCATCCTCCTTGTCGCGGGGGACCACCGAGGGGGAAGGGGAACGGAGCCTAGGGGCTTTAGCCTTGTGGCCCCTCGGTCTCCTGAGTCTCCTGGAATGGGAGGAGCTGGACCCTTCACCTTTCTACCCCTATGGTGGGAGCAGCGTCTAGGGGGAGAGGATGAAGAGGAGCTGAATGGGGGAGATGACGAGTCGGATGGGGAGGAGGAACTGAGAAGCTGTGGAGGAGGGAAGCAGTTCCCCTCTCTGGCTTCCTCTTTCTGCCCCTGGTTCTGTGTGTGGGGTCTCTCTCTGAGTAGGGAGATGCTCTCTCCTCCCTGCTGCCTCCTTCCCTGCCCGCTTCCTGTAATGGGGAAGCACTGGCTGTGCCCTTTACGGGGGTTTCCTCCCTAGGAGAGCGGTGGCTGGGAGATCCACCTCCTGTGAGGGAGTCAAAGAGGTGTGGGGAGGCTAACACCTGCCGTCCCGGACAGCTTCTGGTACCTCCTCTGAGTGGCGGGGCCTAATTGCCAGCCCAGAGCAGGCCCCGGGATCACTCACCCCCTCCTGCGACTCGGTTGTATTTAGTCCCGCCACAGTGCGTGGGGAAGTCGCCACCGCCACGCTTGCTTCGCCTGTCTCCCTGCTGTCTTGGGGGAGGGGCGAGCCCGCATCCCAGCGGGATGTGTTCCCAGCTCTTGCTGCCATGACGAAGCGCAGGAAAACTCAAGCGGCTGGCCTGCGTGCTGCTGAGCCTGGGGGCTCTGCCGTGGCTGTACTCCCCACGTGTGCGACGGCTGCCGAGGAGGAGCGGCTCCCTGTGCAGCGGCTCCCCCCACTAACTGGGCCCCTGTTGAAACTGGGGGGGAGGGGGAAACACAGGGGAAGGACCCCCCTCCCGGCTAAGTCCAGCCCCCCAACAGAGGTGAGGTGGGAGAGAAGGAGAGGGCCCAACAGTTGAGAAAAGAAAGAGAAAGAAAGGGGGGAAAAAAGAAAAAACCTACGGCCTTATCTACCAGAAAGGGAGCCACGATCCTGCTTCCTACCCTCAGCAAGGCAGGAACAGAACTGGGCTTAGATTGAGGGCTGTGCCCCTCCCATGGGATGAGGCTGTCAATCATATTGATCCTGCCTATCGGATGGAAGGAGGGACACATCCCATCCGTGAAGACCATCTGTCCTGTGAGGAGGAGAGAACATTTAAAAACCTCCCCAAGGGCAAAATCTGGACCTGGAGCCTTCCCGTTTTTCAAGGAGCCTATGGCCTCCTGAACTTCCTCAATGGTGACAGGTTCCCAGGAGGGGGGGTTTAAAGCATTTGTTACTAACGACTGTCTAGCAGGGGAGAATGAATCATTAAAAAGATTTGCAAAATGCTCCATCCAGGCGTAATTGCTAAACTCTAAAAACCATTTACTATTCTCCAAAATCCACGGGAATCATTTGTTTCTGACATCACTAACAAGGAATTCCATTGCGCTTTATGGTAAGCAACTTTCTTCTTAGCCAATAATAGTTTATACTGTTTCCTTGCCTTATAATAGAGGAACCCTTTCATATAACTTCTTTTTGTTTTGAAGAGGCGACCTTTTTCCCTCAAATTCCTTTTTCCTGGGCGCATTCTTCATCCTGCCATTCCAAAGAGCGAGGGGCCTTATTGGGATTTCCATTGGTCCCTACCGACAGCAAAGTGCTCAGCTCAGATATCAACAGATCCTGTATTTCTAGAAGCGTATGAATGCTATCTGCCTTCCCTAACTAAGATCTCAAATCAAGGGCAGCTTCCGAGAAAAGGAAGGTCTTAACTTGGTCATTTACCACTGGAGACCATTTAATTCTACACCTACCTTTATTTTCCTTATCAACACAAGAAAAAGGAGATAACATTTCCTTCCTTGAATTAGAAATATGTAACCTCCCCTCTATTGGAAAATGGTCGCTCTCTATACGGAAGCCCACCTTAAAACCCTCAACAAATTCGTACTAAACTGGAGAGATGAGTGCATAGTCTATCACACTACCCGCACGGTAATTAACAAAAATATAATCACCTGAGGTATCATCTGGGGAGATACCGTTTAGAATTACCAAAAAATAAGTTAACACCGTTGACCAGCCGAATTAACCGATCGGTCAGATGACTTCCTGGATAAGTTCCAACTGTTCCCCCCACTTTGGGGTCAGCCAAACCCAAGGCTTGCCTAATGGCCATGCAGGTCCTATCCTCGCACTGAAATCACCAACAATCAAAATGTTGTCAGTCGGGTACTTCTCACGATGCGAGTTCATCATTTCCACTAAATCGTCCCAACCAGCTAATTTGCTACATATTTTGATGGTGGGGAGATTGAACTCCCAATAGCTGAGGAAGGCTGATCCTCAACTCCCTTATTGCTAATACCCTCCTCAAGCAGATCTACAACAATGGGTATTTTCAGACGTTACGAGATCACAGTGAACCACGGTGAATACCCACCTGTGGTCACTGTGCCTCGAACGTCTGTTTGGTGGCCGCCAGATGTTCGCCACTATCAATACCCACATGGGGTCATTTTCAACCACGCTTCCCGGGCTAGCCGTGGGAATTTCCGAGGAAGCGTGGTGAAAGTGATCCCTGGCGGGGACCAAAAAAAAAAATCACATCTGGTTGGGCGCCACGGCCCGGGATCACCAGCGGGATCCCGGGCCGTGGCGATTTCGGCCAGATGCTGTGGCCGCATTGGCCCCACCGCCCGCCCGTCTCCCCAGAGGGCGGGCAGCGGGGAGCGTGGAGGGGCCGTGCGGCCGCACGTTGCGCTGCGTGGTCCCGCCCCCTCCCAGATTCCCCGCCGGGATCCCCCGGCACGTCTGATACGGCGTGACGGGGTCATCCCGGCGGGGGATGATTTGGTTGTTTTCGGTATGGGGCCAAGTGGCCCCGTAACGTCTGAAAACACCCAGAGATTCTCTTGAGAGATGGAAGGTTGAACAACTGGAACATTACTGTGATTTGTCACTACCTGAACATTACAATCTGGAAAGATTTGGTTTTTAGGGGCTTGCACAGGCCACAGGGGTTATCCAAAGTTAAATACGGAGTACCTAGTGTCAGGGATGATTCAAGGTGGTCCGAACACAGATTAATTAAAGGGAGCCCTAACTGACCAATAGCTTTTTTCAATTTATTTGCACTGACAGAATGCATTCCTGACTTAACAGTGGTCACCTCCTCATATCATTTACTCATCTTCACAAGGAGATCCTTTTGTCCTTTTAACGGCAAATCACCATAAGCTGCTTTCCAGGATTCTTGGATGTTTCCCTCTAGTGCACTTAAACTTCCATTTTCTCTGGAGTGATCTGCACTAAACTGTGCTGTGTATCCCTCTTTGCAGACTCAGAGTTTCCTCCAATATGCCCTCTAATCCCCCACACTTTAGTAGGGGGCTGTTTAGCTGATGATTTGGGGACTTTGCCAGACTTAGTTCCATGATCTTTTGTAAAGTTTTTAGTCAAATTGCCCATATCTATATTTCTAAATTTAGAAAAAGTGCTGGCAGGAAACACTGACTAAAAAGCCAGTCTTTCTTAGCCATTATTTCAGAGGCCAGTGATGCCGAACTTAGTTTCATGATCACACCCCTGCGACCACTCTCGCTAAGAAGAAAATCTATTTGTAAGATATCTCGTCTGGTGATTGGCAGATTTGTAAGGACCCTCAGTTGTTCAGCAATAATAAGGAGTGTGTTCCAAAAGGGCAGAAACCCGTTTGGCAAGGGCAAGATGGTAAAAACTATATCATCATCAATCAATCGAAGATGGGATAAACTATCAACCCCCTGGGCATTTTGTTGTTCTAACGTGTATAGATCTCCAGGATGCACCTTCCTCTCCTGTTCAGCTGGAGTGATATCGCCAAGATCCATCAATTCCTCTCTCTCAGGCTGAAACGTAGATTGCCATTTTTTCCCTTCTGGCAAATCAAAAATCAGGGAAGCCCTTAGATCACCTAGTTATCCAAAGTAAATTTAAATGTTCAAACATAAGGAGGTTAAAGAAACATGTTCTGCTAATAGAGACATCAAGTTAGGCTCTTTCATATCAAAAATATTTCCATCAACTATCTCGCATTTTGTTTCATCCCTGTTGTTTAATACTCTGTTAGCTTTTATCTCCAAGGGCTCATCTAAACCAATATATAAAAGGGAAGCTACCTTTATAGAACCATCAATTGATACTTCCCCCTCCGCTGCTACCAGGGGGGTCAAAAAAATTAAAAGTTGGAATTTCAGGATGCATACTAGTCTGCCTGGAATTGTCGAAGATTAAGAAAGTATTCATCCACCTTTGTTTCAATGGGGGGGAGGGGGGGAGAGATACTGGCCAGGCGACTGTCTTTATCCTCTTTGTTTTGGAAGGCATATTGCAACATTTTAAAGATGGCTAGCTGTTATTAACCAAACAGAATAGCAGACAGAAAAGTTACAGCTCAAGCTCTAACCGTGCCTTGCCATTCTCGGGGCTTAGGCTGGCAACCCTTAACCCCTGCTACTTTAGCAGAACAGAAACAAGCTGTGCAATGCAGAATTTTTAGGTAAACCTTGCCCTTCTCGGAGCTTGGGCTGGTGACTCTTAATGCCTGCAACTTTGGCAGCACAAAATAAAGCTATGCAATGCAGGATTTATTGGTAAATCTTACCCTTCTTGGTGCTTAAGCTGACGACTGTCACCGGGGAGGGGGGAGAACACAGAAGAACTACCACTCACACTTCTCAAGCACCCGGTACGATTGGAGGCGGCTCTCTCGGCTAGGCAACAGAGGGGTTGTATTGTGCCCGTCAGGATAGAGTGTTGGCCGTGAAAGAGAACAGGCCGCTATCATCATTGGGCCCCTGGATTGCGAGAGGCCGCAAGGTACCCCCACATACCCTATCCCACACTCTCAGGGGGAAAGGGTAAGGTCTGGGGTAAACATGCAGGAAGGAGCCATGAGGGGAGGGGTCCTTACCCAGGCTTGCAAGGGGGAAGGTAGGGCCATGCACACTCTGGTGCTCTCCAGGGAGGGGCTAACCCTGACAGGGGGAAGGGGGAGGGAGATCGCTCACACGCCACTCACTCACCACTCACTCCGTCACTCGTTCAGGACCCACCGAGGAGGTAGCCGGGAGGGAGGGAAATCCACACAATCACAGTAGTCTGTATCAGCTCTAATAGATTCAGTCACAGAGAAGGTAAGGGAACAAGCGCAAGGGGGCCGGTTTCTAGCAATCACCAGCGTCGCTCCAACTGCGGCGCTGGTGTTTATGTGGAAGGCCCCGCCCCCGTGCGTGCCCGTAAATGCTCCGAGCATCGTGGCAACGTCAGGGGCGTGGCCTGGGGAGAGCCGGGATTGGGGGTGGAGCATCCTGGCCGGACGTTGTGGGGGGCGTGGCCGAGGGTCCCGCGATGTCTGCCGGCGCGGCCATCGGGGGGACTAGCCCTGCCGCTCCCTGCCTCGTTCCTGCTTCCTCAAGTCCCTGGGTGTGTCGGCCTGCTGTTGGCTGAGGCTGACAATACCCCCCCGTCGAGGCTGCCGGCACCCAGGGCCGGGTTTCGAAGGGTGGTGAAGGTGAAACAGCCGGATGAGGCGGGGTGCGGAAACATTGCCGGTAGGTTCCCAGGAGCGGTCCGATGGTCCAAACCCGACCCAATCGATCAAATAACGGAGGTGACCCCGGCGGATTTTGGAGTCCAGGATTGCCTTTACTTCATATTCGGAGCCAGTGGCCGATTGTACGAGGGGATCCGGGGTTTCTACTGTCGTCATTCCAGGGCGTGGTACGGCCTTTTTTAGGAGGGATACATTAAAGGTGCGATGAATACGTGAGCGAGGGGGCAACTGTAATGTGTAGGTCACGTCATTTAGTTGTCGTAGCACGTGAAAGGGCCCGATGTAACGGTGGTCTAGCTTGGGGGATGGCCAAGTGGAAGGGTAGCGGCGCCGGTCGATCCAGACGAGGTCTCCCGGTTTCAGTGTTTCTCCTGGTAGTCTATGACGGTCAGCCTGTGCTTTATACTGTTGTCGTGTTTGGATTAGCACTTGACGTGCAACCGCCTGGGCATGTCGAATTCGCTGCACGAGTGCTCCGGCGGCGGGTACCGTTGGGGCAAGAGATTCGATGGCCCCCCCGCGGGTGAAATCCATAAGTAACAAAGAAAGGGGAGGTTCCCAGCGAGGCGTTGGGCGCATTGTTATACGCAAATTCCGTGAAAGGGAGCCACGCGTGCCAATTGTCCTGGAGGTAGTTTATATAGCACCGTAGGTATTGCTCCATGTTTTGGTTGACTCTTTCCACCTGGCCATTTGCCTGCGGGTGATATGTGGTGATGGGCTTAAGCGTGACTCATAAGGCTTGAAACAAAGCTCTCCAGAAACGCGATGTGAACTGGGTTCCTTGGTCGCTGACAATTTCCTGCGGACAGCCGTGGAGTTTCAGTACATGACGGATAAAGAGTAGAGCTGTTCGCTTGGCTGAGGGTAGTCCCTTACACGCGACGAAGTGGGCGAGTTTGGTGAAGTGGTCCGCCACCACCAATTCTGTGGTATATTGCCGAGAAGGGGGCAGGTCTACTACAAAATCAAGACCCACGCGTTGCCAGGGTCCTAAAGGAAGGGGAATCAACTGGAGAAGTCCCGCCGGGGCCCGATGGGGCGTTTTTGTTCGAGCGCAGGTGGCACAACTTGTCACGTACTGGGCTACGTCTTGTTGCAGGGTTGACCACCAGAAGGACCGGCGAATTAGTTGTGTGGTTCGTTCAATACCTGGATGTCCTGCTGTAGGGGCGTCGTGATGGGCCCATAATATCTTTTGCTGACAGGAGGGGGGAACCACTACTAGTTGAGGTTGTTCTGGCACCCCTGCCAGATTGGCGGTGCTGCAACTTCGGGAAGTTCTTGCGAGGCTGCCGTTCGAATCTCTTGTAGAGTAGTGTATGTACTGGCGAACGTACAGGGTCGTAGGATGGGTTCGGAGCCAGTAGGGGGGTTTGGACAATGTTCATGATAGCGAGATAGAGCGTCTGCTAGTAGGTGCAGTTTCCCGGGCCGATAACGGATATGAAAGTCAAATCTTGCGAAGAATAAGGCCCAGCGCATGTTGGGCATTTGAAATATGTGCAGTCTGGAGGAAGGTCAGATTCCGGTGGTCCGTTACCACGGTTACCGGGTGTCGGGCGCCCTCCAAATAGTGGCGCCATTCTTCAAAGGCGACCTTAATCGCCAAGAGCTCTTGATCCAGGATGTTATAGTTCCTTTCGGCTGGGGTCAATTGTCTTGAGTAATAGGCACAGAGAAGTAGGGGTTCGGGTGGTTCATGTTCCTGCAGTAGTACTGCCCCTATGGCTCTCCCAGAAGCGTCAGCTTCTACAAAGAAGGGTTTGGTATGGTCGGGGTGTTGTAACAGGGGGGCTGTCATAAAGGCCTCCTTTAGATAGGAGAAGCTGTAGTGTTGTTTTGGGCCCCAATCGTAGGGTTGATTTTTCTTCAGCAACAAGGTCAGGGGGGCAGTTATCTCTGCATAGTTGGGGATGTACTGCCTGTAGTAGTTTAGTGCTCCCGAGGAACCACTGCAATGGTTTCACTGCTTTAGGAGCCGGCCATTTCCTCAATGCCTCGACCTTTTGGGGGTCCATTTGAATTCCGTGGGGGCTTATGATACACCCCAAGAAGCTACGATCGGTTTACCCTTATCCTTGCCACATGGACCTGTCTGCTGTCATTCTCATCGTAACCAAGCCAAGTACGTGCACTTGAGACCTCGCATCTTCATGAATGTTAGACCCCTTGTCTCTCCCTCTGTTCCCCTTCCTAAGTATCTCCCCCAGCTACTGTCTCTCAGATTGTAAGCCCTAGGGGCAGGGACCATGTCTATTTAATTACTTTGTAAAGTGCCAGGTACACTGCTGGCGCTATATAAATGTTTGTTAATAATAATAATAATAATAATAATAATAAAGAAGCTAAGAGAGTGAAGGTGAAAAAAGTACTTTTCTCTTTTACAATACAGCTTATTAGCTCTGAGCCGTCGCAGCACTTCGCGGACATGCTTCACGGTTCAAGTTGAGCGAGTAAATCAAAATATCATCTAGATAGGCGATGACGTATACGTCAAGAATGTCTCGAAAAACCTCATTAATGAGGTGCTGGAAGGCAGCTGGCGCATTTGCAAGGCCGAAGGGCATTACGAGGTAATCGAACAACCCGGAGCGGGTGCGGAACGCCGTCTTCCACTCGTCGCCTGGGCGCATACGGAGCAGGTTATAGGCCCCTCAAAGGTCCAGCTTTGTAAATACTTGGGCTCCTTGCAGGCGATCTAGAAGCTCGGGGATCAGGGGAAGGGGATAACGGTTTTTAATGGTAATCTGGTTCAAACCCCTGTAATCTACACAGGGTCGAAGACCCCCGTCCTTTTTAGGAACGAAAAATATGGGGGCACCTGCTGGTGAGGTGGAGGGTCGGATGAAGCCTTGCCGAAGATTCTCGTCCAGGTACTGCCGCAGTACTTGTAATTCGGGTTCGGCTAACGCGTAGATGCGTCCAAAAGGTGGGTCCTTCCCAGGCATCAAATCAATCGGGCAGTCGTACGGCCGATGTGGGGGTAATTCTGAGGCACGAACCTTACAGAACACATCCTGAAAGGTTCCATACTCCCTCGGAAGGGATAGGTCCACAGGTTCAGTCGGAGGGCCACATGTGGCCTGAGCCGTTTGCAAGGGTTTCAGGAGACGACATTTCTGGGTGCAGTGAGGAGACAGGAAGCGTACTTGTCTACAGGACCATAGGATCGTTGGGTTATGCTGACACAGCCACGGGCTCCCCAAGACGACTTGAAAAAGGGGGGTACAAACAAGATCAAATAGGATTTGTTCTCCGTGGTCTCCTATGGTGCAGGTTAGTGGTGAAGTGCACGTGGTAATAGGTCCTGATACTAAGGGGGACCTATCAATAGTATGGATGGGTTCCGGCACGACCTTCCGCTGGGTGGGGAGTTGCCATGCTCTGGCTAAGGTGCTGTCGATGAAGTTTCCCGAGGCGCCTGAATCAATGAGGGCCCAGCAAACCACGGATCGATGAGGGTTGATCGTTAATGTTACGGGAATCAGCAAGTGAGAGCCCAAAAGTTTCTTATCCAGGGGCTTGGAGGCAGTAGTTAAGACCGAGATGGCCCCTGCCCATCCCGGCCTTTGGCATTTCCCATCCTCCTACGATCTGGGGGCAACTCGGGGCATTCCCCAATAAAGTGGGACAGGTCCTCACAATAAAAACAAGCTGGGGCGCTGCGGCATCGGTCCTGCTCTTCTTTTGACAAGGCCCCACGAGACGCCCCAACTTGCATGGGTTCGGGTAGTCGGCCGGCTTCGGATAGTCGAGGAGTGAGTGAAAAAACCGGCCTTGCCTGGAACGGTCAGGATTCCTGGCGCCTTTCTCTTTTCCTCTCAACCAAGCGGTCTTCAATTTGTAGTACCAAGTTGGCGAGGGCTTCCCAGGTAGCCGAGATCTCTACAAACGCCAACTGGTCTTTGATTTCCTCACATAACCCTTTCTTGAACATCACGTGAAGGACATCGTTTGGCCACTGAAGTTCCAGTGCCAGCTGCTGGAACTGAGTAATATTCCAGAGCGGGGGTGCGTCCGTGGCGAAGGCCCATGATTGCGGTTTGGGCATCACGGACGCGGTGCGGGTTGTCAAAAAGGAACGTAAATTCTTTTAGGATGTCAGTGTAGTTTGACAATAAGGGGCTGTTACTTCGTAGCAGGGTAGTGGCCCATTCAAGGGCAGTACCCCGTAGGTTGCCAATAATAAAAGCCACTTTAAGAACATCCGTGGGGTACGTGTGGGGCTGAAGGGTGAAGGTGAGTCGGCATAAGGCAAGGAAGGCCTGGAACCCCCGTCGGTCCCCTATGAATTTTTCCAGCTTGGGTCCCTTGGGTTCTCTAGTTCCTGCTGCCATAAGGGGGACAGCGGGTGGAGGGGGTGCTATCGGGGCCGCGGCTGCCACGGGGGCAGTGGGGCCAGATGCCGCAGCGGCGGCTCCTTGAAGTTGATTCACCGTGGACGTTAGGACCCCTTGCTGGGCCTGGACATCCTTCAGTTCCATGGCCAGGTACTGAACTGCCTGAGTTAAACAACTCAGTTCCTTTGCCACGTCCATGGTGGGCACTACCCGTGTGGGCGGGGGGCCTGTGGTGCTAGCAGCTGCTGGTGATTTGTCACCGGGGAGTGGGGAGGACACAGAAGGACTACCACTCACACTTCTCAAGCACCCGGTACGATTGGAGGCGGCTCTCTCGGCTAGGCAACAGAGGGGTTGTATTGTGCCCGTCAGGATAGAGTGTTGGCCGTGAAAGAGAACAGGCCGCTATCATCATTGGGCCCCTGGATTGCGAGAGGCCGCAAGGTACCCCCACATACCCTATCCCACACTCTCAGGGGGAAAGGGTAAGGTCTGGGGTAAACATGCAGGAAGGAGCCATGAGGGGAGGGGTCCTTACCCAGGCTTGCAAGGGGGAAGGTAGGGCCATGCACACTCTGGTGCTCTCCAGGGAGGGGCTAACCCTGACAGGGGGAAGGGGGAGGGAGATCGCTCACACGCCACTCACTCACCACTCACTCCGTCACTCGTTCAGGACCCACCGAGGAGGTAGCCGGGAGGGAGGGAAATCCACACAATCACAGTAGTCGGTATCAGCTCTAATAGATTCAGTCACAGAGAAGGTAAGGGAACAAGCGCAAGGGGGCCGGTTTCTAGCAATCACCAGCGTCGCTCCAACTGCGGCGCTGGTGTTTATGTGGAAGGCCCTGCCCCCGTGCGTGCCCGTAAGCGCTCCGAGTGTCGTGGCAACGTCAGGGGCATGGCCTGGGGCGAGCCGGGGATTGGGGGTGGAGCATCCTGGCCGGACGTTGTGGGGGGCGTGGCCGAGGGTCCTGCGATGTCTGCCGGCGCGGCAATCGGGGGGACTAGCCCTGCCGCTCCCTGCCTCGTTCCTGCTTCCTNACGGCGTGACGGGGTCATCCCGGCGGGGGATGATTTGGTTGTTTTCGGTATGGGGCCAAGTGGCCCCGTAACGTCTGAAAACACCCAGAGATTCTCTTGAGAGATGGAAGGTTGAACAACTGGAACATTACTGTGATTTGTCACTACCTGAACATTACAATCTGGAAAGATTTGGTTTTTAGGGGCTTGCACAGGCCACAGGGGTTATCCAAAGTTAAATACGGAGTACCTAGTGTCAGGGATGATTCAAGGTGGTCCGAACACAGATTAATTAAAGGGAGCCCTAACTGACCAATAGCTTTTTTCAATTTATTTGCACTGACAGAATGCATTCCTGACTTAACAGTGGTCACCTCCTCATATCATTTACTCATCTTCACAAGGAGATCCTTTTGTCCTTTTAACGGCAAATCACCATAAGCTGCTTTCCAGGATTCTTGGATGTTTCCCTCTAGTGCACTTAAACTTCCATTTTCTCTGGAGTGATCTGCACTAAACTGTGCTGTGTATCCCTCTTTGCAGACTCAGAGTTTCCTCCAATATGCCCTCTAATCCCCCACACTTTAGTAGGGGGCTGTTTAGCTGATGATTTGGGGACTTTGCCAGACTTAGTTCCATGATCTTTTGTAAAGTTTTTAGTCAAATTGCCCATATCTATATTTCTAAATTTAGAAAAAGTGCTGGCAGGAAACACTGACTAAAAAGCCAGTCTTTCTTAGCCATTATTTCAGAGGCCAGTGATGCCGAACTTAGTTTCATGATCACACCCCTGCGACCACTCTCGCTAAGAAGAAAATCTATTTGTAAGATATCTCGTCTGGTGATTGGCAGATTTGTAAGGACCCTCAGTTGTTCAGCAATAATAAGGAGTGTGTTCCAAAAGGGCAGAAACCCGTTTGGCAAGGGCAAGATGGTAAAAACTATATCATCATCAATCAATCGAAGATGGGATAAACTATCAACCCCCTGGGCATTTTGTTGTTCTAACGTGTATAGATCTCCAGGATGCACCTTCCTCTCCTGTTCAGCTGGAGTGATATCGCCAAGATCCATCAATTCCTCTCTCTCAGGCTGAAACGTAGATTGCCATTTTTTCCCTTCTGGCAAATCAAAAATCAGGGAAGCCCTTAGATCACCTAGTTATCCAAAGTAAATTTAAATGTTCAAACATAAGGAGGTTAAAGAAACATGTTCTGCTAATAGAGACATCAAGTTAGGCTCTTTCATATCAAAAATATTTCCATCAACTATCTCGCATTTTGTTTCATCCCTGTTGTTTAATACTCTGTTAGCTTTTATCTCCAAGGGCTCATCTAAACCAATATATAAAAGGGAAGCTACCTTTATAGAACCATCAATTGATACTTCCCCCTCCGCTGCTACCAGGGGGGTCAAAAAAATTAAAAGTTGGAATTTCAGGATGCATACTAGTCTGCCTGGAATTGTCGAAGATTAAGAAAGTATTCATCCACCTTTGTTTCAATGGGGGGGAGGGGGGGAGAGATACTGGCCAGGCGACTGTCTTTATCCTCTTTGTTTTGGAAGGCATATTGCAACATTTTAAAGATGGCTAGCTGTTATTAACCAAACAGAATAGCAGACAGAAAAGTTACAGCTCAAGCTCTAACCGTGCCTTGCCATTCTCGGGGCTTAGGCTGGCAACCCTTAACCCCTGCTACTTTAGCAGAACAGAAACAAGCTGTGCAATGCAGAATTTTTAGGTAAACCTTGCCCTTCTCGGAGCTTGGGCTGGTGACTCTTAATGCCTGCAACTTTGGCAGCACAAAATAAAGCTATGCAATGCAGGATTTATTGGTAAATCTTACCCTTCTTGGTGCTTAAGCTGACGACTGTCACCGGGGAGGGGGGAGAACACAGAAGAACTACCACTCACACTTCTCAAGCACCCGGTACGATTGGAGGCGGCTCTCTCGGCTAGGCAACAGAGGGGTTGTATTGTGCCCGTCAGGATAGAGTGTTGGCCGTGAAAGAGAACAGGCCGCTATCATCATTGGGCCCCTGGATTGCGAGAGGCCGCAAGGTACCCCCACATACCCTATCCCACACTCTCAGGGGGAAAGGGTAAGGTCTGGGGTAAACATGCAGGAAGGAGCCATGAGGGGAGGGGTCCTTACCCAGGCTTGCAAGGGGGAAGGTAGGGCCATGCACACTCTGGTGCTCTCCAGGGAGGGGCTAACCCTGACAGGGGGAAGGGGGAGGGAGATCGCTCACACGCCACTCACTCACCACTCACTCCGTCACTCGTTCAGGACCCACCGAGGAGGTAGCCGGGAGGGAGGGAAATCCACACAATCACAGTAGTCTGTATCAGCTCTAATAGATTCAGTCACAGAGAAGGTAAGGGAACAAGCGCAAGGGGGCCGGTTTCTAGCAATCACCAGCGTCGCTCCAACTGCGGCGCTGGTGTTTATGTGGAAGGCCCTGCCCCCGTGCGTGCCCGTAAGCGCTCCGAGTGTCGTGGCAACGTCAGGGGCATGGCCTGGGGCGAGCCGGGGATTGGGGGTGGAGCATCCTGGCCGGACGTTGTGGGGGGCGTGGCCGAGGGTCCTGCGATGTCTGCCGGCGCGGCAATCGGGGGGACTAGCCCCGCCGCTCCCTGCTTCGTTCCTGCTTCCTGGAGTTCCTGGGTGTGTCGGCCTGCTGTTGGCTGGCGGTGGAGGCTGACAACGACCTTTTACCCCTCCAACCTTGGAAACACATAATGAAATATACAACGTGTAAAATACTAAAAATTTAAGCCTTGCCCTTCAAAGGTCTTAGGCTGGCAACCTTTAACCCCTGCTATTTGAACAATTCAAAATAGAAAGAGACCATACGAATTTTTAAATTAAGTCTTGCCCTTCCTGGGGCTTAGGCAGGCAACCCTTGACCCCTGCTGCTGTTGGTGGTACAAATCAAAGAAGTGGAATGCAAAGTTTATAATTAAACTCTGTCCTAACTGGGCTTAACTAACAGCCCCTAAACCCCCTAAAATTGTAACAGACAATGGTCTATAAATAAAAACAACATTTCTAAACAGTTCGTTCCCTAGACAGGGTTCAAGCAAAAGCACTTAAGTATTATGATAACCCAAACACAGTCTTGGACAAATTATGCCAAATATGCATAACTCCTTGCTCTTCAGAAATTAATGCAGATAGCTCTTATCTCTATGGTTTTGACAGCACAATTTTCAAATAATCAAAAAGTTTATTAAATGCCTTTCCCTTCTCAGGGCTTAAGTTGGCAGCTCTTGACCCCTGTGATATCCAAAATTGTGGACCTAAAACAGTTTGGGGCATAACATATAACCCCTGCTAAAACCAAAACACAGTCCTGGGTAGGTAAAACGTCAGCACTTGGAGAACACAAGCTGGAGCATTGCACTCCTATGTCACAGCAAGAATGTCACTTATTTAATTTAATTTATTTATTTATTTATGTAAAATTTGTATCCCACCCCTCCTGCCCACAGGGCAGCCCGGGGCAGTGAACAACAAAAATCAATAAAACAATAAACATTTTAAAAACAATTTAAAAATACAATATGCGGGGAAAGAAAAACCCTTCCCCCCTCCCCCTCACCAAAAGCCTGACGGAACAACCAGGTCTTACATACACGCTGAAATAGAAGGAGAGTGGGAGCCAACCGAGCCGCCTCCGGGAGCGAATTTCACAGCACAGGGAAGATCTAACATCGGGGGCCACCCGTCTCGCACAGTGAACCTCCAAAAAGGCTCCAACGGACGATCTCAAGGGTCGCAAAGGCACATGGGGAGTGAGGCGGTCCCGCAGATAAGCAGGGCCCAGGCCGTGAAGGGCTTTAAAGGTTAAAACCAGCACCTTGAACCTGGCTTGGTGTTTTATAGGCAGCCAGTGCAGAGCCTGGAGCACTGGTGTTATGTGCTCCCTGCGACCCGCCCCCGTCAGGAGATGGGCCACAGCATTCTGCACCAGCTGCAGCCTCCGGACCAGCTTCTCGGGCAGCCCCATGTAGAGCGCGTTGCAGTAATCCAGCCTCGAGGTGATGAAGGCATGGATGACAGTGGCGAGGTTGGAGTCTGAGAGATATGGCCGAAGCCGCCGGACAAGATGTAACTGCCGAAACGCACTCCCCGCCACGGCCACAACCTGAGATTCCAAGCTGAGCCGCGAATCAAGGAGCACACCCAGACTCCGCACTTGAGACACCATGGGGGGGCGAACCCCCCCAACAAGAGGAGATTCAACCACCCCCAGGCCCCCCAAGCCCTCGCCCACCAACATCACCTCCGTCTTGTCAGGATTCAATTGCAGATGGCTCAACCTCATCCAAGCCCCCACAGCTGACAGGCACTGGGAAAATAAGGAGACTGCATGGCCTGGGTCGATGAAAAAAGAGAGGTAGAGCTGAGTGTCATCAGCATACTGATGACACTGCATGCCCTGAAACCCCCTCACGATCTCCCCTAACGGTTGCATATAGATGTTAAACAAGAGGGGGGACAGAATGGCACCCTGCAGGAGTCCACACGTGAGATCCCGGGGGGAAGAAGTACACTCCCCCAAGACCACCCGGTGAGTTCTCCTGGCCAGGAACGAACAAAACCAGTCCAAGACCGTTCCGCCAATCCCGGCACGCTCCCGTAGGCGAGTCACCAACACCTCATGATCGACTGTGTTGAATGCAGCCGAAAGGTCTACCAGGACCAGTGAAGTCTGACGACCCTGGTCCAACACCAAACGGAAATCGTCAACCAAGGCCACCAAGGCCATCTCCGTACCATACCCAGGCCGAAAACCAGACTGGGAGGGATCCCTTGAGTGGTGCTGTCCAGATGTTCCAGGAGCCACCGTGTCACAACCCGTTCAATAACCTTCCCTAAAAAGGGAAGGTTAGAGACTGGCTGATAACTGGCAGGAGCATCAGCGTCAAGAGATGGTTTCCTGAGCAGGGGTCTAACCACAGCCTCCTTTAGGCAGTCAGGCACCCTGCCCTCCCGAAGGGAGGCACTAACCACCCCATTCAGCAATGGCTGTAACATCTCCTGGCTAGCTTTCACCAGCCAGGACGGGCATGGATCTTGCTCACAAGTAGTGAGCACTTAGAGCTCATCAAAGTCCTCCACTATCCTTCCTTGGCCCGCGCCTAAAGTCGCGTGCACAAGGGCGTGCCCTTGTGCGTGCAGAACTTAGGTGCGCTGTCTGCAGCGCACGCCAGCACCGCGGCCTTTGGCCACCACTCCTTTCTTCAAGTTGCTGGGTGGGAGTAGGGGGGCGTGGCACTCCCAGTTACCAGGGCAGCTCAGTGACAGCAGCTGCAGCACACACAAACTCTCCAGTCAGATCAAGTCCGCACAAATCCAAGTCCTCAGAGTAGCTGGGGAGCAAAGTTCCAGCAAGGCAGTGCCCCAGAGAACAGCAAGCACCCAGGGCATTCTCCCTGCACACAGCAGCACAACCACCATCAAAATGATATTAGTCTACTTTTCAACAGCATCACACGGACGACTCATGTTCAGTTGGTGATCCACAACTACTCCACAACTATCTTTCAGTTGTGCTGCTTCAGTTAAGTCCAATTTAGTATTCATTCATTTTTTTTGGGGGGGGGGGAGGGGGTTTGGACCTGTATGTATAACTTTAATTTTGTCTTTATTGAATTTCATTTTATTGTTTCCAGCCCAGTTCACCAACTTGGTAAGATCAATTTTTATCATATCCTCCAGAGTTTTGCAGTTCCTCCTGATTTTGTGTCATCAGCAAATTTCATTAATATACTCTCTATTACCATCCAAGCCATCAATAGAAATATCCCAGAACCAACCCTTGTGAAGCCCCACTTGTGAAGCCCCCTAATCTAGCATTGACCCTTACTACTCTTTGTTTGTATTCAATCAGTTACTTATTCACCTTATGGCTAGACCACATTTTCCCAAATTTCTTATGAGGATATCATGTGACCAACATCAAAGGCCTTACTAAAATCCAAATAAATTATATCTACTGCATTCCCTTATTATCCCAAAACAGTTATCCTGTCAAAGAAGAGATTAAGTTGGTTTGGCTTGATTTGTTCTTGACAAACCCATGCTGGCTGCTAGTAATCACTCCTTTGTCCTCCAGATACTTACAAATGGAATGCTTACAGAATTTGCTATAGTAACTTCCCAGATACTGAGGACAAGCTGACCAGTCAATAATATTCTGAGTCTTTTTCCTCCTTTTTAAATATAGGCACAATGTTTGCCCTTCGGTCTTTTGGAACCTCGGAAATTGTCAATGGCTTTGAGATTACATCTGATAGTTCATTCAACACCCTGGGATACATTTCATCAGGTCTTGCTGACCTGTGCTCATTCAAGCTCATCAAATATTCCTGTTGGCATGTCTTGAGGGGCAGCATATACTACATCCAAAACTTCAGATCAAGATCTGAGAGTTTCCATCTTTCTAGCTTCTCCAATCCCTCTAGGGAGGTAAGAAAAGCGAAAAAGGCAAAAGAACAGCTCTAGCTGAAATAAGACCCTCCCATCTCCTCCCTGGACGAATGTCTGGGTGTAGCAAGGGCACATCACTGGACGCTGACGAGGGACATGTCTAAATTAGAGCTGAAAATGAGTACCTGCAAAATGGTTATACCCATCAAATTTCTGGTACCCAAATCAACACATCGATATTGGGTAGCGATCGGTACCTGACTGTGACCCGATTCATGTACCCCATGTCCTGGAATGTTGACTTCCAGTACCAATGCTTTGACTTTTTTTGTTGACTTACCAACATCCAACACCTATTTATCAGTTTTCCAGTCCCGGAAAGGCGACTGCCAGTCCTATTTTAAAAAGAAATTCTGTCCCAATGTTTCAGTTTAGCAATCCAATGTTTCAGTTTAGCTATCAGTAGTAAGAAAACTGGAAACTTGGTAATGGTAATTGGCAAAAATTATCAACTGGGTATGCAGGTACCCAATTGGTGCCTGGGTAACCTGGCAGTTACCCAAAAATGCAGGTATTACCTGCAGGTACTAAATTATGTACCTGCTTCTGTCATAAAGGTGGAACCTACCCACACTGAAAATTACCTCTGGTCCTAAGAATAATCTGTCATTGTAACCACTTAAATTGAATAGCCTTGCTTGTAATTAAGTATCCCTAATGTACTGGAATTGTTTGCAAAATAGATAAAAACTCAAGAATTCCCTGTAACATCTGAATCACCATGTGAGCCAAAAGGGAACGTGCCTCTCAGGCCAGGATAGCAAGGATCCAGTGTCTTGGTTCTGATCCAAAAGGCAGTAAAAACCAGCTCATGTTCCACAGAGTGATTGTGTTCTCTCGGTTCATTGGTGTGTGGTATCCACACATTCCCCTCTCAACACAAAAGCAGCCTGTGGGACCTCTGGGGTCAAGCTCTATGCTACATTTGGTGCCATTTGACTCGTCCTGCTGAAAGCAAGCTAGCTTTTCTTCACCAGATCCTCAGAAGGATTAAGGAATGCTGACCCACCCCACATTGCTTGCTGACATTTTGCCAGATCTGAACCCCCTAGGCCAGCAGGAGATACGAAAACCATCCAGAGATCAAGGAATAATCTCCTTGCAAGTGCCTAGCAGTGGCTTCCAGTAGCAAAAGATAGAAAGACCAGAACTTTCAAGACTAACAAAACCAATGTGACACTTGCTGGAAGAGGTAAGATATCCCCCACCTTGCTAGTACCACAGCCCTCTTCCCTGTTCTGGAAGAGTGACTGGCATCTTCTATACGGCTCACATAAGCATACAGGGATCCCAAATTGAAAAATTTCTCCTTTTCCTGTCCAGTTTGGTTTATAACCTGAGCAACTTCCATCATTGGATGCTTTTCCAAAACAATTCTTGCAATATTTTTGCACAACTGGATTGAGAACAAAGGAGGACCATAAAGTTTCTGCAAGAAACCTCCCTTGATGCCTGGGGAAATATTTAGCATTTCCTTATATCCCTGATTAAAAATAAAACAAGGCAAGGGAAAATGAAAACCATGCTCTTAGAAGGGCTTTGTGATGGCATAGGATACCTACAGGAGTAGAACATTGTCCTCAGCAGGTAACTTGAAATGCACTTTGCAAAACTTTGTCCCAGTGGAGTGAATCGCAGCATGCCCATGCTGTTCGGTCACACCAATCTTTTAGATGGCTGAGGCTCAAAGTGGCTGTGCTCTAAGAACAGCAAAACCACTTACTAGATACAGTACAGTCTCTCAAGAGCCACCTACTTGTAAAGGCACAAGGGATGGCTGTGGGACAAGCCGTGTTAAACCCAACCACCAGCTCTGCTGCTTCTGTTGCTCCTGCAGTCAAAGCTTCTGTGAGACAAGCCTCAGCTGTACCGAGTCTTCCATAAACGGACAGCAATACAGGCTGCCACCTCTCTGTTCCCCTGCAGTGCCTGCCACACCAGTAGTTGTTAAAGTGGAACACAACAATAATAACGGATACTTCCACAGTTAAGACAGCAGAACGCTGTATTAACTGCTTCAGAGCAAGCCAGCCTTGCTAAATCCCTGGGTCCTGTGCTGCACTGATTTTAATGCTATGTGTTTGATTATACTGCATGGTTTGTGGACTGGTTAGGGTTGTGTGACACATACAGTTAGCATTAGAAAATCAGGATATGATCCTGCAAACTGTTTTTGGTCCAGCCTTAGGTCTAGAATCTTAGCAGAGAGACACACTAGCCCAGCTAACGTTACTAGACACTACAGAATATATACAGGCTGTACAGGATATGTTGGAACAGGCTACTGAAGTTATGTCTCTGGATCTGCTGTGAGGACAAGGTAAGTTAGATATGAGGATTTTATTTTGTCTTAACTTTAGATTTGCTTCTGTGACTAACCCCAAGGACAGCATAGCTTACGGTAGGAGTGGGGAGCCTTTTCCTTCCCAAGGGTCACTTTGTACTATTTTCAAACTCCAAGGGTCGCAGAGAAGGTGGGGATGGGAGTGCTTAATGGGGTGTGCTCAGGAAGAGAAGGATCAAGATAATGGATCAGTACCATGGATCTCTCCCCTTTCCTTTTGTGCATACCCTCATCGCTGCTTCCTTACTTGGAGCTCAGTCTTTCAGTGCTTGGGGGTTAAAACAGGATTCACGGGCCAGATCCAGGAAAAGGAAAGGAGCAACATAAAAACTAGCCATGGTCTGCATTCTGAGGTTCCCCACCTGGACCTAGGGTGACAGAACCCCTGGGGTGCAGTGTTTGCTGCAAACATAAGGAGTACTTGCAAGAGTTCTATGTGAATACAGCTCTAAAGAGTAGAAGTATGGTTCCAAAAACAAGAACACGCCATTAAGCGTAAGTGAGGTAAGGACTTTCAACGTCAAATTTGGCAGTTTCCTCACCCTGTGACGTTTGGAATCAATCTGACCAAAACTAGGGATCAGGCAAGAACCATACCTGGGACAAGTCCCAACATGCCCAATGGCTCAGAGGACATGGTCGGAGGAATAAATCTCAAGATTCTCCAAAGCAGAAGTAACACTTTAAAGGGGGGAAAAAAGAATGGATTCCATAAATTCAGCAAAAGGCACAATAACCATAAGAATAATACCTCCTTGTGGGCAGAGGGCGGCAGGAGGGAGCTATGCACGGGGAACTGAGCTTTACAGACTGCTGGCATCTGCTGCAGCTGGATGACTCGGTGTCCCCTCCCTCCCAGGTAAACTACCTAACTCCATAAGGCAGAGCAGCCTAGAGGGCGGCAGGAGGGAGCTGTGCAGGGGGGACTAAGCTTTATATACCGCTGGGATCTGCTGCAGCTGGATGACTGTGTCTTCTCCCCCCAGCTAAACTATCTAACTACCTCCATAAGGCAGAGCAGCCCGGAGGGCGGTGCACTCTAGATGCCGACAAAGGGTGAAGAGCTGTTGGTGGGTGGAGGTGGCTACCAGCACAACTACAAGATCCATCCCAGCTCCCCCCCTCTGTAACCAACCCACCACCTGCCTGTCCTTATCTCTCATCCCCTCTCCCTCCTCTTCTAACCCCTCCCACTAAGCCTGTCATCTCTCTCCACCGTCCCCACACCTCCTCCCCCCCCCCACTTCTTGCCCCCTGCCCCTCTGCCCCAGGGCCCATTTCCCACTGATCCAATCGCTCCCCTTCCCATAATCTTATCCCCATCTCTCCCTCCCCCCTGATCAACTCCCATTCTCCTGTTCCCTCTGGAACTGTCGTTCCTCCGCTAATAAAGCTCCCTATATTCATTATCTTTTCTTCTCTCGCTCCCTTCACCTCCTCGCCCTTACTGAAACCTGAATCTCCCCCACTGACTCTGTCACCCCTGCCACCCTCTCCTACGGAGGTCTCTCCTTCTCCCATCAGCCCCGCGCCGAAGGCCAGGGTGGTGGCGTAGCCCTCCTCCTCGCCTCTTCCTGACAGTTTCAACCCCTCCCCCCCTCTCCTTCCCCCTCCTTTGAGGCTCACTCCGTACATCTCTACTCCCCTCTCCACCTCCGTGTTGCAGTTATCTACCACCACCACCCCGCTTCCTCTCCTCCTTTCTCTCTGAGTTCGAGTCCTGGCTCACCCTATTCCTCTCTGATGACATCCCCACACTCGTCCTTGGCGACTTCAATATTCATGTTGATGCACCCTCTCAGCCTTGCATCGCCCACTTCCTCTCCTTAGCCTCCTTCTTTAATCTCCACCTCTGGACTAGCTCCCCCACCAACACTGATGGTCACTCTCTTGATCTCGTGTTCTCTAGGAACTGTTTTGTCTCCGATCTCTCCTTCGGCCCCATCCCATATCTGACCATTTCCTTGCCTCCTTCAACCTCTCCCACTGCTCCCCCTCCTCTTCCCCATCTCCCCGTCCCTTCCATGATCTGCAGGCCATTGTGCCCCAGGACTTTGCCTCCTCCCTCTCCCCTCTGCTCCCAAGGGCGTAGCTACCATAGGGACAGGTGGGACATTTGTCCCGGGGCCCACCATGGCTGGGGGGGGGCCCACGGGCCCGCCCGTCCCATCCCTATGGAGCTAAGCCGCCAGCAGCCGCCTGTCCCTGATTTTTTAAAAAAATTAAAATTCATTTCCGGAAATTCCGGGCCCCGGCCAG
>QEPC01010372.1:1001429-1025649 GCA_003113815.1 Sphenodon punctatus | reverse complement strand
GGGATTTTTGCCTTCCCCTACAGCTTGGGGGTGTGGCTCACTTGTTTGAGACAACAGTTGGTTTTTGTTCTTTAAAGTTTCCTGTTGTTTGGGCATCTGTGTCCTCTGGTCATTCCTGATCTCTGCCTGTGGCAATTTTTTATTCTAGACTGTGTTTTGTTGGTGGATTTTCAGTTTAGATTGGGTGAATCTTACATTGATGCAGGGGGCTAGGATAGATGATCCTCAAGGTACACTGTAACTTTATTTAATAAATAACATTTAACTTAATAAGTATGTTTGTTGACCATTTTATTCAATAAGGACATTGAGGTGAGGAAAGAGAGGAGGGAGAGGGACAGGGGAGTCTACGGTGATGGGCAGGAGGGGGGGCCCCAAAGTCCATTTCTTGTCCCTGGGCCCAGTCCAACCTAGCTACGCCCCTGTCTGCTCCCCTCAGTTTTCTCTTCCTCCCCTGATTCTGCCATCTCCACCTTCAACTCCTCTCTCGCCTCCACCCTTGACTCCCTTGCCCCCCTCTCCTCCGGCCCAGCTCGCTTCCATAACCCTCGCCCTTGGCTCAGCCCCAGCATTCACCATCTTCGCTCCTGCACTCGGGCTGCTGAACGCCTCTGGCGCAAATCCCACTACCGCGCTGACTTCCTCCACTTCAAATTCTGCCTCTCATCGCTCAACTCTGCTATCTCCCTCGCTAGACAGCAGTACTATGCCTCACACATTGAGTCCTGCTCCCGGGACCCTTGCCGCCTCTTTTCCACCTTTGACTCCCTTCTCAGCTCCCCCTGTCCTCCTTCTCCCTCTTCTCTCTCCGCTCAGGATCTTCCTCTCTTTTTCACTTCTAATACTGACAAGATTCGCCTGGAAATTGATTCCAAGTCCTCTCCCCCTACCACTTCCCCCCATCTCCCTCCTTCCCTCCCGCCTCCCTTGAGGAAATCTCCTCCCTGCTCTCCTCCTCCAACCCCTCCACTTGCCCCCTGGACCCTATTCCTTCCAGCCGCCTGACCTCCATTGCTTCCACCATCACCCCTCCCCTCCTCCACATCATCAACCTCTCCCTCTCTACCAGCTCTTTCCCCTCTGCCTTTGAACACGCCACTGTCTCCCCCATCCATTTATTATTATTTTTATTTTTTTTTATTATTGTTAACCGCCCCGAGCTGCTGTGCAGGATGGGGCGGTATAGAAATCTATTAAATAAATAAATAAAAATAAATCCTCAAAAAGTTCACTCTGGATCCTTCTGAACCCTCTAATTACCGTTCTGTCTAGCTCCTCCCTTTTGCTTCCAAACTCCTTGAACGCGTTGTCTACTCCTGTTGCCTCCACTTCCTCTCCGCCAACTCCTCCATTGACCTCCTCCAATCTGGCTTCCGCCCCTTCACTCCACTGTAACCGCTCTGGCTAAGATCACCAACGATCTTCTTGTGGCTAAATCCAACCGCCTTTACTCTATTCTTGTCCTCCTTGATCTCTCTGCTGCCTTCGACACAGTTGACCACTCACTCCTGCTTGTATCACTTCACTCCCTGGGATTCCGGGACTCTGTCCTCAACTGGTTTTCCTCCTCCCTTTCTGACTGCTCCTTCAATGTATCTCTTCCTAACTCCTCCCCCTCATCCTCCCTATCCCTCTTGGTCGGGGTTCCCCCAAGGCTCTGTCCTTGGCCCTCTACTCTTCTCTACTACACCCAATCCCTAGGCAAACTCACTGCCTCCCACAGTTTCCAATACCACCTATACGCTGACGACACAACTCTCTCTCTCCACTCCTTTCAAGCTCGTCTCACCAACTGTCTCTCTGATATCTCCACCTGGATGTCAACGCCAACTCAAACCGAACATGGTGAAAACTGAACTCCTTATCTTCCCTCCCAATCCTTCCTCTCCCTCTTCCCTGTCTATTGCCATTGACGGGGTCTCCATCCTCCCTGTACCCCAAGCCCGTAGCTTGGGCTTCATCTTCGACTCGCACCTTAACTTCAAACCCTACACTGACTCCATGGCCAAGTCCTGCCGCTTCTCCCTCCACAACATTGCTAAGATCCGCCCTTTTCTGTCTGTCTCCTGTGCCAGATTTCTCATCCATGCCCTAGTCATCTCACGCCTTGACTATTGTAACCTCCTCGTTGCTGACCTTCCCTGCTCTCACCTTTCTTCCCTCATCTCTGTTCAAAACTCTGCTGCCAGGATCATCCACCTAGCCCGTCGCTTTGACCGTGGGCAGCCTCTCTTCTCCTCTCCCCACTGGCTCCCCATTCCGGAGCGCATTCTGCACAAGCTCCTTGTCTTCACCTACAAAGCCCTTCACAACCTCGCTCCTGCCTACCTCTCTTCCCTGATCTCCCTCTGAAACCCTGTTTGAGCACTCCGCTCCTCTTCCAACCCCTCCCTCACTCTCCCACACCTCCCCTGCTCCCCCAATCGCCTTCCCCCTTCTCCCTCCCTGCCCTGCATGCCTAGAACTCCCTCCCTGCCCTCGTCCGCCTTGCCCCCACCCTCCACACCTTCAAGTCCCTCCTCAAAACCCACCTCTACCGCTCCGCCCTTCCTAACTCCTGCTAATCATCCCCACGCTGGATTATCCCCCACCTGTTATCTGAAAACTCCCAATTTACTGTAGCCAAGCCAAGAACGTGTACCTGAGTTCTCGTATCCTCATTAATGTTGCATCCCTTGTCTCTCCCTCTGTTCCCCCTTCCCTGTCTTCCCCGCCCCCTGTCTTTAGATTGTAAGCTCTTGGGCAGGGACCATGTCTATCTTATTCTCTGTAAAGCGCCAGGTACATAGCTGGTGCTATATAAAAGTTTATAATAATAATAGTAATATCTCAAAAGGCAGGGACTCCCGATCTCCTTGAGTAACCCAAGTCACAGAACCCGCTCTAATGCCAGTGTTGCAAACTATAGTGCCACTGTTGTTACAATACACCACAAAACTCTTCCCATGAAATACCAAAATAGAAGCAGGATGATGTCTTTCTTCCACAGGCAGCCACCTGCAGGGCTGGCAACAGTTGATGCAGGCTGCAGGGGAGGGAGGAGGAGGGACAGCCCAGGTGACTAAATGGGCCTAAGGCTGGTTCCCTTTCCAGTTTCTGGATCTGGCCCCTGAATCCAGTTCCTATTCCACAAGCACTTAAAAACTGAGGTCAGGGTATGGGATGAGGGCACGCACAGAAGAACAGGGCACAGATCCATGACCTGGATTCTCACCTTTCCAAGCACACCACGTAAGCACCCCAGCTCCCAAACTCTATGCAGCCCTTGGGAGCTTTTACTAATTTTCAAAGCAGCCCCTGGCAGGGAAAAGGTTTCCCATACCTAGCATAGGGGCTCATGCTAAGCAACAAAGATTAATTTCCTTGATCATCATGTCCTAAGGTCTCAGAAGGTCTTGAGCCCTGGTCCATGCAGATATTAGTCAGAGTCCTGAGCCTTGCTGCCACAACCCTCCACTGGCCTGCTGCTATAATTGCAGCCTAACATCTGGCTAAACGTGACTTCCCAACTGGTTTTCTAAAGTTACACAACCTCTGGTTCAGCTCTAGTTTTCTGGTCTGAGCAACCAGATGGATCTTGTCTTGCTGCTCCTGCTACAAAATGCCTTGTTCCTGCCACATCCCAGCCTTGCTCCTCGCCTGGCTGTCTCCAGTCAGCCTGCCTGTCCACCCATGTTTCCAGCCTTGATCCTGTTTTAGCCCAGCCCAACCCTTCCCTGTCCCTTCTTTAGCAGAATGACTCCCTGGCTCTCAGGTTGTGACCTGAACACTGCCTGATCTCAGCATAATCCTGACCATGCTACCCAAATGCTCCTGGCACTGAAGACAATGCCTGGTTTGCCCCAGTGCAAGATGAGGGCCTGATAGTTACATATGTTCAGCTACCAGCATTCATTTCCTAGTGATCTCAGCGGAAATTAAGAGTAGTTTAAACGTTATATGGTATTTATGTGCAGATGACCTAGCCTGTTGCAGCTCTCTTCTGCCTCCATCTGCTCAAGAGGTGCACAGACATTGCAAACAGGCTTTACTCTCGAGAACATGCTTCAGGCACATAACCAGCTAGACTCACATGCCTCTCCCAACCACCTCCAGATTCCAAGCATGCATGCACATGGTAAATTAAACAAGGAAAAACATACCTTGTCCCACAAGGCACATTTTTCACTTCATCAGTTTGCAATGTCGTCTGAAAGAGGACACACAGAGTTATGGCCTATACATAGATAAATATCCAAACAAGATCAACATCCCAGGCAGTTCATTGCATGGGCTCCCCATACAGGTTCAGGACAGTGATCCTGCCACCAGCCCCTAAGTTCTCTTTACTTTCTTTACACAGAAAATAAATGTCCTGCAAAAGGTCCCTCAATGCCTCACAGGCTGCATGATGATCCATCTCTGGGGACACACAGAATTACATTGGGACCCAACCATAAACATATTAGGAGAAGGACTAACCCATGGATGGAATCCCACACAGAAGCCCCCTGTAACAGTAAGGCAGTTTTTACACGGACCGTGGTGGTGGTGGGGCGGTCTGTGTGCATGCCACTGAAGGGTCTGTGCATGGGGGAAGGGGTGGGGGGGAAGAGGCATCAGACGGGTGCACACCCATCTCCACGCATGGAGCAACCCAGCTTTTTGCCGGTTGCTCCGTGCGTAGAGTAGGCTGCGGGAGCACGTGCCTACCCACCACCACTTTTACATGGGCACTCCCCAACATGTCCACTGGGTTGACATGTGGAGGAGTGATTCATGTAAAAATGGCCAAGGCTTCTGTTGTCTCTACCAGCAGACAGTACTAACTGGAAAAACAGTACAAAAGACCATCTTTACTTGCACAGAATTTGCATGCTTCATGCAGCATACCTTCACCATAACACTTTGCACTTGTCATAGTTGATTGTTCAAAATAAACAAAGAACAATCAATATTCTGGGGAGAGAGCTGCCAAGTTTACTGTAGTCATGGGTTTGCTATGATGAAGGTAGTGAGGGTGCACTTTGTCCTCAAGAAACCAACAAATGCTGCAATCAAAATTAAATGGGTTAGTTCACATGACTCTTGTCTCACTGTTGCAACACCCTGTATTGCTCTGGTGGATAGAAACCACACATAGCCCATTTAGTTCTATGAAATGATGCATCGTCATTGTGTCACATAATCAAGTACAGGGATGCTCTAATGGACTGTCACTTCAAAGAAGTTTCCAGAACAGCAGGCTACATGTGCATCCATCTGTGGCAGGGCTAGGCCACAAGATGGCGCCTGCCATGAGGTAAAACCTAAACTGGTCACCCACAGGAAGAGGAAATAGATGGGTGTGGCTAGCGGTATAAAGGAGAGGCAAGCAGAAAGCTAAAGGCAGTCTGTTCCTGACCAGAAAAGAGAACACATCTCCTGGAGAGGCTAGCTGACCTGATGCCAGGAAGGAAAGAGGTCTGGACTGGAGGACCTGAAGAGTACCTGGATGTGAGTTGTGGGAGAGCCAACCAGGAACTGTGTTGGACTAGGCTCTGCTGTATGGACTATGGGTGGCCAGAGGCTTGGTGCCTGGCCTGGGGTGTAAAAAAACTGATTGAGCCTAAACCCTGAGTGGCAACCTTCTTGGGTGTGGATCCTGCAACCACTCACCCCATGGTGAAGTGGGGTCCTGTGACACCATCCGATCAATGGACAGATCCTTCTCAAAGAGCTTCAGTTACAGGTAAGTTGTTTTCAAATATGTGAACAGCTATGTTCATTTGCAGAATGGGTGAGTTCTCCTGGATGGTGGGTTTAGGTGGACTAAGAACTGGAGCACTGCTTACCACTCCCCACATCCTGCAAATAAACTGAGCTGTTCAAAGACTTGAAAACTACTTACTGGTGAGAGGGTTCAGGTCAGAGCCATGGATAAATCCAACAGTGAAGGGGAGTGATGCAGAGGAGGTACCAGCAAGGGAGACACTGAAGCAGTGGTTTGAGAGATCAGAAGAGAACCAGTTGAGAACTGAACCCTAGAAACCAAGGGAGCAAAGTGAATCAAGGAGGTGAGAGCAAGAATGAATGGAATAGAGGCCCTCAGGCATGGCTAAGAGAAGGTCACTAGTGATTTTAGTCAGGGCAGTCTCAGTCATGTGGAGAGGGTGGAAGCCCAATTGAAGGGGGTCAAGGGAGAAACTGAAAGAGGAAATCAAGACTGTGTGTGTAGACCACTCTAGGAGCTTAAAAGTAAAGGAGTGAGATGGGACAATAGTTGGAGAGGTCAAAGGAGTCAAGAGTGCCTGCCTTTAGAATGGGGGAGACAGTGGTGTGTTTGAAAGCAGATGGAAAGGACCAAGGAGAGAGAGAGACTGAGGATGTGCAGGCCCAGCCCCAGGCACTTGCCACATGTGCAACCGCACATGGCCCCGTGGCCAGCGGGGGCCCCGCACTTGCCTGGCTGGGCAGCAGGCTGCAGCCAGCTTCTCCCCCAATAAGTGATTCTTCCTCCCCTCCCTGGCTCCAGACCCCATCCCTCACCTGCCTCTCCCTCCTAGTAGGCAAGCGGGGACACTCCATCGGGCTGGGAGATAAGGCTTTTCGTTTACAAACAGCTCCTCCCCACGTGCTAATCAGATGGTTGCTACCTTAATAAAGGTTCTTCGAGATAGCTCCCAACATTCTCACAACTGGGTTGTGCATGCTCACCCTATTCAAATAATAGACCACATGATGGTCTTGAGCTCCTCTAGTATAAAAAGCACCCTCCCCCTCTGAATGACAGTTCCTTTCAACCCTTTCTAGAAATATAAGAAAAAATTCCATGCGGGCTGGAAGGGTGGATGTTGTGAGAATGTTTGGAGCCATCTCAAAGAAACTTGTTTACAAGGTAGCAACCTTCTGTTCTTCTTCGAGTGGCTCCTCACATGGTATTTTTACATGGCTCCGCCGGGTGGGGAGTCCGTGGACGCGCCAGTGGATGGGTGGGGCATGCACACGGTTGTACACACACATCCCCACTCACCCACCACTTATCCACACCCACGGAGTAACCGCCGTTTCCCCCGGTTGCTCCGTGCGTGGGGATGAGTGAGTGGGGATGCGTGTTAGGCGGGCGCGCACGTACCCCCACACACGTGCACCGCGTCGTTCACACAGGACTCCCCCACCCATGAACACACAGAAATCTGTGTGTTCATGGCTGGGAGAGGCTTGTGTAAAAAGGGCCACATTCTCACAACTGTCTTACTTATACTATCTTAGGTAGGAATTTAGGATGTAAAGCAATATCTATTCTGTCTTGGAAAATAAATCTGCAAATATGGTTCAGACTATTATGGCTGCTATTTCATTAACTCTTCTTAATGAAGTTATTGCCAACAGGAATACTGTCTTTAAACTCGCACCCCATAACCAGTTCATTTGTGCCCCCATATAATCAATTCACGCTGCCCTGGGGGCACAAATAATGGTTATGGGTGGGGGCAGCGTGAATTGATTATATGGGGGCAGGGATGCAAATGAACTGGTTATAAGTCTCTTTTCATGGCATAATGCGCTTAATAAGCTAGCTGCATTTTGGGTGTCTTGTGCGTGTGAAAGCAGCACCTCTGGACCGGTCGCACTGCATGCATGCACAAGGCACAGGTGGCACCGGCAGCAAGAAGCAACAGGCCCTGGAGGCCAGACTGGCTAAGCTCACCCCCTCCTCCAGTAAGGCAGTGGATGCAGTCAGTCTCTCTGTGCCTGCCCCTGCAGTGGAACCACTCCTGGGGGGTGGTGATAAACACTCAGCTGGGGAGAGGGAGGGAAAGCATTGGGAGGCCATGCTTCTCCATGGTTGCTTGGAGGGGTGGAGAATGGGAATCCTTCCTGTCCAGAGGGAGTAAGTTTTATGTAAATTTATATATTTGCATTATTAGGTGGGGTCTAATTATGCAAATTAGGCCCCGCACCAAGACTTCGCACATGGCCTCACAAACCCTGGGGCCAGTCCCGATGACGTGTATCAGAGAGGGTGCAGCTGTGGGGAAGGTGACAGGAAATGAGGGAATAGGGTCAAGAGGGCAAATGGAGAGGCTGGATGAAGAGGAGGAGGGAGGTGATCTCATCAAGGGAAGCTACAGAGACGGCTGATAGAAGAGAGACAAGAGTGGGGAAGGGAATGGGGGAGAGAGATGGTGGAGAAGCAATGTCAAAGCAGCTTTGATCAATTTTGTTAAAAAAAAGACAATCCTGCGCAGAGAGGTAAGAAGGGGGAGGAGAACAGGGAGGCTTCAGAAGGGAAATGAAGGTCAAGAAGAGATATGGGGGCAGGGGGTTGTGGGAATGAGACTCAATCAAAACGGAGTAATAGCATTATTTGGCCAGGGAAAGGACAGCACTGAAGGCAGATATGGCAAACTTAAAGTGGAGGAAGTCAGCAAGCTCATGAGACTTCCACAAGAGGCTGTCAGCAGCACCAGAGGTGGCAGATGATGGGAGTGAGCCAAGGTTGAGGGTTGATGTGATGGGTAGGACAGCGTGAGGGGGGAGCAAGGAAGTCTAGAGTGGAGGAACGGGAGGTGTTGACGGCCGAGAAGCAAAGTCTGGGCAGGTGGAAGAGGAAAAATATAAGGGGGGGGAGGAGAGAAGGCAAATTCCAGAGGACTGATCGATTGAAGGTTGTAGTATCATATTTTCAGTTTTATGCTCTCTCTTTTTGAATAATTTATAACATCCTGTTTGCCTTTTTGGTCACCACTGCATACTGAGCTGAGGATTTCAATGTGAGTGTAGAGGAGAAGATAAGGTGAGCAATTTCCTTCTCCATTACTTCAGAGAAGGGAGGATGGCAGGAGCTACTGGAAGGGAAGGGAAAGGAGTGGAGAGAGCGTAGTGGAGAGCTTGAGGCAGACCTTGTGAGTGTTGGGGCTTTGTAATATATCATGCAATACACCTTAACTATTAAAAGAGCGCTCCTGCACTCTAATAAATGACCAGTTCCACCCTCACCACCAACCGCATACCTCCCAGGAGGAGACTGCTTGCTATACTCTAGACGTAAGAAGAGCAATGCTTCTTTAACATCTGTGTTGATACCCCATCTGACCCAAGCTACTTCCTGCTTCCCCTCTTAGCGCTTCTTTTGGCCTTCATCTCTGGACTTGCTGCCCAACTAGTTGCAGCTTCCAATTCCTTGACCCTGTCGTCTTCAATCCCCATCCTCATCACTCCTTGGCTAACTTCTTCTGTGACAAGATTCATGCTGTGAAAATTTCAGCTGAATCCGTTAGATAAAAGTGGAGATTTTTCATTTGTCAGACTGTTTCGATTAGGGCAGGGTAGAGGAGTTAAGTGTTGGTGGGGAGGAGGAACTAGCCTTCTAGAAAATTAAAGAGGCTGCTTTGGGGGTTTTAAAGTTATGGGTTTGTGAAAAACCTCATGTTAGCCTGTGGAGAGGGGCAAGGCTGCTTTGAAGAGGAGCACTGCTCAGACTCTTCTCCTGTTCTCCCTTCCCTGAGCAGGACTCGGGGAAATTTTGCCTGTCGGTTTCAGGGTGCTGGGGAGTGAGGGCAGGGGTACAACTTGGGTGTGGGAGAGGCAAGGGAACAGGGGCAAGGGAGTGAGGGCAGGTGGGCGCTTTGGGTGTGGGGAAGGCAAGGGAATGAGCACGGCTGCAAGGATGGGGGATGCTTTGGATGTGGGGGGCAAGGGAGTGAGCAGGGCTGCAAGAGTGGGGGAGCTCTGGGTTTGGGGGGCAAGGGTGCAAGGGCAGGGTGGGCGCTTTGGGTGTGAGGAGGGCAAGGAAGTGAGGGCAGGTGGAGGCGCTTTGTATTTAACAAAATTTGGATATTCCATAGTCCAAAACCCTCCAGTTTACAAGAAGTGTTCAAGCTCTTGCAAATTCAATCATGGACTAAAAAGCATGGGTGTTACAAGTTAAAGCTCTCGCCTTAACTTCTGTACCATGTTAGCAGTAAAGACATTGTACAGTCTCACATTGTGCTCACTTATAACTTAGGCTCCATGCACCCAAACTTTGCCTTTGTCTTTCAGCCCCAATCTTCTTTCTCTGCAGGTTGGGGGCAACACTGAAGCTGGGGACAGGAGGGCGTGAGCTGGCCCTTCACCCCCCCCATTTCCTCTATTATTTCATGTCAGTTGAAGAGAATGGGACAACTGAGTAAGGTTTCGCAACCCTCCCTCTTACCCACTAGTCCCCACTGCCCTCCCAGAGCACAGTGAAGCTGGGTACAGTCCTATACAAATGTTTAATTTAAGTTAGGTATGCATTGAAATTAATTACATGGAATGGCCAGTGGAAGGAATTGAGGCAACAGCATTGCTAGTTTCTAAATAAATACTATTGTCATTCTAACATCCAATTAAGTGCCTGTGAAATAATACAACACAGCTGCATCTTTGGGAGTACATGGGGAAGGCAAGAGGGTGTGAAATAATGAGGAAGTGGAATGGTTGGAATGATAGGGAAAACTACGAAGTGTGTGCACGATCAAGGAAGTGTGTGGAATGACAGGAGGAATTAGAAATAGTTACAACAACAAGGTTCTGAGCGAAATAACTGATTCAGAAGACTGATGGGATACCAGGGGAAGCAGTCCTATCGTTTAACCCACTTACCATAGCTGACTCCCTAAGCTTTGAGTCCCTATAGCCTCCCTTTCTGTTGTTCCACTTCCTCTCCTGTTTGTTTGTTTTTCATAATTCCACACACTCCCTTACTTCTGTTCCCTATGACACACAGAAAAACACTGTATTTCTCCCAGAGCTTTTGAGTTCTCTGTGAAGGGAGTGGGGGCTAGAGGGGTGGCTTGGACCTAGGATGTCCAGGTTGTCTGTTACAAGGTTGAGAGCGGAGTAGGGGAGAGAACAAGCTAGGAACCAGAACTATTGAGTTGCTTGTGAAGGGAGTGCAGCCTACTGGATTAGAGTGGGGTGGAGAGGCTGGAAGCTAGGAGTCCTGAGTTCTCTGTTAAAGGGTTGGGATCAAGTAGATTACATGGGGGAGAAGGGGCAGGATCCAGGACTTCTAAATGCTCTCTTTTTAAAAGAGGAAATGTAGGGGGTGAGGGGTCAGCTCATGCCCTCCTGTCCCCAGCTTCAGTGTTCCGCTCAACCTATAGAGGAAGAGGATTGGGGCTGAAAGACGAAGGCAAAGTGTGGGTGCATGGAGTCTTAAGTTGTAAGTGAGCACAATGTGAGCGACTGTACATCTTTACTGCTAACATGGCACAGCAGTTAAGGTGGGAGCCTTAACTTGCAATTTCCATGTTTTTTAGTGCATGACTGAATTTGCAAGAGCCTTAACTCTTCTTGTAAATAGATTGGTTTACATTCAATTCCTAAGCCACCTTAGATTAAAAAGGTGGGAGAAGTACTACTTTATCCTTGCAAATTCTTAAGTACAGAGATTAGCTAGAAAGGGCTTGCAGAACAATGAATTCTCCAAGCTGGTTACACACAGAGATTTCAAATTTGGGCGACATACACTGCCCTGCTGCTGAATCAGTAAGTCTGGTACTCTGGGGAGCAGCATTTTTGGGGTAAGGAGAAACTATTGAGCCCTGAAAACAAAACTTAGTGAGACCAGTTGATGCAAACAGAATTAGATTTCTCCCATTGCTTTTTACTTCCAAAAGTACCCTGGATAGGAGGGAAAAGTACTAGTCTTTTGGCCCAAGTCATGGAAAGACCTGGGCCATTGAATGTTGTTCCCCCAGACCTGTCCCTGGAACAGAAAGCAAAAAGATCTGTATTCTTTTGGAAAGCAAAAAGATTCATATATGGGAGACCACATGTGTCTTTCAAGAATTGAAAACCAGAGTGCTTTAATTCCCATGCATGGGGCTCTCCTCCCATCCTGAGGTGGAGACAAAGTGGTACAAATGATCTCTTATACTGGACCAACTATTGGTGGAAATGTGCAAGCTTTCAGACCTCACGGGGTCCTTCCTCAGGCAAGTAGGAGTCAGAACCAAAGCTTTGAATGAAGTACAGTGGCTATATATCATGTAACAGAAGGGGGGGGAGGAGAGAAGGGGTATGACATATCAGGGAGACACGAGTGAGGTAAAAAAGTGGGTAACAATGAACCATAGTAACAGAAGGTGAGAACATGGGGAGAGAAGCAATACAAAGGGGAGGAGTGTGAAGGGAGGGTGGGGTACATTAGAAGTTACAGGAAGGTAGTGAATGAATAAACACTAGAAATAGGGTGTGAGTAGAGCTGAAGATGGGGGGTGTAATGGACAATGGCAAGAGAAGGAGGGGGAAAGGTAAGACTATAGAAGGGAAAAAGACTGGAGGGGTGTGTGGTGCAAAGGGAAGGGGGAATGCAAAAAAGGTTACAGATACATATATGGTTTTATAAAATACAGTAATGGCTAGTGCAGAAAGAAAATACTACACAGCAATAATGGAAGGCTGTTAACTGTAGATAACAAAAGTTAAATATGCAGCAGTCTGTCAGGTTTACAGGTTTTTGTAGTGGCTAGAGAAGTTTAGGTCTTTAAGTCCATTGTGTTTGGTGTCAAATAAGTTTATGAATTTTAGTTCCTAAAGGTGGAAATACATTAGCAAGTTTTGCATCTTCTGTTCTGGCAGTTCCTGATGTTGGGGTGTCCTGGGTGGTGGGGAGTTTGCTTCGGATGATGAGTCGCGAGATGTTCAGGAGTTATTTGAAGGACAGAAGAGGTGGTTCTGGGAAGATTTTTCTTAGGGTTTTGTCTCTACCAAGTATGGGTTGCAGCTGTTTGATGATGCCGTGTATAGGTTCCAGCATGGGGTGGTAGGTGATGAAAAAGGGTGTACAGTTAGAGGGTTCCTTCTTTCTGTATTACAACGGATTATCTTGAGGGATTTGGGTAGCTTGTTCTATAATTTGGTCTACTTCTCTGCTAGGGTGTCCTTGTTTCGTGAAAGCAGTTTTAAGCAAGGCGAGGTGCACATCACGGGTCTGTTCTTCAGAACAGATTCTGCGTTGTCTGAGTGCTTGGTTGTAGATAACTGATTTTCTGGTGTGTCTTGGGTGGTTGCTGGATTGGTGTAGGTAGGTATGGTGGTCAGCCTGTTTCTTTTATATTGCTGTCTGTGGGTTGCCATTGTGCATGCCGATAGTGGTGTCCAGGAAATTGATACTGGTTTGGGACTATTCCAAGGTTAGTTTGATAGAGGGATAGGAGAATTGGTTACCTACCTTTGGTGAATTCCTTTCTCTCTTACTCTCCTTCTCCTCCGCCGCTGGGTAGCTCTGCTGCTGGCCGATAGGAAGCAGATGATCATGTTTTTCTTTTGCGCCTGCGCTAGGAGCTACCCGGTTCTCCAGTCAGTAATCAAGCCGAGTGCCCCTAGAAAAGTATCCTTAATCCAACAGTAACACCAACTCTGGAAACAGAAAAAAGTGAACTCGGGCCCAACGGGGCCTAACTCAGATGAACGAGAGGAAGAACAAGTAGCAGGCTGGTACAAGAACAACTGTATGCTGTCTGGCAGGGAGGGTCGGAGGAGGAGAAAGAGAGTAAGAGAGAAATGAATTCACCGAAGGTAGGTAACCAATTCTCCTTTCTCCTCTTACCTCCTTCTCCTCCGCTGGGATATATCCAAGCAGACCCCTCTCTTACGGGTGGGAGCCGACAGCATTGGAAGAATCCAGTACCGCCTGCAATATCCGCCTGCCAAAAGCTGCTTCCGCTGATTGGAAGGTGTTTATCTTGTAGTGTCGAACGAAGGTGTGCAGGGATGCCCATGTTGCTGCCCTGCAAATCTCCTCATATGAGGCTTGTGCCTTAAAAGCATATGAGGTGGCAGCACTACGGACGGAATGAGCCCAAATCTGCAAAGGGGGAATCCTCCCGCCTGCTTTGTATGCCTCAATGATGGCCTGTTTTACCCATTTGGATAACAAGGTCTTGGAAGCCTTAAGGCCCTGAAGACCCGGGCGGATGTTTACAAAGAGGGACGTGGATTTGCGGAGGGCCCTAGTCCTGGCTAAATAAATTTTTAGAGCCCGCCGAACGTCTAGTTTGTGCCAAGCCCTTTCTTTAGGGTGGACTGGCTTGGGGCAGAAGGAAGGGAGCACCAGCTCTTGTGCCCTGTGGAAATAGGAGTTTACCTTAGGGATAAAGGCTGGGTCCAAACGAAGGGTAACAGAGTCCGTGCGGAAGATACAGAAATTGTCTTCCATGGAGAGTGCGCTCAGCTCAGAGACTCGTCGAGCTGAGGTCACTGCCACCAGGAACACCGTTTTGATAGTCAAAAAGAATAGGGAAACGTGTTTGAGGGGTTCAAATGGTGGTTTTGTTAGCGCCTCTAAGACCAGGTTTAGATTCCAAGATGGTACCCTATGAACTACCGGGGGAGAAAGGAGTCTGGCCGCCCGAATGAATCTTTTAACATGAGGGTGAGTAGAGATGGTCCTATTAGTTGCCGCTCTGAGGACCGAGTCTAGGGCCGCTGCCTGCCTGGCTAAAGTGTTAGCTCTAAGACCCTTATCTAAGCCCTGCTGAAGAAAATCCAAGACTTGGGGAACGTGTGCCTGTCTGGGATCAAGTCCTCTCTGTTTTGACCAGGAGGCGAAGACCCTCCAAGTATTTTGGTAGGCCCTCTTGGTGGCCGGTCTCCGAGAGCTCTGGAGAGTGTCGAGAACCGGATCTGTATATCCACGTTTCTTTAGTGCTGAGCGTTCAATCGCCAGACTGTCAGCTGATATGTCCGGATGTCCGGGCAGAGGATCGGGCCTTGTTGCAGGAGGTCTACTCTCAGCGGGAGTCTTCTGAATTGGCCCTGGCTGAGGTGTATCAGTTCCGAGAACCAGGGTCTCCTGGGCCACCAGGGGGAGATCAGCAACAGAAGAGCCCGTTCCCTGCGGGCTTTGGCGATGGTTCGTGCCAGCAACGGGAACGGTGGAAACGCATATAGTAGACCCTCGGGCCAGGGCTGGTTGAGGGCGTCGGTTGCCTCCGCTTCTACGCACCTTTCCCGTGTCATGAAGCGGGGCAGCTGGGAGTTGGTCTTGGTTGCAAACAGGTCTATGATGGGGAGACCGAACCAATCCACAATGTCCCGGAAGACTGTCTGGTTGAGCATCCATTCGTGGGGGAGTAAGGCTTGACGGCTGAGCCAGTCTGCTGTCGTGTTGTCCTGTCCCCTGATGTGGAGAGCCTTGAGGGACGGAATGTGGTGTTGTGCCCATCTGAAGAGGCGGGTTGCCTCCTGTTGTAGCTGGCGCGACCGGGAGCCTCCCTGATGGTTCACGTAGGCTTTTGCTGTGACGTTGTCGGTGTAGACCAGAAGATGGTAGCTGGTCCCGTCGGGGAAAAGTTGTTGAAGTGCCAGTCGGATGGCTTTCAGCTCCAGGTAGTTGATCTGCTGTTGCGAGTCCTCCTGCGACCATTTCCCTTGTATCGATAGGGTCGACGTGTGGGCTCCCCAGCCCGCTTGACTGGCGTCCGTTGTGATCACGTGTCGTATGGGTTCTGTGAGAGGAACCCCCTTTTGAAACTGCTCTGGACCTAACCACCAGGACATGGAGTGTTTTAGGTGGACCGGAAGGGGCACCCAAGGATTGCGTCCGCCTGTAAGCTCTCGCTGAAAAGGTTTTAGCAGCGTCTGCAAGGGACGTAGGTGGAATCTGCCCCACGTCATCTGGGCCGTGCACGATACCATCAGTCCGAGGAGGGATGCTAGTGACTTGAGCCGCATTCGTGATGATGCTCTGAGGGTCCGTACCAGCCTCTGGATTCGATTTGACCTGTCCTGAGGAACGAACACGAGATCGTAGCTCGTATCTATGATGGTGCCCAGGTGCTCCAATCTCCTCGTTGGGGTGAGGTGACTTTTTTCCCTGTTGATCAGGAACCCGTGCTGTTCTAGATATGAGATCGTCCTGTTGAGGTCTATTATGGTTTTCTCTGGGGAGTGGGCCCGGATCAGAAGATCGTCTAGATAGGGGTGGACATGAATGCCCTCCATCCTGAGGTTCGCCATCAGTGGTATTAGAACTTTGGTGAAGGTCCGGGGAGCGGATGATAGGCCGAAAGGAAGAGTCCTGAACTGCCAATGGAGGTTGTTGTAGTTGAAGCGTAGCCACTTCCGGTGAGGTTCTCGGATAGGGACGTGGAGGTATGCATCCTGTAGGTCCAGAGATACCATCCAGTCGTTTTTCTGTATGTGGTGGCAAATGGAGTTCACGGTTTCCATCTTGAACCTCTTTTTTGTTACGTGTCGATTCAGGGTCTTTAAGTCCAGGACTGCCCTCCATTTGCCTGTCTTTTTTGCCACCAGAAAGAGAATGGAGTAGAGCCCTGAACGATGTTGAGACTTTGGTACTCTCTCTATGGCCCTGGCGTCGAGGAGTCTCATGATCTCGGAGGTCATGGCACGGTGTTTTCTTGCGTCTCGAGATCGTGGTGAGATCAGGAACCTGTGTGTAGGTGGGCTGTCGAGCTCTATGGAGTATCCGTGTGTTACACAGGATAGGACCCAGGTGTCCGTGATCGAGCGTGCCCACACGTCGTGGAAACGCTGGATCCTGCCTCCAACCCGGCAGTCGTAATAGTCATGAGTCTTGTCTGGGTTGATGTGCAGGTGGGCCCCTGGACCTGCGTCGATCGTATCTTCCTGGTCGGAAACCTCTGTTTCGGAAGGAGAAGTTGTAACCTCTCTGAGCGGGAGGCTGGGATTTTCTGGAAAAGGCTGAGAAGCCCCTAAAGCGAAAGGAATGTCCTCGAAAGAAGCCCCTTCTTGTAGATAGTTGTTGGAGGGTTTTCGTTTTGTCTTTGCTCGAAGCCTCCTCTAGCACTTTCTCCAGGCCCACGCCAAATAACTTTGATCCTTTGTATGGAGAAGCCGTGAGTAGATTCTTTGCGGTGACATCCCCATCCCAGGATCGTAGCCATACCCTACGTCTGGCTGCAATGTTGTTGGCTACTGATCTAGCTGACCAGGTTAGATTATCCTTGGTTGCGTCAGCTAGGAAGGCGGCCGCCATGCAAACTCTAGAATTCAACCTCTGGTATTTGCTCTCTGAAATTTCTGGTTCTTGGATCTGCTGTAGCCAAGCAAGCATGGCTCTAGCTATGTAAGAGGATGCTATTCCTACCCTTAGGGCCACTGAGGTTGCCTCCGAGGCTTTTTTAAGAGCCGCGTCAATTGCCCTGTCTGTACTATCTCTAGGGTGGCAGTCCCCTTCAGTGGGGAATACAGTGTGTCTGGCCAGGGAAGCGGCTCCCGCATCCACCTTAGGTGGACGGAACAAGGGGTCCTTTCTCCTAGAGAAGGAGTATAAGGTATCCTGGACCTTGTTTGTTTTAAAACTCTTATCTGGGGATTTCCACTCCTGAAGGACAAGTTTCTCGAAAGCCTTGTCCAAAGGGAGACCCTGGTCCCTACCGTGGACTGAGGGGATGTATTGCCGAGTCTCTTCCTCCTGAGAGTCGGAGGAATCCCGGTTGGGGGATTTTTCCTGTAATTTTAATGTTTTAATGGCTTGAGCTACCAGCTGAGCTCGAAACTGAGTGGGGAAGTGTCTCTGGCTTTCCTTTGGGTCAGTAGCCAGGTCCACCCACTCCCCTTCCTCTAACTCTGAGGGTGCCTGGTCAGACTCGGAGAAAAAAATCACACGAATCCTGCTCAGTAGTTTGAATTATATCAGTGGCTTGTTCTCCTTGCTCACTTTCAGCAGAGGAGATTAACAAAGCTGAGGACCCAGCGCCACCTGGTGGACGTTTGGATTTTTTGCTGGGAGCTCCAGAGGTCCCTGGTTTAGGAATCGCTTTTGATTTAGAGGGAAGTCTCTTTCTCTTAGGTTTCGTTAGTCTGCCTAAGGCAGAAAGGACCTCTCCCATGGATTTTTCCAGGAAGGTGAGGCGTGCCTGGGTGTCCCGTTCCTGAGCTGTGGCATCAGAAGGGGGAGGGGGGGTCCCCGATGGGGGCTGAGCCTGGCTCATGGTTAACCCTTGACTGGGTTTAGGGCTCCTTATCAGGGGGGCAGCGTGGCTGTCCCTGATCTAAGAGGGCTGAGAGGAGTAGGGACGGAGCCCAGCAGGGCTGTCTCCGCCCTATATAGGCTCAGAGTGTTCTCTCACTGCCCTGATAATGCGTGCAAGGGACAGAGAGCAGGCGGGCTGCCTCCGCCCTGTAGCACGGGAGAAATAATTCTCTTAGCCGGGGGAAGCTCAGAGGCCCAGCGGCGCTGTCCCCGAGTCCCTGCTGTTTTTAAATGCTTGTTTTTGTTTGATGAAGAAACAAGCTCCGTTGGAGTCAAATTACAGCCCGGCTTAAGCTCGCGGGCGCGGCCAGGCCGCCCCAGAGCTAGTAAATAAAAAGGGGAGGTTAGAGTGGGAAGCGGAGAAGAGTACCTCTGCCGCATAAATACCCCGAGGGGTTAGTTAGGGAATATTCCCTTCCCCCACAACTACTGACTGTTTGTTGTTTTTTCTTCAGGAAGCTGCGCTGGAAGTGTCCTACCGGCCGGGAGGCAGATGAACAGACTGGAGAACCGGGTAGCTCCTAGCGCATGCACAAAAGAAAAACATGATCATCTGCCTCCTATCGGCCAGCAGCAGAGCTACCCAGGGAGGTAAGAGGAGAAGGTGGTCATTGAGGTTGGAGTGGAATTCTAGGAGTGAGTCCAGATTGTCTGTCCAGATCATGAAGATGTCATCTATGTATCTGAGATATAGGAATGGTTTAGTGATGCATTTTTCCAGGTATTCTTCTTCAAGGTAGCCCATAAAAAGGTTGGCATATTGGGGAGCCATTTTTGTGCCCATAGCTGTCCCCATGGTTTGCAGATAGTGTTTGCCATTGAACGTGAAACTGTTGTATATAAGGATGAACTGGGTGAACTTTGCAATGTGCTTGGGGTAGATATCGGAGACTTCCTGTAGGTATTCAGGTAGACCGCTGTGAGGTAAATGTGCCTTTGTATGCACCAATCCCATATTAAAGTCTCCTTTATTAGCTGTGGTGAATGAGACCCTTCTTGTTGGTTTATATAAAGCATCGTGGTTTGACCTGACGAATCTCTTTTGAAAGCCCTGAGGACAAGTTTAACTGCACTTAACTCCAGCAAGTTGATATGGAGTAAGGACTCGTCTGCAGAACAACATCCATTTACTGATGGTCTTTGGCAATGTGCCTCCCACCATAGTCTGGATGCATCCAACGTAACTAGGAAAGAGAGAAGAAAAGCAAAGGGAATCCCTTTGCAGACGTTAGACTCAATGTCCCACCATCTAAGACCATTATCACTGATGCTGGAGAGCAAATGTGGACATGCGGGACTCTCTGACATGCCTGGAGGAATAGAAGCAACCACCTTTGGAGCACATGCAGTCTAGCCTTGAAAATTGAGTTGAATTTATTGTGGAAGCCATAAGGCCCCAAAGTCTAGAAAATATGCTGCACTGGGGTTGAGAAAAATCAAAGAATATATATTTTTTTTAATGGAAAGGAACCTGTCAGTTGGTGCCAATGTCCTAGCCATAGGGAAGACAAGCACTACTCCTATGACCTTAACTCTTGTCGATCAGGTGAGAAATTACTTATTCCAATTAGTCATAATACCCAGATCTCTTAAAAGGGAGCAAATCTTTTCCACGTGATCCTCTAGAGCAGACAGGGATGTGGCCTTTGTCAGCCAGGCATCCAAATAAAGGAACAGGGGATTGCAGTATTCCCTTACGTAGGCAGCCATTGGGGCCATACATTTTGTGAATACCCTGGGGGCGGATGAGACCCCAAGTGAAAGAACTGTAAACTGGTAATGATTCCCTTGAAATGTAAATCTGAGGAATTTCCTATGTTGTTCACTCGTGGAAATACGAAAACAAGCATCTGTTATACCTATCGTAACAAACCAATTCCCTTGAAGAAGGAAAGGAAAGAGCTGAGTGAGAGTCAACATTCAAAATTTCGAAGATAGAACATATTTATTTAGCAGTCTGAGATCCAAAATAGGTCAAAACCTCCCTGAAGTCTTTGGGAAGACCAAGAACTTAAAATAAAACCTCTGACTTCTCTGTGTGATGGAAACCTCCTCAATCACAGCTTTACTGAGGAGGTTTTACACCTCTGATAAAGACAATCCCCTGGATCTGACATAACAGGATGATAGAAATCTAGCCTATAGAATATAACCAAAACAAACAACATAACCAAAAGGTAATAGCGCTCAAAACCCAAGCATCTGAGGTAATGCTTTGCCACGTTCTGGGAAAATCCTATCCGCCTTTTCTGAAACAGACAGGCTGTACCCTCTTTGCTAAAAGGATCTTTTCCCCCTGAACTTAAGGGGCTGCTGAAGGGCCCTGCTTATACCCTCTTTGGTAGTGTTCAGGAGCTTGCCTGCCCCAGGGTTTGACTGCCCTAGCAGAATAACTGACTGGCTGCCTAATGGCTCATCCCCATGCAGGTGAGACAGAAGTGTTCAAATTTCAAGCCTGTTTTTATTGCCCTGAGTGGGCTCCAGGCCGTTGCAGCTTACTTTGTTTCTTTTCCTTGCAAGGGTACTCACGGGGCTTGAGAGAACCCTCACCACCTCCCATAAGCGCTTGTTGTGTCAGGAGCTCTTGAAGCCATCTCCATCTGTCACTGAAAGCCCTGGTCAAGAGCATCTCACAGGCCTTACAGTTTTTTGGGATGTGCCCTTCTCCCAGAGGTCATGCAGACTGGAGACTGGGATAATTGATGAGCATTCAGTGCAACGTTTGAAGCCCAGCCTCCTGGTAGGAACCGCCGCTGTGGAGGCCATAGCAATGTAACTGTCACTCCAAAGTATGTCTGAGAACTATTCTATGTAACTAACTTAGAAACTGACTAACAACTATGACTCACAATATAAGTAACTAAGCTTCAACTATGAAACAGTGAGAGCAAGCCCTTATCATAAGGAACAGGTTCAGTGGAGCGCGACAATGATGGGTCAGTGGTCTGGAAACCAAGTCCTATGAGGAAAGGTTGAAGGAGCTGGGTATGTTTAGCCTTGAGAAGAGAAGACTTAGGGGAGACATGATAGCTGTACTCAAATATCTGAAGGGCTGTCACAAAGAAGATGGAGCAGACTTGTTCTCTGTTGCTCCTGAGGGCAGGACTAGAACCAATGGGCTCAAGTTACAAGAAAGTAGATTTCAGCTAAACATTAGGAAGTTCCTAACGGTAACAGCTGTTAGACATTGGAACAGACTGCCTTGGAGGTGGTGAGCTCTCCTTCGCTGGAGGTTTTCAAACAGAGGCTGGACAGCCATCTGTCAGGGATGCTGTAGTTGCAGATTTCCTGCATTGAGCAGGAGGCTGGACTAGCGACCTCTCACGTCCCTTCCAACTCTAAGATTCTATCATTCAAAATTGCCATCCTCTTCCCCAGAAGTTTCTAGGCCTGTTCATTCTGTGTTAAGGAGGTCATTAAAACGGATGCAGAGATTCTACTCCACAAGCTCCACTACTTCTTCAAAGCGAGGCTGCTGGGAAAGGGCAATTGCTGTGATTTGGAAGGAGTGGATGACCACGGATTACAGTTGGTGCCGAGGGAGTTGAAGGTTGAAGAGGTGCTGTGGGAGAATCTATCCTTTGATAAAGAAGGGCTTTTCACATCCTCCACAAATCAAGAGCTTCAAGTAGTTCAAGACTGAAAAGTCCACAGCAAAGTCCATGAAACTTAATGTCAATATGGATCCACCCCCAGCATCCACAAATGCCTAAATGTCCCCAGCAGACACAGCAAGGCCATTAAAGCCCCTTTCTTCCTCAGGGGAACTCTCCTTTGAGTAGTTCTGTGATTCTCACTCATGGGTGATCTGGAAGAGCTCAGGGTGATGCAGAAGAACTTGTCTCTTTAAAGCACTTCAAATAGTCTTTAGAATCTTTTGATGTTGTGGCCTCCACTCCTCTCCTCCAGGGCACTCTCATGCCCTGAGGTATTAAAGGAGAGGGCAGAGCCACACCCACCAGTTCCTTCCAACCGTCTTCTCTATGGCCAATAAAGAGGGGAATTCCTCTGGGAAATGTTGATCAACTTTGGTCCCACAGACCAGATATCAAATAGTTGTAAGGGAGACCTTCCTAGCAATTCCATTGGCAAAACGGCTCTCTAACCCCATGGAGGAGCTTTGGTTTACTCCAGTCAACATTGCCTCTGTTGTCCCAAAGGCCCTGAGGCTGTACCCAGTCTCCAGTATAGGGCATGCTTTTCTAATGTGTCACCCCCCCCCCCCTATTTTCCTGATTGCCACTACTTTGCCAGAGAGAGAGAAGTGGGTGAGTGGGTGGGTATTCTTTCTCAACCCCCAAATAGAGAGGGGAAGAGATTGGAAACACCAGGGGAAAAGATGTATTCCTCTGCATCTATGGCTATTAGAGCTATGAATTATTTGGCCTAAACGACCAAATCGATGGGGTCCACCCTCCATTGGTTCCTCAGGTTTGGAGTCTGGGGATGTTCCTCGACTTGCAGCTCCGCCTGATGTCCAAGGTGGTGGCTGTGGCAAGGGGCGCATTTCGCTAATTTTGTCTTGTACGACGGATTCAGCCATATGTCTGAGACTCTGACCTAGACATTATCCATGCTTTTATCACCTCAAGACTGGACTACTGCAATGTGCTTTATATGGGGGCCAGGGCTACCCTTGGTGAAAATTCTGAGACTGCAGCTGGTGCAGAATGCGGCGGCCCGCCTCCTCATGGGGATGAGTCGCTGCGAGCACATTACACCAGTACTCCGATCTCTGCACTGGCTGCCTATAGTCAGGAACCCGAGCTGACTGCGTTGCTGAAATTTGCAGTGATTTTAGCAGAATCAGCCAATCCTCGCAGAATCAGCCAATCCTGACCATGACCCGAGGGTAAATAGGCCCCTGGGAGATGAAATGTGGGTGGGTGGGGTCTGAAGGCCCTATGTTTGCGTGAGGGAGGTGCTGAAATTCCAGAGGATTTGAATTGTGTTTGATTAGCAAAGTTGTGATTCTATGTCAAACCTATTGCAAATTTGCTTCCCAGCATGCACAGTTATGCAAATCAAGTGAATTATGCAAATATTAATGCTCGTGGTGAATTTGCAGAATTTGGCTTAACTGGTTGCAGAATAAGGGTTTTTTGGTGTAGTCAACTTGGGTCCCTGCCTATAGTCTTCTGGGTCCAATTCAAGGTGTTGGTTTTATTTATTTATTTAATTTATAAAAAAAATTGTATGCCGCCCTCTCCTGCTAAAAGCATCTCGGGGAGGCTAACAACATGTTAAAACAGATTAAAACAAATATCAAATACAATTTAAAATCAAATAAAAACAATTCAAACCCCTCCCTAACCCACCCCACCCACCCCATCTCCATCAGGAAAGGCACGGCGGAACAGTCAGGTCTTACATTGTCTATGGAAAGAGGGGAGGTCCGTGATCTAGCGGACCTCCAACGGGAGGGAGTTTGACTTTTAAAGCCCTATACAGCCTGGGCCCTGCTTACCTAAGGGATCACATCACCACCCGGGTCCTGGATCGGTTCCTGCAGTCGGCTAGAGACTCCCTCCTCGGGGTTCCCTGTGTATCTCGGGTGATGAGGAGGAGGAGGGCGTTCTGTGTCTGCACTGAGGGTGTGGAACTCCCTCCTGGCGGAGGTCCGCCTGGCCCCAGACCTTCCCTCTTTCTGTAGACAATGCAAAACCTGGCTGTTCCAGCAGGCTTTTGGCAAGGGTAATGGGTGGGGAGTTGGGAAGGGGGGAGGTAGGGTTTTTAATCAGTGCCATGGAGGTTTTTGTTTTTTTAAAATTATTATTATTATTATTTATTATTATAATAAACATTTATATAGTGCCAGATGTGTGACCTGGTGCTGTACAAAACATAGAAACAGACGTGGTCCCTTCCTGTGGATTACAATCTAAAAGACAAGGAGGGGTAGACAGGGAGAGGGGACAGTGGGAGAGACAGGGGAGAAGACTAACAAACATTCAAGTGGATGCAAAGTCTCAGGTGTGTGTGCTTAGTTTGGTTACAATCAGGTTGGTTACAGCAGTCTGTCAAGGAAGGCAGACAGTCACAGTAGGTATATGGGAACGACTAGCAGGCATTGGGAAAGGCGGCAAGGAAAAGGTGGGTCTTGAGGAGGGATTTGAAGGAGCAGAGGGAGGGGGCAAGGCGGATGTGGGCAGGGAGGGAGTTCCAGGCATGGGGGGCAGTGAGGGAGAAGGGTCGAAGGCGGTTAGGTGAGCAGGAGAAACGAGGGAGAGTGAGGGAGGGGACAGAGGAAGAGCGGAGAGCGCG